>PVHT020003785.1:3270636-3312339 GCA_004024745.2 Catagonus wagneri
TATTTCTCTGCTCAGTGTTTCCTGTAAATGATCAATCTTTGCCTCCAGTCTATTTCCAATGCCTTGCATCATCTTCAGCATCAACAGTCTAAAGTCTCTTTCTGAGAGGCTGGTAATCTCCTCATCACTGAGCTGTTTTTCTGGGCTTTTCTCTTTCTCCCTTATCTGGGTTAGAGTTTTCTGTCTTTTCATTTTTATATGTTTTTGGTGTGGTGACCTTTTTGGCAACAATAGAATGGTAGCCTCTCTTAGTTCTGGCGTTTGCCTCCCCTGTGACTAAAGCTGGTATGGGCAGGACTTGCTGTAGGCTTCCCAATGGGAGGGAGTGACGCCTGCCAACTGGTAGGTGGGGTTGATTCCTAGCCCTCTGATGGGTGGGGCTTTGTCTCTGGATGAGATTAGAGGCTGGCTGTGTGCCTGAGGGGTCTTTAGGCAGCCTGTTTAGTGGTGGGTGGGGCTGTGATCCCACCTGGATTATTGTTGGGCCTGGGGCTTCTCAGCACTGATGGGAGGGACCAGATTTCCCTAGAAATGGCCACCTCCAGAGAAATGCAGGCTGCTGAATGTCCCCAAGAGCTTCACCTCCAATGCCCTTCTCCCACAACAAGGCACAGTCACCCCTGTTTTCCCAGGAGATCCTCCAAGAACTGCAGTCAGGTTCCACCCAGATTCCTCTGGAGACTGCTTTGCCCTGAGACCCAGTGCACGTGAAAGTCAGTGTGTGCCTTTCAAGAATGGGGTCTCTGTTTCCCCCTGTCCTGTGGAGCTCCTGCACACAAGCCCCGCTGGCCTTCAATGCCAGATGCTCCAGGGTCTCTTTCTCCCTGTGCCCGATCCGCAGGTGTGGGGTTTTGACATGGGGCTCAGAACTCTCAGTCCTGTAGCTGAGTCTCTGTGATGCAGTTACTTTCCAGTCTGTGGGGCCTCCCACCCGGGATGTATGGGGTTGCTTCTATAGTGTAATCGCCCCTCCTACCTCTTGATGTGGTCTCCGCTTTGTGTTCTGGAGTAGAATATCTTTTTTGGAAGTTTACAGTCCTTTTGGTTGAAGGCTGCTCGGCATTTCGTTGTAGTTTTGTTGTTTCTTGGGAGAGAAGTTGAGCTCCAGTCCTTCTATTCCGCCTTCTTAATCCAGTCTCTCCACCTCTACAGTATTGATTCAAGGAAAAATCAGTATAGATATATATTGGTTAAAATGTTTATTAGGGAATAAGATATGTCCATAGTCCTAAAGTATCACCTCATATATTGCTATATTAGATACAATAATATACTTAATAGGTAGAAGGGAATAACACTTCTATACTAACCTTCATTCTCTCTCCATGGCTAAATCCTACATGGCTTTCATTTTTAACCATATGACCAAAGCCAACAACACCAATAAGGAAACAAATAACATCACAGAATTCCAGTTTTGATGTGCTGAGAAGACCATGACATTACTTATGCATAATTTCTGCCAAAAAAAATTTACCTGGATCTGATCATAAGCAAACCATCCTATAATCACAAACTAGGTAGCTTTCTACAAAACAACTGGCCTGTACTCTTCAAAAATGTTTAATTCAACTCAAAGAAAGGCTGAAAACTGATCTCAATATAAGGAGACTGAAAATAATTACTAGTATGCTAAGTCTTAAATTTTAAAAATACAACTTGTAATAAAGGTCATTACTGAGACAAGTGCTGAAACTTGAACATGGATTATATATCAAAGAATAGTATCACACATGCGCTGAACTTCTTGATTTGATAATTGTTTTGTGATTCTGTAAGTGTACATACTCATTCCTAGTGGTGAAGTGTCATGACATCTGCAACACTATAGCATTCTCTCAAATGAATAAGTAAAAATTATACATGTAAACTTTCCTGTAGGTCTTTTTTTTTTAATTTAAAGCTTAAAAAAAAAAGACCTAGTCAGGCCTGAGCAATTTTAAAGATAACTATTTTTTTAATTCATTTCTTTGTATTTATACTGTCAAACTGCCACTTCTTTCATCTTCATGAACCCATTCTGAATGTATGTGGCTGAAATAAACTGGTGCTCATTTGATTTTCATAGTAATAAATCAAGGAGAATGGTAGATACTGCAAATCAAGCAAAGAGAACTACTAAGCTCAGAAGTCAAGGGTCATACAGTGGCCTGGACACTAAGTGATACAAGATAGGCAGAACCAAGCAGATGCTCTGAGCCAGAGCCCAGGTGCCTCCCTTCTATGGAGGGGACACTACTTCCTGGGCTCCTTTGATAATCCAGGTTTGTGTTCATAGCCTAGGCTAAGCACAGCCCAGACAGGTCTGCAGAGGATTTCTCCTTCTGCCTAAAGCAGGAGCAAAGTGTAGATAACTTTCCCTGGGCAAATGCCCCTTCCTTGATGCAATCTCTACTCCTTTTTCTTGGACTTTTTACTTCTACAGCAATAAGACCCCTCAAGATGGCTATGAAGCTTGGAGCACTTATGCTTGGAGAGAGAAAAATGTTTGCGTTTCTCACCAAAGTCTTCCCTGGCCAGGCTCATGGCCATCTGTGGGCTCACAGCATCAGCTGATGACAACCTTCAGAGGAGGAAATAGATGAGTACACTGTCAAGGCTGAGTCGAATAGGCATGTTCAACATACACCCTCTGTGATGAGTCTGCCTTCTGTCTCAGTCTGCAACTACAAACGTACTTAGGAATTACTGAGCTGGCCTCCATCACTAATTCTTTGGCTTTCAGTTGAACTTTTCTGCTCTTATTCCCTAATCATAGGCTACATCTTATTCACAGTTCACTGGCTTGCCCAGGATCTACCCTGGTGGCTTACAGGAAAGCAGTGTATCATTTAGTAAGAAAATTTAACAATCAGTTGATGCTTTTAGTTAATTATAGGGGTTGGGTGAGTGAAGGAATAATGGATAGCTCTATGAGTTGCCCCTGAACAAGTACTCAAAAATGATAAATACATATTCTAGAAAGATAGGCAATTTTTTTTAACTGACAAAGTATTTTGAAATTATTTTCTCTTGAAAGAAATGAAAGTGACAGCATGCCAAAATAAATATATCTGCTGTATAAATTGCAGGCACTCTGTGAAATTTCTTCTAGGAAGAAAGGAAAACAAATAATGATGTGTGTGAGAAGTGTTAAGTCCGGAAACCAAGGGAAAGTTTTGGGAAAAGGAATGTCTCTTTCCTCTCTCCCTTAACCCTATAAGCATATTTGTGTGGTGTGCACTATAAAGGTGTGTGTAGCACAAACTGGACTCTTTGCTTCCCAAATTGCAATTCTTTCAGCCCTGCACCATCCCTAACCATATACCAACTATTTCTGGCATTCTGCAAAAGTGTTCCACAAGTGGTACCAAGTGATTCTCTTCCTGCTGGCATCACTGCCTTCCCTCTATAGTCATTTAGATTCTAAACTCTAAAAAGGAAAAGAGGTCCCTTTTTGTATATTGTTCAAGGCTTGTCTTCCAACAAATATAAAATTATGACTCTCATGTGGCTATAAAATGACACATGTCAAAAATAATAGTTGACCCATTAATGTAGGAACAAGTATGGTGTTAGGACTGGTGCAAATGAGGATTTTACTTAGAGATTTATATTCTCTACTGGACAAATTCATTTGCATTGTCATGAACAGGCATCATTTGCAGAGCTAAGAGGAGATATTTGAATCACCATACATCTTCTACAAGTTAATGTCTCTTTCTACAGCATTGTATATAAGCTTAGTGAGACACACATCCCCCTAGGGTGAGACTATCCTGAGACTCCAGCATCCCACTGAATGAATATCTAGTAATCCTTTTCCTAAAGTCTTAAATTTTTCCTTAAAGAATAATGAAAAAAAAAAGGGAGATGATAGATTTTTCTTAACTTTGGGTTTGCTGATAGAATTTTATTTTCAACTGTTGATGAGAATGAACTCACTTTAAGTCAGGTCTCAAATATCTGGGCAAACAATGAAGGATCTACATAAGTCTCACACCCTGACCAAGGCTCAGTGCTCTCTCAAGAGAATCAAAGATATTTATTTCCCTATCCTTTAGGAACATCACCATATTCTCATTCCTTTCACCATCTTCTAAGATGCTTGACAAGATTTGTGTCCTTGGTAAGCTAAGACAGTGAGCAGTTTTCTTTCATTTGATTTTATCTGACTTTAATAGAATCTGAACAGGTCATATATTTGAGAAGATTGCAATTAGGAAAAAGAGAGTGAAGTTCAGAAAGCCTAGTTAGTCCTGAAAAATAAAAACATGGTAACAATCAGAAATTCATCTAAAGGCCGAGCAATGGGGAAAATCACAGAAAATGTGAATCAGCCACAAAAAGATCTGTCTGTGCCTGGCACCAGTTCTTGTCTGATCATGCCTACCTTCAAGATGGATGATAATCACCAATGGACTTCTCTATCCCTTTTAATCAGCATCCACTTGATCTTATTTTCAGGAAAAAAAAATAGTATTAGGCCTGTCTTTTGCATGGGTTGCTTGTAAAATCCAAGTTAAATCATTTTAGAGGCTGTGTTAAAAACAGCACAGTGGTATGATGTTTTATATGAAATTACTTCTGAATTACAAACTATCTCTATGCTAAGGAACTCTACCTCTGTAGGTTTTTAATGCATCATACCTGAATATTCTTTGAAAGCTTTATGGTAGATTTTAGCCCATAGCATCAAAAAACACGGATATATGCCTATAACATTGGCCCACATTTTGAGAAGTGATTTATAGGAGGAGAGTGACAAAGAGCTTTTAATATGAGAATAAGAGTTCAATTCTTCATCCAGATGAAAGGAGAAAGAGCTGTACAATATTTTAGCATCTTTTTAAAAATGCTTATGAAATATATTACCCCTTTATCAGAATCTGGCTCCTTCTATAATGGAAGCAATCAGTATTATTTGATAGTAAATTGCAGCTGGGATGATAAATGTCTTTTCAGATGCCTAACATTTCTCAGCTTCTCTCCAGTTACTAATCCATCTCAATTTATTGCTTCATATGATTTTTAAAATATAGTTAAATGTGATGTTAACATATCCTAGTTTGACTGTCTTGTATTTGATCTATGGAATGTCACTTACTTTTCTGGAACTGGTTATAAATTAGGCATTAAGTGCCTTTCCTGAAGTTTCAAAAACTTTGAAACTCTTATGTTTGATTAGTGGTGACAGGTTATATTTCACTAACTATAATGATTACTAAAAGAAATCAGTCAATCTCCCTATTTCTCTTCTTTATAGGGGCAAAGACTCTTAAGAATTGGCCCAAAATGTGATCATGATCCCCAATCTACATTTCCATGTGGAGGAGTGACATAAGTAGAGCTACCTAAGCATGCTCTGAGCTTCAGCCCCACCCACATACAGAGCACCTCTGTGAAGCCCACATAGGGGATCCATAAAAGCAAAAGATGCTTCTTCATGCACAGGCACAACCGTTACAGGAATAAGTGTGCACACTCATACACTGCAACATCACTCAGAGGGCCTAAGCCAGAGAGTGGATGGTGCTGAAGGAAGCTATTTCTGGTAATAACTAGTGGTTATATTTGGCTAATTATAGAGTGTGCGTTGCAAGAGGACCAACCTTCCTCTTATTCTTATACCAAAGAACAGTGTAGCTGAATTTGGGAGAGCCAGGTTCAGCCCTCTGTGGAAAGCATGCTCTTTGAGCAACTTTAGAAAGAGAATTCTCCATAGAATAAAGCCTATTCAAAATCAAGTGCCCATATTGACACAGACAGGCATGAGAAATGGAATGAGCAAGGATGAGGATCAGTGAATGATGGAAAACATGAATGATGTGGAAAGGTGAGGACACAGATGTAACAAGGTCAGAGACATATTAAATGATCCTTGGGGAAGAGGCACGGAAAGTTAGTATTAAAACCCAGTTATGCATTCTATGTCATTTGCTTAGTTAGCTAATGGAAAAATAGCATGTAGCCCATCCCATAGACAGGGCTTAGTCATTCTCCGCAAGCATTTTATTGTTCTCAGTGGAGGATTCGTAATTGTCTGATGGTGGTTCTGATTCCCAATGAATGTCAATCAGTGTTCAACGTAGCTAGACTCTTTCTTGCCTGGGAGTGGTACATAAGTTCATAATCCATAACAGCACCTGGAACAGGAGAAAAGAGGTAGAGATGATGAGATGTCCTGGTTACAAGAGGGGTCTTGGAACAAGTGTGTTCCCAGTAGTGATTGGTAAAGTGATGGTCAACACTGAGGAAGTGTTAACACAGTTCATCCAAATGCATGTCATCCTTTCAACTATTGGCCAAAAAAATTATACCCCCAGTACAAATACAGATGAAAGAGAAGTTGCAAAAGGAAAAGATGAAAGAAGGTGTTTTTTTTGTTTTATTTTTTTTAGGGCCATGCACCTGGCATCTGGAAGTTCCCAGGTTAGGGATTGAATCAAAGCTGTAGCTGCTAGCCTGCCCCACAGCCACAGCAACACCAGATCCGAGCCACATCTGCAACCGACACCACATCTGCAACCTACCCCACAGTTCATGGCAAAGCCAGATCCTTAACCCGCTGAGCAAGGTCAGGGATGGATCCCAAGTCCTCATGGATACTAGTCAGGTTTGTTACCACTGAGCCACAATGGGAACTCCCAGGATTTTTTTTTTTAAGTAAGTTGTGAGTACTAATAATTCATTTTTTATTAAGAAAGAATAGTAGAATTGGTCCTGCTTTACTTATTGCAACAACCAACTGTTGGCTCATCCAAATATAGGGTTTCAAGAATGTGAAATTAAGTGAAGTAGGAAACAAAACAATAACCAAAAGGGTCTCCTTTCCCCTTCATTTCCAGGAGAAGATTGCATGTTACACAAACTCTGTGAAGCCACAGGTCTTACACAGATGATTTTCTTTTCTGTTAGAACTAAAGAAAATGCCTAACTGTGCAATCTTTGAAGATGCCTTCTGGAATATCTATCTCCTCCTTGTGTTTGTATTGCTTTGGTGCTTTTGTTAGGTTACGTTTTTGTTCCCATAATTTTGAGTAAAAAATTTTATTCCACAGTTACACACACACACACACACACACAGTAGGAAGCAAAAGTCTTAGAGTGTATAGCAGACTCTGATGGCCTTCTTTCACCTGCCCTGTGCATTCAACTCCTGCTTGCTTATACTTGCTTTGCTGCTAAATGCCCCCACCTAAGAAGGCTGCTTTGCAGAGATGGCAGTGGCCAGGCTAGTCCAAAATCTTAGGTCATTAACCTCAAAGCAAAAGCTCCGTCTGAGACTTCCCCTAAAAATCACACGCTCGTCTGTTTCCTTGCCATCCCTATCCTGCTTTGCTGCTTTTCTTTGTTATCACTTGCTCTCAGACTTGGCTCAGGACCTGCTGCTGGGAGGAACCACCTCATGTAGAGTCAGGAAACCCTGATTCAAAACCGGGTTAGAATTTCCAGCTGCATGTTGGGCCTTGAAACCTATCATTTAACCCAGAGACATATCAATATCTGCCTCTGTTAAAAAAAAAATCCATACTTCTTATTTTGCAGGGCTCTTATGAATATGGAAGGAGGTGATATATGGGAAGCACTTAGCATGGGCCCTTGTGTGCAGTAGGCACTCAATAAATGTTAGTTGAATGTGAATATTTACTGGCAAATCTCAGCTTCCATTATTTTAAAATCTACAGTATTAGTTTCTCATAGCCCCTCACCAGCTGGTAGGCTAGATTCATATTTATTGCACAGAATTTGTATATCTTTTTGCCTGAGTTACTCAGCTTCTGTTCCCTGGTTTATTCATTTGTGTTTTGTTTGACTTGAGTAAAACTAGTCGTAGGCTGGTGGTTTTGACCTCTGCGTGGGGCTGAATTATATGAATGGCCTCATCGCTCAGCTCATCCTGAACCATAAAATAAGTTAACACATGAACTAAAGAAATCCAAAAGGTGCTTTTGTTGCAAAAAAATGATGGCTATATGTCCTTATGCAAAGTGCAACAAATATTTGGAAAATTATCTGGGAAATTCAAGACTAAGAAAAGCTAAAGTGCTGAATCTGTCTTTAGTTTTCTCTAGTTCCTTACTTGTATAGACTGTGCCTTTAAAAAAATATTTGTATAATACAGTCCTTGATACCCAGAGACCCTTTATTTTGAGGAAATAGCAAA
Organism: Catagonus wagneri; assembly: GCA_004024745.2. NCBI lineage: Eukaryota > Metazoa > Chordata > Mammalia > Artiodactyla > Tayassuidae > Catagonus > Catagonus wagneri. Next base: position 3,278,783 of record PVHT020003785.1, read on the forward strand.
AAAAAAAAAAAACCCTCCTATATTTTTATACTTGGCTTCTGTTCTGGGCTGAAAACCCTGAGAGTTGAAATATACTCTATGAATTTTCTTGAGGGAAAATTTGAGATCCATTTTCCACTCTTTGAGGAGATGCATCTGACATAAAACATGGGCATCAGGGAGTTCCCATTGTGGCTCAGCAGAAATGAATCTGATTGGTATCCATGAGGACGCAGGTTCAATCCCTGGCCTTACTTGGTGGGTTAAAGATCCAGTGTTGCTGTGAGCTATGATGTAGGTCACAGGCTCAGATCTCATGTTGCTGTGGTGTAGGCCAGCAGCTACAGCTACAATTCGACCCCTAGCCTAGGAACTTCCATATGCCATGGGTGCAGCCCTAAAAAGACAAAACAAAAAATATATATGGACATCTGAACAACGCTATGATTCATGATCCTTTTAGCAAGTTGCCCAGGCTTGTTTGCATAATCATCTTTCCCTTTATTCCTGGAAGAGTTAGGGACAAAAATCAAAAGAAGTAATTATTTAATATTCTCAGGTCATATAATTGGGAAGGGCTTAAGACATCCTAACAGCTTTGAAATGTCACAATCCTTAAAATAGTAATGTGTTTTGAATATGGGTTTTTAGATGGTATAGGGATTTGATGGCATTGATTTTTCAATTCTATTATAAACACCCTTCCCTTTATGAATTTTATTAGCATACATTATTCAAATGTTATTTTTATTTATCTTCAGCTGTTGACAAAAAACATAGAAAAGAAAATTTGTGAGCTTAAAATTGTATTTAAATTGTGACCCAAAGAGTAAGGGCTAATGTTCCCTTTTGGAAAGATAAAAACTTTATATTTCAAAAAACATGATCCCAAGGCCAAATTATAGTAGCTACGTGGTTTTGCATTCTCATATGGGATCCAAAACAAATGAGAGAAAACAAGCATTTGAGAATTGGTCGTTATTTTTCCTGCTTACCTTGTCTTTCACACCACGCACAGCTGATGAGGCATCTGATTTGATCATTTTTCTCTACTGCCCAGGAAAATTTACAGATCTGCTCATGGAGCTGGAATTAGCCAGGGATGACCTAAGGTCTGCCCATCTAGACCTCATCTCCTTGGCCATGACCATCCTCATCTTGCTCTGATCTTATATAGAGGCAGCATAGCTGAGTGTTGACACAAGGGGCTAGTGACTCTGTCCAAAGTCAGGATGGACAGTGTGAATGAAGGATAAGAGAGTAGTTTGGAGAAAACCCGGGTCTTGAATCTTTAGGGAGCACTCTCAGAATCCATATCCATCTAGAAAAGCCATTGCTCTGTCCACTTTGATTGCATTTGGGGAGAGATGGCCACGATGTCTGCAGTGGGTGAAATCTAGTGGTTGTTTCTCCTTCCGTGTGGTTTTACTTGGTGCAGTGAGGTATGACATTGCTTTATAGAAAGGGCATGATCTTCAGAATTCAAACAGATCAGAGTTCAAATTGTCCATTTGTCCATTCCCAGTTGTATGATGGTGAGCAAATTAACTGAGTTCTCTGAGGTATTCTATAAAGATGAAATGAGAAAAATGCGAAGCTCTTAGCAGAATAATAAGTGTTTTGGACTCGGTATATACATTGATGCTGTTGATTTTCTCTGCTCAACCAGCTTTATTGGATGGAGTTTTCAATATTATTGTGGAAAATGAAGAGATCATTAGAATCAAGTCTTGACTATAACTCATTTTAACTTTTTCACATATAAAATAAGCAGACCTTAACTATACTAGGTGCTTTTACATACACAACCATCATTTAAACTCTGGAAGAGAATAAGAGAAAATGATAATGGCAGTGTTTAATACAGTAATAACTATTAAAATTTACTGAACCCTAACTGCCACCCACTAATCACACAGCCCATGGTATTTCTTCTTTATTCAAAACACCACACACACACACACACACCCTAAGTAAATACAATCACAATTTTCAATTTAAGGACAAAAAAATTGAGGATCAGAGAGATCAAGCAACTTTCCCAAGATAACACAGATAGGAAGTGTCAGAACAGGGGTTCAAATAGAATTAGATGAATACAGAGATTAATTTTTTGTGCCAAGAGGCTAGGCGCCTACCTACTTAAGTATGGGTTCACCACCAGCCTCATCTGGAGGTGTTGATTATGAGCTGGAGCTAGCCAGAACATCAATAACGTGTTGTTTCCACTATTAGGATTTCCTCTGAGTAGAGTCTGCACTGAGCAAAAGTGGGTTCATCCTGTATGGATGACTAGAGTATACATGCAGACTGGATCACATTTTCTACAATAGTCTTCACAAAGAAGTTGCCAACTTGGAACAACAACTTGAATGGATTTCTAAAGATCTGATGTAAAATTTTCTGGGATCATAATGACCGGAAACTGTAGTTGTGGAGAGGGTTAGCAGCAAACCGTGAAGAGGTGATCAGCTTCCCTGAGACTGTCAAACACAGGCCAAGTATAATCTAATTAGTGAAGTATAGCAATTCTGAAAATCTCTTGCCCACCCATTATCAAAGAGTTTCATTTCCTCTTGAAAGAAGCATGAACGTTTTTTCCTGAAGAGGAAATGTAGATGTCTATGGGATCCTCTCATATTCCATTCTTGCAGTAGATTTTTAATTGAGAGGCCTTAACTTGGGAATGAAGTTGCTGTGATTTCTGTTATGAAAGCCTCAAGTTCCACCTAAAATATTTCCATTCTTTGGTGGAATTTAGTCAACTAAATGAGCATCACTGGGTAATGGAAAGAGTACGTGGGGTAGGGAGATCTGGGTCCTCATCCTAGTTCTGATCCAAGCTGCCTGTGCTCTTGAGAAAAGCCACTTTCCCTCTTTTGGTATCAATTTTGTCACTTGTCAGTGGAAGAGATAGGTGAATTATATGGCTTCCAAAATCCTTTTTGTGTTTAATACTCTGTGGTTCTTCAACATATTTACCAGATTAATACTCATTGAAGTAAAATCTCATTAAAAGATCCAAACTGGTATTTTGTAGGGGTTTCCTTGCAACTAGGAACAAACAGAACTGACACTTTCTTCTAGAAACTTGCAGCAGAATTGATTGAGATTGAGGCTTTGATGTAGAACTAGAAGATTCTAGTATCTGAAACACCAACCAGAGGTGGGAAGGCAAAAATCAAGGTAAGATTGAGGAAGAATGGATAAGGAAGGATGATGGACCAAAGGCAATAAAATAGAAGACAGCAGGATTAAAAAGGAGGGAGAAGGTGAGACGGAAGACTAAGGGGAAGATGGCAAGAGAGCATAGCAAAAAAGATGGGAAGGGAAATTGGGAGATAAAATGGATGAGGAGTGAAAAGAAATTGATTCAGGAGGAATCCATGGCCCTCCAATCAAGGCCCAAAGTCCTTGGGATCTGAAATGGAATTCCAAGAGGCTGTGGGCCCCTGACAGCTCTTAGCTGGACCTTCAAGTTAGCCCTGCCTCAAAGGTGAGCCCCTAATTCTCAGCCAAGTCCTGAGAGGCAAAGCCCTTAATAGACAATAGGCATTAAACAAATGTTCACTGCTATAAAATATTTGTATAAGAAGAATAAATGATACCATGCCCATGGAGTCACTGTAGACTAACATCCAACAAATATTCATGATTAGGCCCAGTGTACCAGGTAGTGTGCCCATAGTTGTCATATATCACCTTATTGATGGTATCCAACCTCTTCATTCCCTGTCCTGCAGAAGAAATGGCCAGGAGGTAGAAATCCCCACTGTCCACCCCCTGCCTTCTTACTGGTGGCCCTTTCCCAAGTCGATTTGCACAGTGAGTGACCTCTTTTAATCTAGATTTATAATGCTTGGATTCTAAATTTTATACACATCTTGTATTACTTAAGGCAAATTTAGCTGCTGTAACAAATGAATACCAAGACCTCAGTGGATGAACATGATAGAAGAGTATTTTTTTCTCATGCAACAGTCCAATGCAGGTACTGGTTGGGCCGTTCCCAGTGGGCCCCTCCCACATGGTGACTAATGAAACTTAGCTCTACCATCTTTTAGCACAATGTTTCCAAGCACATTGCAGAAGGGGAGAGTGGAGAAAGCAAACTGGCTTCTTAACCACAGCATTCTGGAACATGTGAAACAAACATTTCTTATGCTTGCAGTTCATTAGCAAGAATAAGTCACACGTCCATACTCAGATGCTGATGGAGAGAGTGAAGCCAGAGGGAATTCATAAGAAATGGAGTCCCTGGCTTGAGGTCCTTCCTAAAGATGACTACACTGTGGAAAGGGGAGCATGAATCTTGGTGTACAGCTAGTCATTTCTTCCATACAGCCTTTTCAGTAAAGAGAATTAGGCAGTGATTCTCAACCTGGGGTTGGAGTCCCATCAAAAGATAAACATGGAAAATTTACTTATGAGGTCATTTTTTTCCTACTAAAATGAAGATTAGAATAAAATTTTCTCATAAATTTTTTAAGCTAAAGCATGAGATTTCAAGCAAATGACATGTTTTCACCATCAAACACACACACACACACACACACACACACACACACACACACACACACACACAAAGCATCTATTGTTCTTGCTGTAAGCAGGAAGGTTTGCGGAGTACCTAAATTGTTGAAAAACATGGGACATAAACCTTATCACTCTCTTTCTCACATTTTAAGTATTTCTTCTCTCCCTTTGGTAATGTAGTTTACAGCAGACTTTAGACATGGAAGATTTCCTCTTCTTTCCTTCTTCTGTCCAAGAGGAAGCTCTGGCCTTGGAGTCTGTGTTGGAAGTTCAATACTTTATTTACCCTAATTCAGATGAGTAACTGAAGAAGTCATGGCAACAGACTTCACTGACCTGTACGCCACCCCCAGAGCCTCCTATTGTAGGGCGAGTCATTCTCCCTTCCCTTTGTTTAAAAGCAGACAGCTGTCATAGAGAAAGGAGTAGAATGGCAATCCAAAATCTCATGGCATTGCATGCAAATAACTCATAGTCCTGGACTGATTTATAGTCTAGAGATAGAAGAGAAAATGGGAGGCAATGGGGAAGATGTTAGAAAACAAGAGGATAGGCATGGAGGGGTGAACAGGCTGAAGCCTGGGAGTGGTCCCCATTGGGGAAGGGGTGTCAGGCGGCCCTAGTAGAGGTCACACAGAGGCCAGCTGGGGACAGAGGACCCCAAGGAGCCTCTCTTTTTTTCTCACCAGCTGCAGACAACTCTGATATTACAGCCTCCTGTATTGAGAGTATGTTGAATTCCTGCCTCACAAAGTAAAGTTTACTCACCTGTAAAACTTAGAATGTGAAACATTTATCTCAAAAACAACATTTTCTTGAGAGAGAAAAGGGATTTTCAAAGTTTGTCTAATCATTTTTACATATCACAAGAACAAAGCTTTGCTAGAAGCTGTGGTATAAACAAGTCATAATGCAGTGTGAGGAAACTCCACCTAACAGAAAAGGGATGAAAAGCTTTCTGGCTCTAGCACCTGAGGAACATTCTGCAAAGCCTCCTCCTTTCTACATACCCTTTGCAGGGTATGTAATGATATAACAAAGCCCAGATGTGTTGCAGCAGAGGGAGAAACTGAGCCAAGAAGAACCCATTCCCCTCTTCCTGAGAGAAGACAGGCTCAGAGGATGCAACCACACAGAGTTAAATGGTGGTTGTGGAGAGAAGGGGGTGTTCAGATAGAGAAAGGGCTGCAGGGAGGGCACCAGAAGCTCCTGTGGCCTCACAGGAGACAGGTCAGGTAGCTGATGGTTCTGGTCCAATAAGTGTGTGGAGTGAGGGCTTCGAGGCAGATGGGCCAAGGCTGGGCTGGCCAGCAGGAGATGGCAGAGGTCCCAGAAAATGTGGCCTATGGCCTGTGTTGAGGGACCAGGACACGTGTCACCAGACATGCACCTCAGATAAGATCTGGTCATTCATATGACTGGATCACTTTGCTATACAGCAGACATTAACAGAACACTATAAATCAGGTATAATAAAAGTTTTTGAAAAAGATCTGGTCACTCAGTGGACATCTCAACCAGGGGTCAATAAGAACTACAGGACAACACAAGGACCTAGACCCCTGACAGTGGCCTCTGTCCTCTGGAGGACATGTGTGATTTGCCATCCTGACAGGTTCCATCTTGGGGAGGGAGAGGATATGGAAGGAACACTTGAAAGGTAAACACAGACTGGTAGGAGATGAACCTCGAACCCCGAAGAGACTGACTAAACAGGAGGAAATTAATCCTAGCAGAGATGGAGATGCAACATTGTTTTTCCAACCACCTCCAGTCCCTTTGGAAGAAAACCTTTCCAATTAATATAAATATACTACCTCTTTTTTAGACAGCTAAGTACATTGTATAAAAAAATGTTGGCCCCATGATATCTGTATAGCTTACACCTAGCAGAATACTTACCACACAGCATATGCTTGGAATATATTTGTTGCATAAAGATTTCATACATAATGCAGACTCCTCTACTTTTTTAAACGAAAAAATAAGTTGACATCATGTTCCATCTCTGTATATAGAGGTAATTTCCATAGTCATACATATATATATGTGTATATATATATATAAATTTGAACCTCAAAAATATTTTATAGTAACTCATTAAAAGTATTTATAATGAGCAAGTCAAAACATTCAGTGTGAAATGAGAATTAGAGTGATATCTGAAAAACAAATACTCATACGTCATACACACCTCAATTCTGCAACTGTTTTGGGAACACTATAATATTTTGTCCTATTTTTTCTGCTTTCTAAAAATTCTCTAATTTATTTTGTTACTGAGACCTGATGAGCCTGAAGACAGTTTTAAGTCTCTGCATTGATTCTAAATAAGGTTTAAGAAATTTTTTAAGTAAAAGCAAAGGGCAAAAGTTGGTTTCGTGTATGGAGGCAGTAATAACTTTTATATTTAATATGTTAACTGCAATCATATGACCTCTCCAATTCCTTCACAAAGGAAGAATGAATTTCATGCAGGAATGGCTTGAGGATTTTAATATTTATACAAGAAGCATAAAGCAATATTTTTACAGGGATAAAATAGAAGTTGATAAAGGTTATCTACACCACAGAATATCCAGTAGAAAATTTAATATTATAATAAACAAAAGCTTTTGCACACACAGAAAATAAAATAGGCTGAAGTTCTCCTGCAAAACAATGCAATTTAAATGAACTAAAGAAAATAACAGCTCTAGTAATGGACTTCTGTCTTGACCAACTTACAAGGTCAAGGTTAAATAAAATGAAGCTCACAAATAGCACAATAATCCCGAATTGGTTATTCGTTTGGTTGGCTGTGTTTGCTTTTGCAAAATGTCATTTTCCCCTGGCATCAGGCAGGATGTCAGTCCCAGTCTATGTCCATACTCACAGAGACTTTTAGGTTATCACATCTGTAAAATTGCCCCAATTCTTTCAGAAAAACTTAATTTTCCTCTACTAGATTACCATTAATCTTCCCGCTCTAAGGCTCTACTCCATTATGATTCAAATGTTCAAGTGGACTTTTTTGAAGGAGAAAGTTGCTTTTCTTTACATATTTCAACCTTATCAACCCATCTGAAGGGTAATTTTGTTTCTCCCCTGTCCTAAGAGATCCATCAGATTCTGAACTGTTGACAGTCAGTACTGTCAAGTTATTTAAACCAGGTTGGTAATGGGGCCAGCCTGCCAACATGGAGGCATCAGTTGACTGACAATTTTCCTTCATAAGCCCCCAAATGATCAATGTGCTCTCCTGCTGAGAAAATCTATAAAAATCTCTTGTCAGTTGTGTAACTCTGTTGTGACCATACGGGCAAGTGGGAAGGATGGAGAGCATAACTTTGCACTTGAAGTTCTTCACATCCTACTGCACAGATTTTAGGCAACCATCCAGGATCCCACAAGCAACCGTGAACTAAATTTCTATAAGATCTATAAGCCTGCAGAAGATTTGTTTTTCCAAAGCTGCCTCTCTCGTGATTCTTTTCTGTTGCCACCCTGTCCTTGTGTTCCCCCACATTCTTGACTATGAAAATAAGAACTGATGACTGAAGTGATAAAGATATACAGCCTCATAACAACACAGGGAACTCCAAGGGACAGATAAGAGAATCTCTAGGGGCTGCTCAGTAAGAATTTTATACAGAAATTCCCTTCGAATCTGAAGATTAGAAGGGTTTCAAGAGTCATATGATTCACATGGAAAAGGAAACCCAAATCCCCTCAATAATCCCTGCTGACCAGAAGGGTTCAAGCCTGAGTCACTAAAGGATTCTCTTTCACTAACAGACAGTGCAATTGGAGTCCTTTCTCACTGCTAGGAAACTATTCATGGAACCCAGATGTTTCAGCCAAGTGAGAGCACAAATGCATTTACATTAATTCCATCAAATTCTCTCTCTGAAGACTCCTCATTACTCTTTAGTTAGAAATACTTTCACCCAGGAGTTCCTGTTGTGGTGCAGCGGAAACAAATCTTACTAATATCCATGAGGATGCTAATTCAGTCCCTGGCCTCACTCAATGGGTTGTAGATCCAGCATTGCTGTGAGCTTTGGTGTAGGTCACAGATACAGCTCAGATCCCGCATTGCTGTGGTTGTGGCGTAGGCAGCAGCTGTAGCTCCAATTCGAACACTAACCTGGTAACTTCCCTATGCTGCAGGTGTGGCCCTAAAAAGCAAAAAAAAAAAAAAAAAAAAAAAAGAAAAGAAAAAAGAATTCCAGCATTTCCTGGGGTCCAAAGTTGTGGGTTCTAGACATGACCCCTTTCCCTTTTGAAGTCCCCATATCAGCAGGTTGAAGGAGGCAATGATGTCTCAGCATATAAATCAAACTCCTGTAGTTGCTTCTGTCTAGTTCCCAGGTCACCTGGAGTCACTGCTGACCTCTAGATCATTAGCCTCTTTTCCTCTCTTTCTGGGAAGAAGCATGACTGCTTCTTCAGGGGCACCTCTTTTAGAAAGAGTTCCTTCTGTAGAACCATTGAGATCTTACATAGTTCTTTTAAGCCATCAGTCCTAGGGGTGGAGGGCTAGATCCTTGTGTTGTAGGACATTAGGCAGTGGAAGAAACCAGCAAGAATTTGTTTCTGGCATAACTACAAGGGCCATCCCTGTGGGTTGAGGAAGAGCTATGGGTGGATGTTATGCAAAGAAAATGCCTACATAGCACAAGTTCCATCACCCCGTTACTTATCCAGGATGTGTCAGGAATAGGTTTGCACAGTTACAAAGTGTGAAAGCCGAAGCTGCTGGTTGGTGGACAAGCTCCATCACCAAAGGAGGACATCCCAGGCCTTCAAGGTGAGCTCAGCAGGGGCCGTGCTGTCGGTTGTGAATGACAAGGAAGTTTGGGATCACCTTTGACTCTGAGGCAGTCTGTCCCTCCTGCCTGGTTGGACAAATTCCAGACTTTTCCTTCAAACAGCTCTCTTCACAGATGGGCAGTCTGGGCCTGGGGAGGCTAACTGTGAGGCTGACTTCCTTCTGACAAACAATGCAGCTTGGTAGTGAGACCCTCTGAAGGGGCCCAGGAGACTTCTCTGGTAACTGTCCCCCTAAGTACATTTGCAGATTCTTAGATTTGTAAGGCAAACTACTGCATATTTTTGTTGTTCTAACTGCATGTGATGAACACATTTCACCCTGTGTCGGTAACCAGAACATCCTTGGACTCCAGGCCCTGTTGTTCTCTCTGTCCACCTGATGGTTGCCTTTGGCTGTGTGTGTGCGTTATCCATCTAGGAAAGGATATCAGGCCCCTTCTTCACTTTGATCTCAGTTTCCCTCAGATCATCTTATTGCCCTTTTTCTGCTCTGCTCTGCTCTGTCTCACTTTGTTTCACAGACTCTTGTGTTAGCTGGCTTCTGGCTAATTTGGGCCAATGGAAGGACAGGCAGGAGATCATGGAGTAGGAGAGAGAAAGCACGAACCCAAGAGCTTTCCCCCTCTACTTCACCATCTCAGCAATACCCATATCTTTTCTATGGCTCCAGCTCTAGCCAAACAGAAGGAATTCTGCTTCTGATAGGTTACTCTAGTCCCTAGGCAACAGTATCACCTGCTCATTCCTTTGTCCCCATCCCACCCCCACCTAGGGTTGCTAATATCTTCTTACTATTACTAATCTCTGAGTGATCTTACTTCTCCCTACCTAGTTTTTAGCTTCATCACTGGTGATACCCATTCACTCCATTAAATCTTAGAATCTTCAAGTATTCTGTTTTCTGGTTGGATCATGACTTATGCAGAGGCTAATAGCTGGATGGAAAACTTTATAAGGAAGATTCAGTAGAACTTTCTATTTGATTGCACAGAGGAGCTCAAGACAGTGACAAATAAAATGTGACTCCAACATCTTTGTAATCAATTCATTGCCAGAAAATGAACTCAAGAGAGAGAGCAGTGATTAAGAAATGAAACCTGCTGTAGGCTTTCCACTGAAGTTGATATGTCTTGGGCAGGTTTCAGACCATATATATCACAAGCCATCAGACCAATCCTTTGAGCAAGAATTTTTAGGGGGGACTTCATAGTTGATGATGCTCCAAAATATTTCAATAATGTAGAAAAAAAAATCTGATTTCTCAGAGTTAGTGTAAATGGAATCAGAAGAGTGAAGATGAAGAGAAATGACATAAGACACAAGGGAGGAAAAGAAAAAACTCAGCTGGAAACAATTACCTCTAGACCAGAGGTGGCCAAATCACAGCCTAATCTATTGGCTACCTGTTCCTATCAAAGTTTTATTGAAACACAGCCACACCTATTATTTATGCATTGTCTATAGCTGCTTTTGAGCTTTAATGACAACATTGAATAGTTGCAACAGGTAACTATATATCTCTAAGAGCCTAAAAGTGTTTACCTTTGATCCTCTACAGAAATTTGCCAATCCCTGCTTTAGTCTCACATGGAGCAGTCTATAAGCCCTTGCTGATGAAGTCCCAACCTTTCAAAGAGGAATTAAACCCACTTGCATCTGTGCCCTCTTCGCTCTTCTTGTATACAGTGGTAGACACCCATCACACTGTAACTCAAGTCCCTGCTGAGATTGTGCTTGCAGTCACCCATCTCCCTAGGGGTTATAGCAAAACCACATTAGTGACCCATGACCCTCTAGCCCCTGAACAAATTGCCAGAATAAAACCTAAGTCAGGCTATTTCAGTTTTCAACAATTGCCCCAAGCCCACAGCAGCTCCTATCACTTTTACGATAAAATTCCCATGCTTTACCATGGTTTTGAGGTCCCCGCCTAAATCTACGACCCCATGTCCTACACAGCCTTGCTCCAGCCTCACTGGCTTGCTTGTGGGGTCTCCAAACTTATTCTTCTCTCTGGCTTTTGAGATTGTTGTTCCTGCTGCATGGACACCTTCTCTTCCAGATCCTCACAGCTGGCCACTTTGGGATATTCAGACCTTAGTACACATGTCCCCTACTCAGAGAAGCCATTCCTAGTGATCCTAGCATCATTCTGTGTCAGTTCATCCATTTTATTTTATTCATAGCTCTCCTGGCCACCTGAAATGATCTCATATATTTCTTTGCTTATTCACTGACTACTTCCTACAATGCAAGCTTGTCAAAAGAAGGGACCTTGTTTCTTGGATTCCCAATGTTTAGGATAATCCCTGACATTCAGGTGCTTAATAAGGATTTATCGAAGATGCAAATGAATGGTTTGTAGAAGTAGTCATTTATTTGTACTTTATTTCAAGCCAACATTAAGCTCTTAGAAGCCAAGCATCATACAACTGTTATATCTTTCATATGTAAATGGTGCCTGGCATTCAACTGATGCATTTAGTAAATATTGGTTGAACAAATAAGTTATTGAGTAAATGCTTAAAGACAATCCAAATGCATTGCTGTTTCATCCTAGAAATATACAAACTATAATTGAATTAGTTTTGTTAAAATTATTCTTATGAGATGACAGATATTGATATATTCAACTTGACAAGTTTTGAAAATTTTCAGAGAATTGTCATGGTTCAGATTTACCTAACTGGCCAATTGTTTTTGCCTACAAACTACAACAAATATCTGCAAACATCTTTTTGTTTGCATCTCTTCGTTTGTACTGGTATTTGCTCATCCATAGGTAAAGCTGACAAATTCTCTCAATTGGTAAAAGAAAAGATTGCAAACCTGGCATCTTCAAAAGTGGTGCATTTCAGAACTAATCATGGAGTTAGATGTCTGACAGTATTGCAGGGAAAAAGATAAGAATGGAGTCTATTTCTCTTTAAGTTCTGTCTTTGATGACACTAATCATGTGTGCTTTTGTTAGTTCCAGTTTGGTTCAAAATGAATAGGGAATCGAGTAGACAGCTGAATGTCATACTCTTTTCCTTTCCAAGGTAATTTACCCCCTGAAGAAAGAGAAAAATCAGTATTTGCAGGTGCAAATTTATTCAAAGTCAGCGATCTAAAATCCAAGTGTTATAAGTAAAGATGCTACGCCTTGAGGATTAGATCCCAGCTTTTGAAACAGACTACGAATGAAGAAGAAACTGGTCCTAAATCCACAAAAGATGGCACCTTAGGCAGAGCCTATCTTCTCTCTGCTCACACACACATGTCCAGATCAAATGCAGATTTGTGCCAGCATGCTTGAGGTTGGAGAAGGGGTAAACATGTTATCTGAGGAGGCAGCTGTTGGGCCTGGTGGGGCGCAGTCACTTCTCAGGGTCACAGCATTCCAGCATCTGCTCCCCAGCTTTGCAGATTGAGAAAATGGAATGTATCAGTGTGCTTGTTGTTGATTAATCCCTGGGAATTTACAAGAGACGAATGTACAAAGCCGAGTGCCAATTTAGCAATTTACAAGAGAAATGTGACTGCCAAGCGGTTCTGAACGTTTATGTCAGCCGGAGAATGTAGCCTGATAAGGATAGGAAGAGATAAATCATCATCTGAAGTTTTTTGAGTGAGTCTGGACTTGGAGCAGAAGGAGCAAGCCAGGTGACCTTAAGAACTGGTGTCCTTAGGCCTGACATGTCTGTCTGCAAATTGAAATTGGCCAGCCAGCAAGTTAGGACACTTGGATTCTCTGGTCAATGCTGGAAACACATCGACAGTTCTTGCTTAGTGGCCTCCCTTCTTCTGGATTCTTTGCTGGACACCCACACAGCATTCTGTCTTCACATACATTAAATGCCATTAAACAAATTACATCTTTTTTTTTTAACATCTGTCCTTATTAATAGTCATGAGCTAATATTTACTGAGTATAGTGAATGTTAAATGTATGCTAACCCCACAGTCAATCTGCTGAAATGCTTGTTTTGAAAACACAGACTTGTTCCCAAACTGTCGGTATATTAGGGAACAATGTCAATATAATGAGAATTTACGTGTATACAGTTTTGTCTGCAGAAACCTCTAGGCAAAAACAAAAACTTCACTTGCCTGAATTCAACTGGTATTAAAACACAAAGTGTAAACATGCCCATACTTCAAATACCTACCAGGTGCCTCAGCTCCCCACATGAGTCAGCTTCTCCATCTCCAGTATCACAACTTTCCTTCTGATTTCAGATAATCCCCACCTACCACTCCAAGTTGCAGCCCTTCGTACATCCAGCTTCACAGCAAACTCTAGGTTTTTTTCTCGATAAAGGGCCATATTTAGTGTAGTAGTTATGTATTTCTGAACCATTAATCATGCAAAATTACACTATCGTTTTCTTAAAAAGTCCTATTTTTTATTGTGTGTCACCGATGTTTTAATGCGGCTCCTCTAACCTCATTTTTCCTGTAAGCTTGTGGATTTTTATTGTGTAATTTTGCATAGCACAGTGATTTTAGGGACTGCATATGTTGTGTTATAGTAAAACTAACCACGGTATCTTATAATTTTATTTAATTCTTACCAAAACTATCATTTTTCATAGGAGAACATTGAAATTCAAGGAGTTTGAGTAATTTACCCAAGAATAAAGAGCTGGTAAGTGCTTAAACAAAGATTCAAACTATCTGCTCTAACATCCTCTGAAAGCATTGGAAATCCTGATTTGATGTAATAGCCAGCTTGTCTTTTAGGGTGGTTTTCACCAAGAATAATAGCTATCATATACTCAGAGGCAGGGTGGTATAGTAGGAAATATGCTCTTTTTTTTTTTTTTTTGTCTTTTTGCCTTTTATCTAGAGCCACACCCATGGCTTATGGAGGTTCCCAGGCTAGGGGTGTAACAGGAGTTGTAGCTGCTGGCCTTCGCCACAGCCACAGCAACGTGGGATCCTTAACCCACTGAGCAAGGCCAGGGATCGAACCCGCAACCTCATGGTTCCTAGTTGGATTCGTTAACCACTGAGCCACGAAGGGAACTCCGAAATATGCTCTTTAGAGCCCTGCTGCCTGGGTTCAGGTCCTGGCTCTGTCACTTACAACCTATGTAATAATAGGCAAGTTACATAATATGGCTTATTGTTGTGAAAAGGCCCCAAGAATCTCCCTCCCTGTATCCTCACCCTTTACAACATGATTTGCCATCAAGGTGCAGATTCTATTTTCCTTACCCCCTTGGCTCTTGGCTGACCTTGTGACCTGCTCTAATGCACAAAATAGGGCAGAAATAACATTGTACTTGTCCCAAGGTTAGACCTCAGGAGCCCTTGAGTGCTTCACTCATTCTCCTGGAATGCTGCCCCCACCAGGTGAACAAGCCCAGACTAACCTACCAGGTGATGAGAGATCTCATGGCCCAGTCACCCCAGGATCCCCAGATAACAGCTCATCTCATTGATGGTCAGAAGCGTGAGTGAGGCCATGGTAGGATCCCCAGCCCCCAGTAAGCCAACAGCTAATGACTGATGCATGAATGAAGTTAGTTAAGATCAGATAAGCCAGACTCAGATCGGCAGAATGATTATTTTATGCTACTAGATTAGGGGTTATTTGTTACACAGGAAAAAAAAAGAAACTACCCATTGCATTTAACTTCTCTGTACACAGACTGTGCAATATGTAAAATGGGAAGAATAATAGAGCTGGAAGGATTAAATAAATTAAGTATAAACAAAACAGAATAATACCTTAGGTATTAAGCTCTGTTCTGGATATAATGAAAAGACTGCCTTATACACAAATAATTTATTATTATTTCTCAAGATTCTGATGGTTGACTGGGCTTGGCTGGGTGGTTCATGCTGTAGGGCTCTCAGACAGAGGCCTGCAGACGATGGTCAGAGCTGGGACCATCTTGGAAGCTTCTTCACTCACACTGTACCTGGGCTAGAAGGCTCAGAAGTTGGACACTGGACTGCCTGGGGCTTAGACACCTCTTTCTCTCTCTCCGTCTCTCTGTCCTTCTCTCTCCCTCTCTCTTTGGGATCTCTCCAAATAGTGAACTTGCATTACCTATACTTCTTATTTGGCAGTGAAAGTTCTCAGAATTCCAAGAGAAGGCAGGCAGAAGCTCCATGGTCTTTTCCATCCTAGACTTGAAAGCCAGGCTGTGTCCCTTTGCTGCATTCTGATCATCTGATCACAAGTCTTGTCCAAGTTTGAGAAGAAGGACATACACTCCAAGTCTGGTGGGAGGGGTGTCAGAGAATTTGCAGTTGTGTTTTAAAAACATCGTGATCTCTTTACAAACATCCGTTATTATCTCATTCTAAGAGCATCATTAATAGGGCTAGTAACAACACTACATCCATATCTTTTCTTATTTGAAAATTCATTTTTAGACAGTTTTAGGTTCACATAAAAATTGAAAGAAAATAGAAATGTGCCCTAAATCCCCTGTCCACACCCTTGCTCAGGGTTCTCCCATTATCAACATCTCCCACCACACATCTTGCTACAACTTGTTCATCTTGCTACAACTGATGAACCTACATTGACACCTCCTACATCCATTTTTAACATGAGAAAATCCTGACTCAGAAAGATTAAATTATTTGCTGTAAGTCACAAAACTGGTAGCTCTCAGAGCTTTTACTCCACTCAGAATATTTTTAGCTGAAGCCTGTAATTTTAACCCACATGTGACACTACTAATCTCACTCATTTCATCAGGAGTTCACTTCCATCACATTTAGTGGGTGCAGAAAACCTCTGCATTGGGAGATAAGTAATTGCGACTGCCACATGTGACACTGTATACACTAATGTACACGTAAATGGCCAATCAAGCCCTTATCTTGGACCTTCCTCACAAGCCTGTTTATACTCTACTGTTATAAAAAAAAAAAGGGGGGGGGAGGGTTAGCTTGTTGGAAAGATGAAGAAGCAAGCTGTGAAGAATGACAATTGAGGCTCTTTTCTCCCTTACATGTCACCTACCTGCATAGACTAATTCTTTCTGGACCTGCTTCACTGTATGCTCTACGAGTATGGCAAAGTATAGGGAAACACCTACAAAGTGATCAATGTGATAAAACTACAGGTAGAGAAACATTAAACAGAGGGACAGTTAAGAATTTAGAGACAGGAGTTCCTGTCGTGGCACAGCAAAATGTACCCGACTAGGAACTATAAGGTTGCAGGTTCAATCCCTGGCCTCGCTCAGTGGGTTAAGGATCCGATGTTGCCATGAGCTGTGATGTAGGTTGCAGATGCATTCGGATCCTATGTTGCTATGGCTGTGGCATAGGCTGGCGGCTACAGCTCCGATTTGACTCCTAGCCTGGGAACCTCCATATGCAGGTACGGCCCTAAATAAGAAAAAAAAAAAAAGGAAATTTAGAGACAGAGGAAACAAAAGAGGCAGAGCAAAGTAGAAAGACGCAGCTGGTATGGGTAAATATTAACAATTATAATTCCTTCTACTTATATAACACTAGTATTTTAAATGTCAGGTTTACATGGATTATTTCACTTACCAGAAGCAAAAAGAGAAGAGGAAGTATTATTTTATTGAACATCTGAATACACAAAAATGAAATCTCTTTTCCACAGGCACACAAATAGGAAGAACAGAGCTGGGTCTATAACTCAGGCACTGAGTCCTAGTCCTGGCCACTGCCTAATACCCACAGGATGGGATTAGGCTCATTCCAGCTTTGTTGGATATGACATTTAACTTCTTCCTGACTGAGCTTCTATGTTTTTTATTTTGAGCAGGTTATTCCAAATGGCTTTTAATGTCCCTTCTCCGGTATTACAGATGTCACAGTAAAAGTGTCATAGTTTGCATGAAGATGAAACTCTGATGGCAGCAGAATATAAAGATGAGCCTGGGAGTTCCCGACGTGGCTCAGCGGAAACGAATCTGACTAGGAACCATGAGGTTGTGGGTTCAATCCCTGGCCTCACTCAGTGGGTTAAGGATCCGGCGTTGCCATGAGCTGTGGTGTAGGTCGCAGACGTGGCTCGGATACCGCGTTGCTGTGGCTGTGGTGTAGGCCAGCAGCTGTAGCTCGGATTAGACCCCAAGCCTGGGAACCTCCATATGCCATGGATGTGGCCCTAAAAACGACCAAAAAAAAAAAAAAAGGATGAGATTGGAAATTGAGACATATCAGTCTTTAAGAGAAGTCTTCTTCCCTATGTTTTTTTCCTCTTGGGTTTTCCTCTGATGAGCCCTAAATGAAGTCACTGGCTTCAGTTAAGGGTCCATTTGAACTACCCTCCACTCAGGATAGAGACATACTCAGCCTGGGAACTTAGACTAGTAAAAGGGGTGATTAATTTGTTCTTGTATACAACAGGCACAACCTCAATGGAACAGCTGGCAGGTAAAACTGCTGTGTGAAATTGCTAGTTAACATTGGGTTATTAGAATTTCGTTTGTAGGTTTTTCTTTTTCTTTTGTTTCCTTTTCCTATTTCTCTTAAAGGGGGGCTGAGCACACAGAGATCACTTAAGTATCATTCAATATTATTATTAAAAAAAGATAAAGAATTATGAGCCACAGTTCAACAGACAAAGGATAATCACAAACTGTATACATAATGGAGCATATGAACTGAGTGAGAAAGGCCTGGATTCAAAATCAGACTCTTCTTCTCATTCCTCCATAACCTTGGAATTGGAATCTATAAAACTGAAATTATAACACTTACACATGAGCCTGTAAAGAGAAGTAAGTGAAATAATATGCACAAAGTTGTTAACACAGAATCTGGCATACTGTAAGTGCTCAAAAATGTCATTTTAAATAATTATTTTTATATTATCATTGAAGGAAGAGAATTTTGGCAGGAAGTAGCCCAAGTAAGGAGTATTGTAGAGGCCATAAGCCTAGAAATATACAAAAATGTATTCTCCTGTCAAGAATTATCCCTTCAGATGGAGAGAGCAAATGTTTCTACGAGTAGCTATTTTGAGAAGATGATACTTGTGTGTTGTTGAGGTCTTATTCTTTCCAAGTCCCATTCTCTGTTATCTCTAAAGCAAAACAACAAAAAAATAGACATCCTGGAATAGCCTTTATGACACCACTGCTATAAAGGTAAAGGCAAGAACAGAACTTTGTTTACCTCTACATTAGGCAGGAGCCACAGTCCCAGGGGTGAAGAGGCTTTGGGCAAGCATTTGAATGTTGAAGGTCTTTGAAAGAGCTTGGCCATCAGCAAAATCTCCCTATTAAGTTGTGTAGTTGTGTGTGTGTGTGTGTGTGTCTTAGGAGGTTTTATGACCCCTTGGGAACTCCAAGGGATTGGGGAAGCTATGCATTTGACTGAAAAACTATACCGCAAACCTGAGATTAAGGAGAAACAACTCCTACAGCATTGCAATTGGAAAAACAAGGAAGTAGAGAAACTCTTTCTCAGTATTTAAATAGGGCACAAATTCATGCAAATTACTGTGTCTACCTCACAGGGGCAAAAAGTGATGTTCCCATTGTGGTGCAGTGGAAACAAATCTGATTAGTATCCATGAGGATGTGTGTTCCATCCCCGGCCTTGCTCAGTGGGTTGGGCATCCAGCATTGCCATGAGCTATGGTGTAGGTTGTAGACATGGCTCAGATCCTGAGTTGCTGTGGCATAAGAGGGCATCTGTAGCTCAGATTCAACCCCTCGCCTGGGAACTTCCATATGCCACTAGCATGGCCCTAAAAGTAAAAAAAAAAAAAAAAAGCACTGACATCTCTTCCACCACTCCAGGGTTTGTGGCAGCTAGGTGCTCCAATACCTTTGTTTGATCACCACTCATAACATAACTTCAAGTATTCTTACGCCAAAAGATCCTCAACCATTTTTTTCTTGTTTTTACCAAGACCTCATTCAAGGAAGAAGTGAGATAGGGTAGAAGATAAAAAAGAGAGTGAGAAGGGAAGAAATCTCTCATATTCAGATTGAGCAATCCAGTGGGAACTAGTTTGCTGAATATTGTATTTACCCAGGTCATAGATAAACACATTTACTCTGCCCATTATCTCCCCCCACCCCATTTCACAGTTGTGAGATTGCATTAGAACCACCACTTGTGCAAATCACTAAGACTAGTGTGTATTGCAGCTGAAATTAAAAGTTAAACTTTATTTCCTTGGGCTCACTAAAGCTCTCTTTTTCCCCACAAAGCCCTCCAGATGAGTCAGAGTTGCCAAAACCCTGTGAGTTTATGATATCCATGCCTCAAAACCATTGTCTTCACTCAGCAAGTCTAAATTTAGATGTCAACTTAGATTTGCTTTCATTATTAAAAATAAAGGTGAACCTCAAAACACTATGGAATGAACCCCAAATACAGCTGCCTAAACCTTTACCTTTCACCAATGAGTCTTCAAAAATCATGACCTCCTTACTTTATGCCTTTAGTGAAAATTTTGTCCACATGGAGCTACAAGTCACATCTAAGCAATAATATATTTTTCAGTGTTTGACTACTCAATTTTTCCATTTCCAAGTTCTTTCATTGTGCCAAAGCTGATTTTCTGTTTCACTTTTCCTCCCACACCCCACCTTGGGATCCTTTGTACTAAAGTTGCTTTCCAAGACATGTAAGAGGAAGAACAGTTTCTCTCTCTTTAGACACCCTGAGGAATCCTCTTGCACTTGACTGGCCTTCAGAAAGGAGCCTTCAAAGTCCAAAAGAATAGCTTAAAAGCTTTGCAAATGGCCAGTGACCATGACCCTTTCCATGTAATTTACCTCAGTCTTCAAGGTGCTTTAGTCTCTACTCTTATAGAGCAAAGCAATGGACTGTCTTTAAGCATTTCATTTCTTCTTTTTTTCCTCTCTCAACACTTTTTTTCATTTTCCCTATACCTTTTCTCAGTACACTTCTCTAACTCCATATTCATCTTGACAAGAATAGGGAAGTAACTTGGAGGAAAGCGGGACAGGAGAAAAAGGAAAAAGAGAAGTAGGGAAAAGTAATTATTCTAATGAAGTCTAGAGAAAATTGATAATGTGAGAAGAGTGGAGAATGGGGTTTTGAATGGATTTTAATGTGAGGAATGGGAAGAGACCATGAAGAGAGAAAAATCAAAGAATCAAAGTAAGAGTAAATAAAGCAGAAGAAAGAAGTGAAATGGAATTAAGATCTACTTGATAACTTGGTCATCAATTAAGTTTATAACTTGTTACTACTGGACAAACCACTGGCCTTGGGAAATGGTGCTTAGTCAAAGGAAACCTAAAAACTAGTAATTTCTCATTATATTCGTTACTTAGTGAAAGTGGAATGCCTGATTCTGCTAATTTCAAAAAAAAAAACCAGCCTTGACAAAAATGAACAACAACCAAAACAATGGTTCGTTTTCATCTCATATGCAAATCTTAGGACTTAACTGACAAAACCATACTTTTTTGTAATTATTTCTGTGTCTAATTTAGTATGCATTTAGAACCATATTCCTCATTGAAGCATATCAACACAATTTTTGCATGCAGGAAATGCCTGCCTACCAACTTTCTTCTTTCATTTTCTTTTGGCATTTACAAAGTGGCTAATGTATGCATACCTTTCGGCTCTGCTCTAGAAATTGTTCAAAATCTAAATGAAGCAGGCTTATTTTTTGTACCTCCTGATGATATTTTAATTTTGGAGGACACAAATGACAGTGTAATCTGATTTAAAGATATAGTGGACCTATTTTTTTTTTAATAGCGCAGACCCTTTTGTTTTCTGATAGCAACACCTCTTTCTGCCTCAGAAAAAATATCCCTCTCTCATTCCACCTGGTTTTGGCGTTATTGTCAGCACACATTTCTCCTTTCTCTATCTCTGTTCCCCACTTGAGTTAGTAGGGAACTAACTCAAACATCACCAATTTGGTCTTTCCTTCAGCAAACACTTAAAGTGTCAAGAAGGAAAGACCAGATGTAATTTTTTTTCTTATTCAAAACTTCATGTTTAACTTGATTTTTTACTGTAAACCTCATACTTTTTTATTAAATGCTTTAGCACTAAGTCAGTGCTTAAAAAAAAAAAAAAACCAACCCTGTGAGAATAGCAGGAAGTTAATCTTTTCTTCCCTAATTCTTATGGATGCTATATAGTTTGAGGTTATCTGCTTTCACCAAGAGAAGTAACTGCCTTCCTGAGTTTGCCTGGGGATGAAAACAATTATGAGTCAGTGACCACAAGTAAGAGAGGTGTTACTAATAGGAATGAGAAGTACACAAATGACAGGTGAACCCTAGATTAATGCTCTATTGAGCTTTATATATATTGTGTATCTATTGCTATACGGGACCAACAGAATGGGTAGAGGTCAAGTACAGTTTTATTTTTGTCTTAGAAATTTTTATTTTTTTCTTTTTTCTTTTTCCATTATAGCTGGTTTACAGATTTCTGTCAAATTTTCGAACTGCACCGCTTGGTGACCCAGTTACATGTACATATATGGATTCGTCACATGTGATTAGACATAGTTCCCAGTGCTATACAGCTGAATCTCCTTGCTTTTCCATCCCCGAGGCAATAGGTAACCCCAGACTCCCGTACCCTCCCACTCCCTCCCCAACCCCCTTGGCAACCACAAGTCTGTTGTCCAAGTTTGTGATTTTCTTTTATGTAGAAAGGTTCATTTATGCAGTATATTAGATTCTAGTTATAAGTGATATCATACGGTATCTGTCTTTCTCCTTCTGACTTGCTTCACTCAGTATGAGGGTCTCTAATTCCATCCATATTGCTGCAAATGATGTTTTATTCTTTTTTATGGCTGATAGTATTCCATCGTGTATATATATCACATCTTCCTAATACAATCACCTGTAGATGGACATCTGGGTTGTTTCCATGTCTTGGCTATTGTGAATAGTGCTGCAGTGAACATGCATGTGCAAGTGTCTTTTTCAAGGAAATTTTTGTCTGGATATATGTCCAAGAGTGGGATTGCTGGGTCATATAGTAGTTCTAGGTATAGTTTTCTAAGGTACCTCCATACTGTTTTCCATAGTGGTTGTACCAGCTTACATTCCCACCAACAGTGCAGGAGGGTTCCCTTTTCTCCACACTCCTCCAGCAATTGCTGTTTGTGGACTTGTTAATGATGGCTGTTCTGACTGGTATGAGGTGGTGTCTCATGGTAGTTTTGATTTGCATTTCTCTAATCATCAGTGATGTTGAGCATATTGCATGTGCTTGTTAACCATCTGCATATCTTCTTTGGAGAAATGTCTATTCAGGTCCTTTACCCATTTTTCAACGGGGTTGTTGGCTTTTTTGCTCTTGAGCTACATAAATTGTTTGCATATTTAGAGATTAAGCCTTTGTCAGTTGCATCATTTGTAACAATTTTCTCCCATTCTGTAAGTTGTCTTTTAGGTTTCCTTTGCTGTGCAAAATCTTGTCAGCTTGAGTAGGTCCCATTGATTTATCTTTGCTTTTATTTCTGTTGCTTTGGGAGACTGACCTGAGAAAACATTTGTAAGGTTGATATCAGAGAATGTCATGCCAATGTTTTCTTCCAGGAGTTTAATGGTGTCTTGTCTTATATTTAAGTCTTTAATCCATTTAGAGTTTATTTTTGTGCATGGTGTGAGAGTGTGTTCTAGTTTCATTGATTTGCATGCAGCTGTCCAAGTTTCCCAGCAATGCTTACTGAAAAGACTGTCTTTTTCGCATTTTAAGTTCTTGCCTCCTTTGTCAAAGATCAATTGACCATAGGCATCTGGGTTTATTTCTGGAGTCTCTATTCTGTTCCATTGGTCCATATGTCTGTTTTGGTACCAGTATCACACTGTCTTGATTACTGTGGCCCTGTGAT
This sequence comes from Catagonus wagneri, assembly GCA_004024745.2. Lineage (NCBI taxonomy): Eukaryota > Metazoa > Chordata > Mammalia > Artiodactyla > Tayassuidae > Catagonus > Catagonus wagneri. Next base: position 3,301,905 of record PVHT020003785.1, read on the forward strand.
ATTGCCTGAAGTCTGGGAGAGTTATGCCTCCTGCTTGGTTTTTGTTCCTCAGAATTCCTTTGGCGATTCTAGGTCTTTTGTTGTTCTGTATAAACTTTTGGATTGTTTGTTCTAGTTCTGTGAAGAATGTCATGGGTAATTTGATAGGGATTGCATTGAATCTATAGATTGCTTTGGGTAGTATGGCCATTTTTACAATATTTATTTTTCTGGCCCTTGAGCATGGAATATCTTTCCACTTCTTTGTATCTTCTTTTATCTCCTTGATTAATGTTTTGTAGTTCTCTGCATATAAGTCTTTCACCTCCTTGGTCAGGTTTATTCCCAGATATTTGATTTTTGGGGGTACAATTTTAAAAGGTATTTTATTTTTGTATTCTTTTTCCAATATTTGATTGTAAGTATACAGAAATGTGATTGATTTCTGAAGGTTAACCTTATATCCTGCTACTTTGCTGAATTTGTTGATTAGTTCAAGTAATTTGGGGGTTGAGTCTTTGGGGGGTTGATACTTAACAGTTTTACCTCTTCTCTTCCTATTTGGATGCCTTTTATTTCTTCTGTTTGTCTGATTGCTGTAGCTAGGACTTCCAATACTATGTTGAATATCAGTGGAGAGAGTGGGAATCCTTGTCTTGTTCCAGATTTTAGTGGGAAGGCTTTCAGCTTTTCTCCATTGAGTTTTATATTTGCCATGGGTTTTACATATATGGCCTTTATTATGTTAAGGAATGTTCCCTGTATTCCCACTTTGGTAAGAGATGATGCTGGCTTTGTCAAATGCTTTTTCTGCATCTATTGAGATGATCATGTGGTTTTTGACTTTTCTTTTGTTAATGTGGTGTATGACGTTGATTGATTTGTGTATGTAGAACCATCCTTGTGCACCTGGGATGAATCCTACCTGGTCATGGTGTATGATATTTTTGGTATGCTGTTGGATTTGATTGGCTAAAATTTTGTTGAGAATTTTTGCATCTATACTCATCAAAGATATTGGCCTGTAGTTCTCTTTTTTCGTGGTGTCTTTGTCTGGTTTTGGAATTAAGGTGATGCTGGCATCATAGAATGTCTTTGGGAGTGTTTCTTCTTCTTCAACCTTTTGGAAAAGTTTAAGGAGGATGGGTATGTGTTCCTTTTTGTATGTTTGGTAGAATTCACCTTTGAAGTCATCTGGTCCTGGACTTTTATTTGTAGGGAGTATTTTTATGACATACTCAATTTCATTTCTAGTGATTAGTCTGTTCAGTTAATTTATTCTTGATTCAGTTTTGGCAGGGTGTAAGTCTCTAAAAAGTTGTCCATTTCTTCTAGATTGTCAAATTTGTTGGCATACAATTGTTCATAGTATTATCTCATGTTTTTTTGTATTTCTGTAATATCCATTGTGATTTCTCCTTCTTCATTTCTTATTTTGTTTATTTGTGTTTTTTCTCTCCTCTTCTTGGTGAGTCTAGCCAGAGGTTTGTCAATCTTGTTTACCTTTTCAAAGAACAAGCTCTTAATTTTATTGATTTTTCCATTGTTTTTTGAATCTCTATTTTATTGATTTCCTCTATGATCTTAATGATTTCCTTCCTTCTGCTGACTTTAGGGTGTTTTTGTTCTTTTTCTAATTCATTTAGGTGATGGGTTAGGTTGTCAATTTGAGATTTTTCTTCTTTTTTGAGGAAGGCCTGTAATGCTATGAACTTCCCTCTGAGCACTGCTTTTGCAGCATCCCATAGATTTGGAGTGGTTGTGTCTTCATTCTCATTTGTCTCAAGGTATTTTTTAATTTCTTTCTTGATTTCCTCATTGACCCATTCGTTTTCTAGTAGCATGTTGTTTAGTCTCCATGTAGTATGTTTTTTCTTATTTCCTTTCCTGTGGTTAATTTCTAGTTTCATGCCTTTGTGGTCAGAGAAGATACTTGAAATGGAGTTCCCGTGACGGCTCATTGGTTACTGAATCCAACTAGGAACCATGAGGTTGCGGGTTCGATCCCTGGCCTTGCTCAGTGGGTTAAGGATCCAGTGTTGCCGTGAGCTGTGGTGTAGGTTGCAGACGCGGCTCAGATCCCTCATTGCTGCGGCTGTGGTGAAGGCCAGCAGCTACAGCTCCTGTTAGACCCCTAGCCTGGGAACCTCCATATGCCACAGATGCGGCCCTAAAATGACAAAAAGGCAAAAAAAAAAAGATACTTGAAATAATTTCTATACTCTTAAATTTGTTGAGGTTAGCTCTGTGCCCCAGTATGTGATCTATCCTTGAGAATGTTCCATGTGCATCAAGTAGTTTTTAAAACAATCTTATACAATTAAAAAATACATGTGTTCTATTCCAACAAATCCTCTTTTTATACAATTCAGTATTGAATAAATGGGTTTTTTAAACTGAAGGATAGCTGATTTACAATATTGTGTTAGTTTCAGTTATAGAGAGTAGTGATTCAATATTTTTGCAGATTATATTCCAATATGGATTATTAGGAGATAATGGGCATAATTCCCTGTGCTATATAGTAAATACTTGTTATCTATTTTATATTCAATAGTTTGCATCTGTTAATCACATACTCCTAATTTATCTCTCCCCCATCTCCCATTAGTTAACCACAAATTTGTTTTCTTTGTCTAGGAGTCTGTTTCTGTTTTGCATGTACATTCATTTGTATTGTTTTTTTAGAACCAGATAGGTTTTTTTTTTGCATAATTTAGTTATTCACCCAGAAAATGGCCTAACAGTCTTTTGACTGGATGTATCCACAAAAAAGTCATCAAACCCTGGAATTTATGAACCTGATTGTTCACAAAAGCCATCTATGGAATTTTTAAAAATTTTGACTTTCAGATCCTTCCCTCTTTGTTTTTAATAAGTTCAATGTGTGATTCTGATATACATCCATCTTGAGAATCACTGGTTTAGTCCATCTCCTTCCAAATTGTTCATCTTCAATCTTGAAAAATTAAAATGCCAAAAGTGTGAATGTTTATAGTAGGAATCATTTTCTTACTCATCCTGTAAGTGTTTCAGTTTAAGAACACAAAGGCTCTCCTTGATGGTTATAAGCTGTCAAGATCATTTTACGGGTGTAAAGTACATCACTAGAGCAGTTGTTTATGGGTTGCAGAGCTCCATTTTGTGTGTTGGTAAACCTGAATCAGATGCACTAAGTGTCTTAAGTACTCTTAGAGTTAAATTGCTGGGTAAATTTCACTTTTAAAGAACTGTATTTATTCTTTTGGATCAATTGGATAACACCTGATAAAGTTTAGCATCCATGGTAACAGTAAGAAATGTAGCATCTCCCCCCAAACCATGCTGAAATTAACATTTTGAGAGTAGTGAGTTATTAGATATCTGGCCTCTGGCAGTAAGAGGGGAAATGGAGATTGTCCTTCACTTAAGGAGAGGCAAAACATAATAAGAAATGCACAGGCGAGGAAATAATCCCTCAGGCAAAATTTGTCAATCCTTAGAACAGTCTTTCCTCCTCCCACAGCTACACAAAAATTGTTCCCCAATCACACTGCGCTTTTCCCCACTCCAGTGCCTTGGAACACGCTGTTCCATAGTCCCTGAAGAACTGGTCTCTTAAGACACAGCTGAAGTGGTACCACTTCTGTGAAGGTTATTTTAGTTCTCCAAGTCTGTGCTCTGCTCCCTCAAAATCTCTTTAGTGTCCATGAAAGTGTAACTGTCTGGTTTTATGTCAACCTCCTTTGTTTGACTATCAATTACATAAGAGCACTTCTGAAGTTACAATTCCTAGTACAGTGCCTGACACCAATAAGATGCTGAGTAAATGCTCATTGAGTAAATATGAAATGATGTGTTTAATTACATTTCCATTCTACTGGACCTAATCTGCCCTCATTGACTCTTCAAGTGGCAACCAGAGAGGACAGGTGTCCCTTTGGGTTCCATGACACAACATTAAATCTTCTGGCCTTTGAAACAATGCACGTAAGTCCCCATCTGCCAGCTGCATTCAACAACTTGCCAACAGAATTCTGTGATTAGATTGCTATGTTTTGGACCCAGGGAGAGACAGAGATGAAATATGGAGTTAAAAAGCATGTGTAACCAGGTAAACCAAATGACTAGTTTGAAAACCAGGAAACATCAGCCATATTCTGCTAGTAGGTGTTGATAACTGTCCCCAAAGCAAGAGGAGGACAGAGATCAAAGATCAGGAGCACAGCTATGGATCCCAGGGGAGAGACTCTATAGGTCAGGGAGACTAGGAAATGATGATTCAGTTTTACTGGGACTAAAATACTATAATATCCAGGACTCTTTAGTTACAGGTGATAAAGTCCCAAAATGAATTTAACTGCAAAAGAAGACCTGGAAGAAAATATATCCCTCCTTTAGGAGCTCAACACCTCTCTGGGTGTCCTTATAATGTATTTTATTGTCTTTTTTCTTTACTGACTGTGAGACCCTCAAGAAAAGCCACTTCAACTTATTCCTCTATCTCCAACACCCACTAGGAACCCAGGCGACACTTAATTTACACCTAACATATTTTGCTATTAAACTGACCTCTAAGAATTGAGAAGCATCTAACTTACACCCTCCAAATCCCAGAACTAAAGACAAGATTTTAACCCAATGTGTTTTCCCATGTGAATTTCAAGCTACTTCCAGGCATTCCTTGGTTCTGTCACTAGGAGACATTTTTCTCCTAAATTATATGAGAGCTTCATAGGTTGTAGAAATAAAGAGGTATGAGTAAAGAGGGAAAAAACAGGGAAAGACTCTACTTTTTCTTAGTAGTGATACACTCAAACAGCGTTTTGTCTAGTGCCTGAGAAGGTAAAAGCTTATTCAGTTCCACTGAGGCTTTGAAATAAAATCTGCTGCTGTACTGACTGTTTGTTGCTCCAGACAAGCTTGGGTGTGCTGGCTGATATCTGGAGCAGCAACTCTGATACAGTGTAAGATTTCTGAGTGGCAGAATGATATCAGCTTTTTGCAGAAGTTAGCTGCAATTTTATTCCAAAAAAAAAAAAGAAAGAAAAGCTCTTTGAGGAGATTGAGCAGTAATGGCATCTGCATAAAAATGCCCAGCAGTCAAAGAGCTGTAAAGTATCTACTTTTTAAAATTAACTTTCACAATAGAGTGAAAAACTCCTACTTTCCTTCCAGCCTTATATATCATTAAATGGGCACTATAAAATATCATTGCTTTCCTTTCTTGCTTTGTATGAGTCCAAGCACAAGGCTTTTTAACAGGAAGTGGACATTCCATCCTATGCTTTATTCATGAGGAGAATGTTAAATTCTTATAGTTATCATCTCATTCATTCCACATGTATTTTAATACCTGTTTTATGTCAGACACATAGGCTTTGGACATGGAAAGATGACCAAGTCATGGTCCTGGCCTTCAAGGAGCTCAAAGCCTACTAAGAAGAAAAGAGTTACCATATAATATCCTAAGTGCTGTGACAAAGATTTTACAAGGCAATGTATTATCATGGTGGGAAAAAACCTCTAATTGCCCATCTGGGAGGATTGGAATTTGGGCAGCATTATGGGAAATTTACTGCAACACCTTGGGAATTCGGGAGGCACTGTTACTTTGGAGTCTACTAAGGTTTCTATCCAAATAGTAAAAAAGAGGGTTAGTCATTGAATGCAAAATCTTAATTCTGGGTGAAATGAAGATCTGGAATTTGTGAATTTAGCATGAACTATACCCACAGCCTGAATAAACAAATTATGAATTTGATTTCCACAAAAGCAAGGTCCCTTACCCAATTTCCATGGAAATTGTTTCTCCAGACGCAATCACTTTAACTCTAGGTTTACTCCCCTCTAAGGACCTAGCCAAAAAAGGCAGTGCAGGTTTACTAACAAGGGTTTATACACTGATGGAATGAAAGCTGATAAGAATTAGGACACAATGGTAGTACAAGTTGGGATATCAAGCATAGCAATGGTTGAGAATAATGCTCTTTAGAGAATTGTAAAAATGGTACACCTGAAGGACGAATGATGTGGCTTGTTTTCCTTTATAGTGCAGAAATACATGTCTGTTTACTCTTTAAAATAACTGCATTCTAGTTGATTTTCAATATTGAGTTAGTTCCAAATATACAGCATAGTGATTCAGTGTTTTTGCAGATTATATTCCTTTATAGATAATTACAAAATAATGGATATCATTCCCTGTGTTATATAGTAAATCCTTGTTGTTTATCTATATTCTATATAGTAGTCTGTATCTTTTAATCCTATACTCCTAATTTATCTGTCCCCTCTTCCCTCTCCCCTTTGGTAACTACAGGTTTGTTTTCTATGTCTGTGACCCTGTTTCTGTTTTGTATATAGATTTCATTTGTATTATTTCTTAGATTCCACATATAAGTGATGTCATACAGTGTTTGTCTTTCTCTGTTTCACTTATTTCACTAATCATAATATTCTCTAGGTCCAGTCATGTTGCTGCCAATGGCAGTATTACATTATTTTTATGGCTAATAGTCCATTGTGTATGAGTACCACATCCTCCTAATCCAGTCATCTTTGACAGGCACTTGGGTTACTTCTATGTCTTGGCTGTTGTAAATATCGCTGCTATGAACTTTGGGGTGCATGTATTCTTTTCAATTAGTATTTCCATATTTATATTTCCAGATATATACCCAGGAGTATAATTGTTGAATCATATGGTAGTTTTACTTTTTTAGCTTTTTAAGGAACCTCCATATTGTGTTCCATATGGCTGTACCAATTTACATTCCCACCAAAAGCATACAAAGGTAACCTTTTCCCACATTTTCTCCAGCATTTGTTATTTATAGATATTTTGATGATAGCCATTAAGACTGGTGTGAGGTGATAACCTCATTATGGTTTTGATTTGCTTTTCTCTAATAATTAGTGATGTTGAGCATCTTTTCATGTGTCTGTTGACCCTCTGTTTATTCTTTTGAGAGATGTCCATTTAGGTCTTCTGCTCATTTTTGATTGGATTGGGTTTTTTGATATTATGTTATAGGAACTGTTAGTATATTTTGGAAATTAACCTCTTGTGAGCCACATAATTTGCAAATATTTTCCCCCATTCTGTAGGTTGTCTTTTTGCTTTGTTGATGGTTTCCTTTGCTGTGCAAAAGCTTTTAAGTTTGATTAGGTCCCATTTGCTTAATTTTGCCTTTATTTTCTCTTGCGCTGGGAGACTGACTAAAGAAAACCTTGCTGTGATTTATGTTGAAGAGTGTTTCACTTGTCTTCTCTTCTTTGACCTAGCTCATGACTATTGAACTCCAGGCATAGTGAAGATAAGGAGAAAGCACACTGGTACCATTCACAGAACATAAAGACATTTTGTGGTTGCCAGAGATACCAGTATAGGAATGAAGATTCAGGGGCTTTCTCCTTCATGGAGTACCCTTTCTTTTTCTTTCTGACCATAACTTGGTTCTCAGTTTCACCATCTACTAAAAAGAATTCTAACGATCACTACCCAGCATCCTTACTAAAATGATTCAAATCCATGAAGTAGATTCTAAAACAAATCTACTTTCTGAAGATGTGATCCCAAGCCCTGAATGTTCCCAATTATGCAGTTATCACAAGAGTTGTTCAAATAATTTTAATAAAATTATTAATTTAAAACATTAACATGTACAGTATATTTTTGAGGAAGCATATATTTAAGGGATATAAAAGATACTGTGAAAAGAGAAGGTATTAAGATGTTAGAACTGCAGGAGTTCCCGTCGTGGCGCAGTGGTTAACAAATCCGACTAGGAACCATGAGGTTGCGGGTTCAATCCCTGGCCTTTCTCAGTGGGTTAATGATCTGGCGTTGCCGTGAGCTGTGGTGTGGGTTGCAGACACGGCTCAGATCTTGCGTTGCTGTGGCTGCAGCATAGGCCAGTGGCTACAGCTCCGATTTGACCCCTAGCCTGGGAACCTCCACATGCCGCGAGTGCAGCCCTAAAATTACAAAAGGAAAAAAGAAAAAAAAAGATGTTAGAACTGCAAAACCTGCAGATTCTAAAGAAATTCCAGTTCCATATTCTAGAATAAAGATTCTGCTTTTGCCAGAATGGTCACTCTGTCTACTTTGAGGTGAACTGGGGGCTCTGAGCCATCTCAAAGTAGAGGATTGTGGGTCAATGGGCAAGTTTATTGTACAAGTAACACACATTCATTGTAGAAAAAGTAAAGAAAGATTATTTTAAAAAACCACCTATAACCCCATGACTTATTAGATAACCATATTAGTAAGCTTTTTAAGTATATTTACTAGATTTTCTCATATGCTTATATTATTTTTAAAAAGGAATTGTACCTACATACTTTTATAACATGTTTTCACTTACTTCACAATACATTTCAAGCTGAATTGTATAGCACTGTAGGAATTTATACCATGATTTATTTAACCAGTACCGCCAGTACCCTATTGCTGGCCAATTTTGATTGCTTCCAATTTCTGTCAAGTAACTTTACAATGAAGATCTTTGTAAGTGAATCTTTGCACACATCCTAAATTCCCTTAGCAGCAATTTTCAGAAGTGGAATTAAGCCCAAGGGATAGGCACATTTTAAAAATTTCTCCAAGTATTCCCAGATTTTCCTACAGGAAGTTGGCATCAGCAAAGCATGATACTGCTTATGCTCGTACTCTGGTTATTTGTATTTGTGGATCTATTTTCTCATTGCCACAATGTTCCAAAAACCACTGAAGGGATCCTGGACATTCCAACACTCACCAGAGCAGTTTAGATTAAGGTTAACTTCCTTAGAAACCTCTTTGTATTTCCTGAGTAGTTACAGATGGCCATCTCATGATTTTTTTCAGATTTCCCCCATCAGTTAACAACAGTTTAACACAGCTGAGGGTATTTCCCTTATGGATTATCAACACACTAGGCTCCAATTTATGCTAAATCATATGTGATCTTTCTCTATGAGAAAAATTTATATTGAAAACAGATCTTGAATGATTTAGCACCCAAACACCAGCACACACACACTGAACCATGAACACTATGCAAGATTTGGATTCGAGAGAAGGATGCTTCAAAACACTTGTTTCTCTATGCAACTAGTCCTTGAACGTGTCTAAAGGCCACTTCATTAAAATCAATTAATTGGTTGATTTTCCCAGCCCTGGAAGAAAATGTTGAGGGGAAAAGTCAATTTCAATCTGTGGGGAAAATGACAGCAGTGCCACTTTTAACAACCTATTACAGTAGTTGTCTTCTGGAACACCTAGTCTCCAACTAGATTCCTTCTGTCTCTTTTCCTTCTTTGCTCATGATTTTGTTAATAACAGAAAAGGAATTACAAAAGGCAATTCTGTCTAAAGAAAGGAAAGGATTAAAAAAAGTCTTCATTTTTGAAGTATTCACAGGACACCGTGGAAAGCTCCCAAGCACTAGAAAAGAAAATCTCATTCAACAGACATAACTAAGGATAAATCCTCCTGGATACAGCTTAAGACAGGGGCTGGGGGTGATAAAATCACAGTACATTCTATTTTTTTAAATGGATTTTATTTCAATTATAGGTGTACATAAATCATCACAAGTCAATTTTATAGATTTTGTATCCCAAACCCACAGTGCATGCCCCCACCCCCCAGACTGTCTTATTTGAAAAACCAAGGTTTTCCAAAGTCTGTGAGTCATTCTCTTTTCTGCAAGTAAATTAATTGTGTCTTTTTAGTTTCCACATGTAAGTGGTAGCATTGGGTGTGGCTGTCTAATTATCTGACTGGTTTCACTTCTCATGAGAATTTCTAGGTCCATCCATGTTGCTATAAATATTGGTAATTCATTCCTTTTAATGGCTGAGTAATATTCCATTGTGTGTATGTACCATATCTTCCCTATCCACTCCTCTGTCGATGGGCATTTAGGTTGTTTCCATGTCCTGGCTATTGCATAGAGTGCTGCAATGAACACTGGAGTACATGTGTCTTTTCGAGTCATGGTTTCCTCTGGATAGATGCCCAGGAGCGGGATTGCTGGATCAAATGGTAATTCTATTTTGAGTTTTCTGAGGAATCTCCATACTGTTTTCCACAGTGGTTGCACCAGTTTGCATTCCCACCAGCAGTGTAATAGGGATCCTTCTTCTGCACACCCTCTCCAGCACTTATTGTTTGTAGACTTTTTGATGATGGCCATTCTGGCTGGTGTAAGGTGGTACCTCATTATGGTTTTGATTTGCATTTCTCTAATGAGGAGCAATGTTGAACATCTTTTCATGTGTTTATTTGCAATCTGCATGTCTTCTTTGGAGAACTGTCTGCCTAGATCCTCAGCCCATTTTTGGATGGGGTTGTTTGTTTCTTTGGTGTTGAGCTGTAGGAGGTGTTTGTAAATTTTGGAGATTAATCCCTTTTGAGTCGATTCATTTGCAAATATTTTCTCCCATTCTGTGGGTTGTCTTTTTGTTTTTTTTAGAGTTTCCTTTGCTG
>PVHT020003785.1:3313339-3328277 GCA_004024745.2 Catagonus wagneri
GTAGTATAGTCATTTTGATGATATTGACTCTTCCAATCCAAGAGCATGGTATGTTTTTCCACCTGTTCAAGTCATCCTTGATTTCTTTCATCACAGCCTTATAATTTTCAGAGTACAGGTCTTTTGTCTCTTTAGGCAGGTTTATTCCTAAGTATTTGATTCTTTTTGATGCGATGGTAAATGGGATTGCTTCTCTAATTTCTCTTTCTGATCTTTCATTGTTAGTATATAGAAATGCTGTTGATTTCTGTGTATTAATTCTGTATCCTGCAACTTTGCCAAATTCATGGATGAGCTCTAACAGTTTTCTGGTAGAGTCTTTAGGATTCTCTAGGTATAGTATCATGTCATCTACAAAAAGTGACAGTTTTACTTCTTCCTTTCTAATTTGGATTCCTTTTATTTCTTTTTCTTCTCTGATTGCTGTAGCTAGGACTTCCAGAAATATGTTGAATAGTGGTGGCGAGAGTGGACATCCTTGTCTTGTTCCTGATCTCAGCGGGAATTCTTTCAGCTTTTCACCATTGAGAATGATGTTAGCTCTGGGTTTGTCATAGATGGCCTTGATTATGTTGAGGTAGGTTCCCCCTACGCCCAGTTTCTGAAGGGTTTTTATCAGAAATGAGTGTTGAATTTTGTCAAAGGCTTTTTCTGCATCTATGGAGAGGATCATATGGTTTTTATTCTTCAGTTTGTTAACGTGGTGTATCACACTGATTGATTTGCAGATATTGAAGAATCCTTGCATCCCTGGGATAAATCCCACTTGATCGTGGTGTTCAATCCTTTTAAGGTATTGTTGGATTCGGTTGTCTAGTATTTTGCTGAGAATTTTTGCATCTATGTTCATCAGTGAGATTGGCCTGTAATTTTCTTTTTTTGTGGTATCTTTGTCTGGTTATGGTATCAGGGTGATGGTTGCCTCATAGAATGAGTTTGGGAGTGTCCCTACCTCTGCAATTTTTTGGAAGAGTTTCAGAAGGATAGGCATTAGCTCTTCTCTAAATGTTTGATAGAATTCATTTGTGAAACCATCTGGTCCTGGACTTTTGTTTGGTGGAAAATTTTTAATCAGTTTCAATTTCAGAAATTGTGATTGGTCTATTCATATTTTCTATTTCATCTTGGTTTAGTCTTGGAAGATTGTACTTTTCTAAGAATTTGTCCATTTCTTCTAGGTTATCCATTTTATTGCCACATAGTTGCATATAGTAGTCTCTTATGATCCTTTGTATTTCTGTGATATCTGTTGTTACTTCTCCTTTTTCATTTCTAATTTTATTGATTTGTGTCCTCTCTCTTTTCTTCTTGATTAGTCTGGCTAAGGGTTTATCAATTTTGTTGATCTTTTCAAAGAACCATCTTTTAGTTTCATTGATCATTTCTATGGTTTTCTTTGTTTCTGTTTCGTTGATTTCTGCTCTGATCTTTATGATTTCTTTTCTTCTACTAACTTTAGGTCTTGTCAGTTCTTCCCTCTATCTGCTTTAGATGTAAACTTAGGTTGTTTATTTGAGCTTTGTCTTGTTTCCTGAGGTAGGCTTGTATTGCTATCAACTTTCCTCTTAGAACTGCTTTTGCTGCATCCCAGAGGTTTTGGGGTGTCGTGTCTTTGTTGTCATTTGCTTCTAGGTATTTTTTAATTTCCTCTTTGATCTCTTCAGTGATCCATTGTTTATTTAGTAGTGTGTTGTTTAGTCTCCACATATTTGTATTTTTGGCCATTTTTTGTTGTTGATTTCCAGTCATAAAGCATCGTGGTCAGAGAAGATGCTTGAAATGATTTCAATTTTCTTAAATTTATTGAGGCTTAATTTGTAGCCAAGGATGTGATCAATCTTAGAGAATATTCTGTGTGCACTTGAGAAGAATGTGTATTCTGTTGCTTTCGGATGGAATGTCCTATAAATATCTGTTAAGTCCATCTGATCTAATGCTTCATTCAGGGCCTGTGTTTCCTTATTGATTTTCTGCGTGGATGACCTGTCCATTGCTGTAAGTGGGGTGTTAAGGTCCCCCACTATGATGGTGTTATTGTTGATTTCTCCTTTCAAGGTTGTTAGCAGTTGCCTTATATATTGTGGTGATCCTATGTTGGGTGCATAGATATTTAAAATTGTTATATCTTCTCCTTGGATTGATCCTTTGATCCTTATGTAGTGCCCTTCCTTGTCTCTTAAAATGTTCTTCATTTTAAAGTCTATTTTGTCTGAGAGGAGTATTGCTACTCCGGCTTTCTTTTGATGCCCGTTTGCATGGAATATTTTCTTCCATCCTCTCACTTTCAATTTGTGTGTGTCTCTAGAAGTGAAGTGGTCTCTTGAAGACAGCATATATATGGGTCTTGTTTTTGTATCCATTCGGCTAGTCTATGTCTTTTGGTTGGGGCATTCAGTCCATTAACATTTAAGGTAATTATTGATATATATGTTCTTATTGCCATTGTATTAACTGTTTAAGGATTTTATTGCTCTTTTTTTCTTCCCTTATTCTCCTGTTGTCTCCTCTTACAAGATGGCTATCTTTAATGTTGTATTTGAGTTGATTTTTCTTATTTGTTTGTGTATCAATTGTAGATTTTTGGTTTGTGGTTACCCTGAGGTTTTCTTATAGGAGTCTATATATAACTGAGATTGTATTAAGTTGTTGGTTTCTTAATTGCACGTGCTTCTCCAGCGACCTGCATTTGTGCTCTCTTCTCATGATTTCTGATTTTGGTAGTATAATTTTGCATGGATGACTTAGTATTTTTATTGTATATATGCCTTTATTGGTGGGCCTTGTCATTTGTGGTGTTTTTGTTTCTGGTTGTGGCCTTTTCTTTTCTGACTAGAGAAGTTCCTTTAAGATTTGTTGTAAAGCTGGTTTAGTATTGCAGAAATCTCTTAGCTTTTGCTTATCTGTAAAGGTTTTGATCTTTCCTTCAAATCTGAATGAGAGCCTTGCTGGATAAATAATCTTAGTTGGAAGTTTTTCCCTTTCATCACATTAAGTATATCATGCCACTCCCTTCTGGCCTACAGAGTTTCAGTCGAAAAATTTGCTGATAACCTTATTGGGGTTCCCTTGTATGTCATTTGTTTCTTTTCCCTAGCTGCTTTCAGTATTTTCTCTTTGTCTTTAATTTTGGTCATTTTGATTAATATGTGTCTCGGGGTGTTCCTCCTTGGGTTTCTTTTATATGGTACTTGTTGCACTTCCTGCATATTTCCCATATTAGGAAAGTTTTCAGCTATAATCTCCTCGAATATTTTTTCTGTCCCCTTCTCTCTCTCTTCTCCCTCTGGCACCCCTATAATACGGATGTTGGTGTGTTTAACATTATCCCAGAGTTCTCTGAGACTCTGCTCATTTCCTTTCAATCTTTTATCTCTTTTCTCTTCCGCATTAGTGATTTCCACTAATCTGTCCTCCAGCTCACTGATTCGTTCTTCTGCCTCCTGTATTCTACTGTTGGCTGCTTCTAATGAATTTTTTATTTCAGTTATTGTATTTTGCATCTCTTATTGTTTAATTTTTATAGCTTGTATTTCTTTGCTCAGTGTTTCCTGTAAATTATCAGTCTTTGCCTCCAGTCTATTTCCAATGCCTTGCATCATCTTCAGCATCAACAGTCTAAAGTCTCTTTCTGGGAGCCTGATAATCTCCTCATCACTGAGCTGTTTTCCTGGGCTTTTCTCTTTCTCCCTTATCTGAGTTAAAGTCTTCTGTCTTTTCATTTTTACAGGTTTTTGGTGTGGTGACCTTTTTGCCAACATAGAGTTGTAGCCTGTCTTAGTTCAGGTGTTTGCCTCCCCTGAGGCTAAAGCTGGTATGGAGGGGGCTTGCTGTAGGCTTCCTGATGGGAGGGAGTGACGCCTGCCCACTGGTAGGTGGGGTTGATTCCTCTGTCTGTGATGGGTGGGGCTTTGTCTCTGGATGAGATTGGAGGCTGGCTATGTGCCTGAGTGATCTTTAGGCAGTCTGTTTATTGATGGGTGGGGCTGAGATCCCACCTGGATTGTTGTTGGGCCTGGGGCTTCTGAGCGCTGATGGGAGGAACCAGATTTTCCCAGAAATGGCCACCTCCAGAGAAATGCAGGCTGCTGAATGTCCCCGAGAGCTTCACCTCTGATGCCCTTCTCCCACAACAAGCCACAGTCACCCCTGTTTTCCCAGGAGATTCTCCAAGAACTGCAGTCAGGTTCCACCCGGATTCCTCTGGAGACTGCCTTGCCCTGAGACCCAGTGCACGTGAAAGTCTGTGTGTGCCTTTCAAGAATGGGGTCTCTGTTTCCCCCAGTCCTGTGGAGCTCCTGCACACAAGCCCCAATGGCCTTCAATTCCCTGTGCGCGATCCCCAGGCGTGGGGTTTTGACGTGGGGCTCAGAACTCTCAGTCCTGTAGCTGAGTCTCTGTGATGCAGTTACTTTCCAGTCTGTGGGATTTCCCACCCGGAAGGTATGGGGTTGCTTCTATCGCCTAATCGCCCCTCCTACCTCTTGATGTGGTCTCCGCTTTGTGTTCTGGAGTAGAATATCTTTTTTGGAAGTTTACAGTCCATTTGGTTGAAGGTTGCTCGGCATTTGGTTGTAGTTTTGCTGTTTTTTGGAAGGGAAGTTGAGCTCCAGTCCTTCTATTCCACCATCTTCCCAGCTCCCCTCCACAGTATATTTTTAAAGCATGGGTTTTGCAAGCTGCATGTCCTCAAGAGAAAAAACAAAAAACAACAACAATAACAACAACAACAAAAAAAACAGCTTTAAGGAACTGAGGTGAATTCAGTATGTGGAGATTGTGTCACTTCCTATTATTGTTTTATGCTCTTTTAATTATAGTAAGACCTGGTGTTTGACCCCTGAATTCACAGGTTCTACTAGATGATGAGACATTTGTTCATCACATGCGACCCAAACCCCATCCTAACAGCTAAGGATGCAGCTGCTAGGACCCAGGACTGAGCTGGATGGAGGAGATGGCACAGCAATTAATAACACAGACTATTTAACTCAGATTTTTGGTCCTCTGATTTTCCAGCAACTGTTCTTAAATCATTCTATAAGCACCTTGCCCAACCACAAAAGTATTTCAAGCATTTTCTCTTTTCTAAAAGGGTTCTCTATTTTTAATATTTCTCAGATGTCTATTTCAACTTCAAGTCACAGTTTTGATGATACTCCACCAAATTAAATTTTACCTTATAAGTCATCCAGAAAAAAAGCATCTAAGAAGCTATCAGATAACACAATTCAGGATCTTTACAACACTTTTGAAATTTAGTGTAAAAACCAATACCCCATAAGTCCTTTTCATTTCTAAATTGTTCATAAAAGTAAGTCATAGAAATAATTCACAAATGCAAATAATGTTTTTTGTCTTGTTTGTTTCATTTTCAGGGCTGCACCTGTGGCATATGGAAGTTCCTGGGTTAGGGGTCGAATCAGAGCTGCAGCTGCTGGTCTACATCACAGCCACAACAATGCCAGAAGCAACACACATCTGTGACCTACACCACAGCTCACAGCAATGCCAGTTCCTCAACCCACTGAGTGAGGCCAGGGATAGAACTCACAACCTCATGGATGCTAGTCAGGTTCTTAACCTGCTGAGCCACACTGGCAACTCACAGGTAAAATTTTTCCTTCAACGAATCAACCATTTTTACCTCCAAAATTGCCTTTACTTCCTTGGTAGCAAAATTAGGTGATACAAGAGAAAAAATAAACTACTTTTGACTGTTAGCCAATTTTGCTGACTCTAAAAATATCAAATATCATTTCAAAGAGAAAGTGGTTTTTCAAAAAATATCAAATATCATTTAAAAGAGAAAATGGTTTTTCACAGGGGTAATAGTAATAGTCACCTTCCTTTGTATGTATATTATGTTAAAATATATAACATAAACCTGTTTATTAGCTACTTGAGCTGGTAGCAGTTCCTTGAAGCATTATTATCTTTCCCATTTTACATGAGTAAACAAGCCCAGAGATGTTACATTAACTACTAATATGTTACAGAGTCATATATGAAGGAAGACTTGGCTCTGAAAATCCTTATAGCAGTTATGTTGCAAAGGCTATGTCACCAGACATTCTGTGGTGTCTCAATTTCTCCATGGTCACCTCCACATTCTTTTAAAAATGGTGATATATTCCTTATCACCTATTTGTCTGTTTATAAATTTATTTCTTCAAGAAATAAAAAATGATTGTTGCATTTGGCACTACGGAATCAAGATGACTAATTGTATGGTCATGACCTCCAAGATTTCAGTTAGGTGAGCAAAATATACAGATTTTTCTAGTTAGTTAAAAGAGCCTAGAATAGTATTTTCAACCGCGCTTCTTTGCATTTTAATAATTCAGCACGCAATTAGAAAAATTCAGAGTATTTTTCTAAAGTGGCATCTCCTTTATGTAAGTCGGAAATCATACTTTCATTGGTTTCCTTTGGTTATTCAAAGTAATGGAAGAAAGACAATTTGTTCTAGAGAGAAAATATTATAGTTCTTCAGGCATTATCAGTTGATAGTAAAAGAAGAAGGCATTTCTTTCTTGCAGAAAAAGGCTGGGGGCCCTCGGTTTGAGCTAAAGCTTTGAGGTTTTATTGTTGATGTATGTTTTGTTTTGTTTGTTTGTCTAGGGTTCATTATTAGCAATGTCTGGTGTCCTTGATGTCAGAGGAGTTGTCCAAAGAGGACTAAAGAATGTATCAAATCAAAAGAAGATAAGAAATGTAGGATTTCTTTAACAAAGATGCTTTTTGCTCTGTTTCTTTTACTCTAACTACAATTTGCGTATTTCTTGTTAGAAAAGGGGAAGGTTTTTGTTTGTTTGTTTTATGGATCTGCTAAACAGGAACTCCAAATGATATAGAGACCCTGTCTTTTTCAAGTCTTTACTGTTTTGCAGTGGCCTTTGCAGTATAAGTAAGTGAATGATAAATGTAGGTTGACCAAACAGGAGGTTCCACCCCAAGTTCCCTCCTTTCAATTGTATTTCCATTCTCAGACAAATTTGCCTCCCCTGCCACCTGTTGGCAGAAGGAAACATCATCTGACTGAGCTCATCCTAAACACACAAACCTCAACCCATACGACTATTATTAAGCAAGAAACTGTTGTCCCCATACTTTTTCTCTCCACCAGATGTGTTATAGATCAGAAGAAGAAAACATTAATGGTATAAGTGAGTTTTGAGAATTAACCAAGCAGTCCCCTCTCCAGGCATTGCATTAACAGTACTATACTGAGTATCCGCACACTGATTTTTCCTCAAGTGTTACAGGTTCTATAAGCCTTGATTTTTCTCTATATCTAAAGAATACAAGGATATCTTCAATGGCCAATTCACAGTGAGTTTTGGAGACAAATGTGATAAAGTTATGTGACCACTGAGTTGCTTATCCTCATGGATTTTCCCTTCTTTGCCTCCTTGCTCAAAAAAAACAAACAAAAAAACCTTGAAAATTCATTTGCCTCATTTTCCAGATGATACAACATAGTCACAGAGAGGTGATGCTCCATGACATGATAGTGAACTCTAAGAGACCAAATCACAGGTCTGGCTTTATGGTTAGAACTGAGAAGTAGCTTAAAGACCCACAAGGGAACAACTGCAGCCCCTCATATTTTGTATTTTTATTTGTGTCTCTTACTACATTCTAAACCATGGTGTGTGTATGTGTGTGTGTGTAGCCTTTATAGAAATATGCCTTGTATTCTGCACAGTGCATTCAGAGTCCGGCACTTGGTAAACATTAAATGGATGAACTGGTGAGTGACATAAGCTGAGATTATTTAGCACAATACATTTACTATGTAGATGGACCAGCCGAAGTCCCAAAAGTCTCGGTGATTTGTTTAATATGACATAGTACATTAGAACCAGGGCCAGGGGTCACGCTGAGGTTCTGATTTTAGGCTTTTTACGTTTTCCTCCATTATTTCTCTCTTGCAGTGAGAACTCCAGATTTCCAGAGTCATGAAGTAGACTGGTCTCTGGTACTCTGAAGTTTTAGAGACTGAGGTCCTTTCTCTCCTCAGAACCCAAATGAATCACTAATGGCTATGTTTGAATGGGGGCATGGGTGGGGAGTGCTGCTATAAGAGTAGAAAATGATGGGACACAAATTAGTATTAATGACAGATGGGAAGAAACCAAGCATAGGTATCAGCCAAACCTGCAACTGGCTGAAGGCAGTGGGCTTAGTTTGTACAGGACCACGCACAGGAAATATGATGACCTTTGTCGGACATGAATATCTTTGGTCTAGATAAATTCTAGCGCTGGGAAGGTAACACGTTTGGATATCATTGCTTATAAGAGTAGGAATTTATTGAAAGAGTGCAGGTGGTTTACTGTAACATATGTCTACCGTAAGACAGACAATTCAGGGAGTATCTTTTCCCAGGCATAGCCACATCGCCTGTGTAAAGAAACAACTTTACCATATGTATAATGCTGGTGACAGCTCATGGACTCTTAGTTTGGTTTCTTTCTGAAACGTATGCATAAGGAAAACCAAATCTGATAGTTTATTGGTGGTCTGGTAAATTTACTGTTAACCATAATTTAAGGGTCAGTTTGGTTATCATTTATGTATCTCTTTGACCATAGGTTATATTATTCATGGCAATAAATAGCACTGTGCAAAATACTTATGCTTCATTTACTCATCACAGCAATCTTATGTGGTTGGCTTATTGCAGTGAGGAATCTGAGGTTCAGAGACATCAAAGGATTTGCCTGGGGATGTACAGGTAGAAAGTGGTAGAGACAAGCACAGACTCTAATTACTAAGGCCTTGCCCTCAACCAGTAATCTCTCAAATCCAGGTTAAGTTTCTGTATGTGGGCACTTGATTTGTGCCTCTCACTAGACTGCAGGATTTTAGAAACCAAGTCTCCCTCAAAAAGCATTTGTCACCGCTATGCAGAAAATGTGTCCTAAAATGGCAGGATAGCCAGACACTGAGATTTTACAAGTTGGTGGATAAATGGATGATAGATAGACAGACAGATAGATTGGAAAGGTTCAATTATTTGAGGAAAGGGCAATAGGAGAATAGAATCAGGTGTAGCAGAAAGAAGAAAAAAAGACAGTTCAAATTTAACACTTGAGTTCCAACTTCTATCAGCCAACTCTAGTAATAAGGTATGTCCTTGCCGAGAAGTGACTAACATCTCTGATTTACACATAAAAGGATTTATTGCTGTTCTTACCTCTGTAAAGCAATGTAAGATCAACAGGATTAGTGGCATTATAACATGATCGCTGCAGAGTTTAATGCCATTTCAAGCTGTTAAAAATTTATAGAAACAAATAAGAGAGTCCAATATCAGCTGAAGCTCTAATCCCCTCGAAGAAAAGGTTTGCTCCTAGGTTACCAGTTCCTTGCAAATGTAAACTCAAGTGCAGTCTGCAGATAACATTACCTTCCTCTGAGCTGTAACTGGAGAAAGGCTGGCTGGGCATTTGTGGAAGAGCTCTGTGATGGAACCCTCAGTCCCTCTTCTTCATTAAGTCCACACACATAGAGGGCAGGGAGTATAGGGTGATAGAAAAATGAGCCTTCCTTTCCAAGGGTGAAAAGAAATTACCCTGTGAACCTTAAATTGCAAAATCATCCCACTGCAGTGGATAGCAGAATGCCCTGAAGGGGGCACAATGGCTTCTAGGCCATTCATATATATTCCTTCACCCAACCATTTGTGCATTCATAATTTTTTTTTGTCTTTTGTCTTTTTAGAGCTGCACCCACGACACATGGAGGTTCCCAGGCTAGGGGCAAAATCAGGTCTGTAGCTGCCAGCCTACAACACAACCACATCAATGCAGGATCTGAGCCGTGTCTGCGACCTACACCACAGCTCATGGCAATACCAGATCCTTAATCCACTGATCGAGACCAAGGATCAAACCCATGTCTTCATGGATACTAGTCAGGTTCGTTAACCACTGAGCCATGACAGGAACACCCATTCATAATTTAAAAGACAAAATGTGCCCCTCAGAAGTGACATTCATAAACAATGGGAGACAAGAAAACCAAGCATTTCTAAAATAAATATGCGTGGTGTTCTACTTAGAGAGCAGGAAATCTGTCCAAGGACCCTGACCTGTCTGGTCCCAGTGGCATGAAAAGAGATTCACCCGGTCACTCCAGCATGGGATTCACTAGATCCCTCTACCTATCAGACATCATAGAAGGTAAGATTTGATCAATTCAAAACTGTATTTTTATTTTATACACCACTAAAGAAAAAAAACAAGGTATAATTATACTACACTATACTCTTTGAATTTTTTTAATTGAAGTATAGTTGATTTACAATATTGTGTTAGTTTCAGGTATATAACAAAGTGATTCAGTCCTATTTTTTTCAGAATATTTTCCATTACAGGTTATTACAATGTTTTGAATATAGTCCCCTATACTATACACTAGATCCTTGTTGCTTACCTATTTCTTATTTAGTAGTCTGTAGCTATTAATCTCATACTCCTAATTTATCTGTCTCCCACTCCCTTTCCCTTTTGGTAACCATATGTTTGTTTTCTGTCTGTGAATCTGTTTCTATTTTTTATATAGATTCATTTGTATTATTTTTTAGATTCCACATATAAGTGATATTATGTATTTGTCTTTCTGTCACTACTTCACTAAGTATAATATTCTCTAGGTCCATCCATGTTGCCTCTGATGGCAACATGGATGCATTCTTTTTTATGGCTAATATTCAATTGTATGCATATCTTCTAATATTCAATTGTATGCATACAATGTATATATCTTCTTAAACCAATTGTCTGTTGATGGGCACTTTCTTAACCCAATTTTCCTCTTCTTTTTTGTCTTTTTAGGGCCACACCTGTGGCATATGGAGGTTCCCAGGCTAGGGGTCAAATCCGAGCTGTAGCCACTGGCCACAGGCACAGCCACGTGAGATCTGAGCCATGTCTGCTTACACCATGGCTCACAGGAATGCTGGATTCTTGACCCACTGAGCAAGGCCAGGGATCAAACCTGAACCTGCGTCCTCATGTATACTAGTCAGGTTCATTTCTGCCGAACTAGAAGGGGACCCCTTAACCCAATCTTAAACCAATTGTCTTAATGGGTTGTTTCTATGTCTTAGCAATTATAAATACTGATGTTATGAATACTGGGGTGCACGTATCTTTTCAAATTAGAATTTTCAACTTTTGCAGATAAGTCCAGGAGTAGGATTGCAAGATCATTTTACTAAATGCCCTAATTTTATTTTCTTTTTATATTACTTAATGAATTTTATTACAATTATAGGTGTACAAAAATCATCACAACCAAATTTTATAGCATTTCCATCCCAAATTCTCAGTGCATCCACCCACCCCCCTAACTTGTCTCATTTGGAAACCATAAGTTTTCCAAAGTCTGTGAGTCAGTATCTGTTCTGCAAAGAAGTTCACTGTGTCCTTTTTTTAAATTCCACATGTAAGTGGTAGCATTTGATGTTGGTATCTCATTGTCTGACTGATTTCACTTCACATGACAATTTCTAGGTCCATCCATGTTGCTATAAATGCTGCTATTTTGTTTTTTTTAAAGGCTGAGTAATATTCCATTGTGTATATGAACCACATCTTCCTTATCCATTCCTCTGTCAATGGGCATTTAAGTTGTTTCCATGACTTCGCTATTGTATAGAGTGCTGCAATGAACAGTGGAATACATGTGCCTTTTTGAGTCATGTATTTCTCTCGATAGATACCCAGGAGTGGGATTGCTGGATCAAATGGTAATTTTTTTTTTAGTTTTCTGAGGAATCTCCATACTGTTTTCCACAGTGGTTGCACCAATTTACATTCCCACCAACAGTGTAATAGGGCTCCTTTTTCTCCACACCCTCTCCAACACATATTGTTTGTAGAATTTTTGATGATGTCCATTCTGGCTGGTGTAAGGTGGTAACTCATAGTGGTTTTGATTTGCATTTCTCTAATGAGGAGCAATGTTGAACATCTTTTCATGTGTTATTTGCCATCTGCATGTCTTCTTTGGAGAACTGTCTGCCTAGATCCTCAGCCCATTTTTGGATGGGGTTGTTTGTTTCTTTGGTGTTGAGCTGTAGGAGGTGTTTGTAAATTTTGGAGATTAATCCCTTTTGAGTCAATTCATTTGCAAATATTTTCTCCTATTTTGTGGGTTGTCTTTTCATTTGTTTTGAGGTTCCTTTGCTGTGTAGAAACTTTTAAGTGTAATTAAGTCCCATTTGTTTATTTTTATTTTTATTGTCATTACTCTAACAGGTGGATCTGAGAAGATGTTGCTGTCTTTTATGTCAGAGAGTGTTTGGCCTATGTTTTCTTCTAAGAATTTTATAGTATCTGGTCTTATATCTAGGTCTTTAATCCATTTTGAGTTTATTTTTGTGCATAATGTTAGCAAGTGTTCTAATTTCATTTTTTTACATGTGGTTGTCCAGTTTTCCCAGCACCACTTATTGAAGAGGCTGTCTTTTGTCCAATGTATATTCTTGCCTCCTTTGTCATAGATTAGGAGACTATAGGTGCGTGGGCTTAATTCTGGGCTTTCTTTTTTTCTTTTTTTTTTCCTTCACTTAACTTATTTACTTTTATGGATTTTATTTCAATTATAGGTGTACATAAATCATCACAAGTCAATTTTATAGATTTTGTATCCCAAACCCACAGTGCATCCACCTATCCCCCAGATTGTCTTATTTGAAAAACCAAGGTTTTCCAAAGTCTGTGAGTCATTGTCTGTTCTGCAAGTAAGTTCACTGTGTCTTTTTAGTTTCCACATGTAAGCGGTAGCATTGGGTGTTGCTGTCTAATTGTCTGACTGGTTTCACTTCGCATGAGAATTTCTAGGTCCATCCATGTTGCTGTAAATGTTGGTAATTTGTTTTTTTTAATGGCTGAGTAATATTCCATTGTGTGTATGTACCATATCTTCCCTATCCACTCCTCTGTCGATGGGCATTTAGGTTGTTTCCATGACCTGGCTATTGCATAGAGTGCTTCAATGAACACTGGAGTACATACGTCTTTTCGAGTCATGGATTTCTCTGGATAGATGCCCAGGAGTGGGATTGCTGGATCAAATGGTAATTCTATTTTGAGTTTTCTGAGGAATCTCCTTAATGTTTTCCACAGTGGTTGCGCCAATTTGCATTCCCACCAACAGTGTAATAGGGATCCTTTTTCTCCACACCCTCTCCAGCACTTATTGATTGCAGATTTTTTGATGATGGCCATTCTGGCCAGTGTATTGCTACTCCAGCTTTCTTTTGATGCCTGTTTGCATGGAATATTTTCTTCCATCCTCTCACTTTCAATTTGTCTGTGTCTCTAGAAGTGAAGTGGGTCTCTTGAAGACAGCATATATATGGGTCTTGTTTTTGTATCCATACGGCTAGTCTATGTCTTTTGGTTGGGGCATTCAGTCCATTAACATTTAAGGTAATGACTGATATATATGTTCTTATTGCCATTGTATTAACTGTTTGGTTTTTTTTTAATAACAATGAATTTTATTTCAATTATATGTGTACATAGATCATCGCAAGTCTATGTGATAGATTTAGTGTCCCAAACCCACAGTGCATCCCCCCACCCCCCAGACTGTCCCACTTGAAAAACCAAGCTTTTCCAAAATCTGTGTGAGTCATTGTCTGCTCTTCAAAGAAGTTCATTGTGTCTCTTTAGCTTCCACATGTAAGCGGTAGCATTGGGTGTTGCTGTCTGATTGTCTGACTGGTTTCACTTAGGATGATAATTTCCAGGTCCATCCATGTTTCTGCAAATGCCGTTATTTGGTTCCTTTTAGTACCTGAGTAATACTCCATTGTGTGTATGTACCATATCTTCCCAATCCACTCCTTTGTCAATGGGCATTTAGGTTGTTTCCATGACCTGGTTTCTTCCCTCTCTAGGTGCTTTAAATGTAAAGTTAGGTTGTTTATGAGACCTTTCCTTGTTTCCTGAGGTTGGCTTGTATTGCTATATACTTTCCTATGAGAACTGCTTTTGCTGCATCCCAGAGGTTTTGGAGTGTCATATCTTTGTTGTCATTTGCTTCCAGGTATTTTTTATATTCCTCTTTGATTTCTTCAGTGATCCATTGGTTGTTTAGTAGTGTGTTGTTTAGTCTCCATGTGTTTGTATTTTTTGCCATTTTTTTCTTGTTGTTCATTCCCAGTCTTATAGCATCGTGGTCAGAGAAGATGCTTGATATGATTTCAATTTTCTTAAAGTTACTGAGGCTTGATTTGTAACCCAAGATATGATCAATCTTGGAGAACGTTCCGTGGACACTTGAGAAGAATGTGTATTCTGTTGCTTTTGGATGGAATGTCCTATAAGTATCTATTAAGTATATGCCTTTCCTGGTGAGCCTTGTCACTTGTGGTGTTTTTGTTTCTGGTTGTGGCCTTTTCTTTTCTGACTAGAGAAGTTCCTTTAAGATTTGTTGTAAAGCTGGTTTAGTGTTGCAGAAATCTCTTAGCTTTTGCTTATCTGTAAAGGTTTTGATCTCTCCTTCAAATCTCAATGAGAGCCTTGCAGGGTAAACAATCTTGGTTTGAAGTTTTTCCCTTTCATCACATTAAGTATATCATGCCACTCCCTTCTAGCCTGCAGAGTTTCAGCTGAAAAATCTGCTGACAACTTTATTGGGGTTCCCTTGTATGTCATTTGTTTCTTTTCCCTAGCTGCTTTCAAAATTTTCTCTTTGTCTTTAATTTTGGTCATTTTGATTAATATGTGTCTCGGGGTGTTCCTCCTTGGGTTTCTTTTATATGGTACTCGTTGCGCTTCCTGGATTTGACTGAGTGGTTCCTTTCCCATATTAAGGAAGTTTTCAGCTATTATATCTTCAAATATTTTTTCTGTCCCCTTCTCTCTCTCTTCTCCTTCTGGCACCCCTATAATACGGATGTTGGTGCATTTAA
>PVHT020003785.1:3329277-3357204 GCA_004024745.2 Catagonus wagneri
CATTAGTGATTTCCACTAATCTGTTCCACCTCACTGATTCATTCTTCTGCCTCCTGTATTCTACCGTTGGCTACTTCTAATGAATTTTTTATTTCAGTTATTGTATTTTGCATCTCTTCTTGTTTAATTTTTACAGCTTGTATTCCTTTGCTCAGTGTTTCCTGTAAATTATCAATCTTTGCCTCCAGTCTATTTCCAATGCCTTGCATCACCTTCAGCATCAACAATCTAAAGTCTCTTTCTGGGAGCCTGATAATCTCCTCATCACTGAGCTGTTTTTCTGGGCTTTTCTCTTCCTCCCTTATCTGAGTTATAGTTTTCTGTCTCTTCATTTTTATATGTTTTTGGTGTGGTGACCATTTTGCTGACAACAGAGTTGTAGCCTGTCTTAGTTCAGGTGTTTGCCTCCCCTGTGGCTAAAGTTGGTATGGAAGGGGCTTGCTGTAGGCTTCCTGATGGGAGGGACTGATGCCTGCCCACTGGTAGGTAGGGTTGATTCTTATCCCTCTGGTGGGTGGGGTTTTGTCTCTGGATGAGATTAGAGGCTGGCTGTGTGCCTGAGGGGTCTTTAGGCAGCCTGTTTCCTGATGGGTGGGGCTCTGATCCCACCTGGATTATTGCTTGGCCTGGGACTTCTCAGCGCTGATGGGGGGGACCAGATTTTCCCAGAAATGGCCACCACCAGAAAAATGCAGGCTGTTGAGTGTTCCCGAGAGCTTCGCCTCCAATGCCCTTCCCCCACAACAAGGCACAGTCACCCCTATTTTCCCAGGAGATCCTCCAAGTATTGCAGTCAGTTTCCACCCGGATTCCTATGGAGACTGCTTTGCACTGGGACTCAGTGCACGAGAAAGTCTGTGTGTGCCTTTCAAGAATGGGATCTCTGTTTCCCCCAGTCCTGTGAAGCTCCTGCACACAAGCCCCACTGGCCTTCAATGCCAGATGCTCTGGGGGCTCTTTCCCCCTGTGCCCAATCCCCAAGCGTGGGGATTTGACATGAGCCTCAGAACTCTCAGTCCTGTAGCTGAGTCTCTGTGATGCAGTTACTTTCCAGTCTGTGGGGCTTCCCACCCAGGAGGTATGGGGTTGTTTCTATCACATAATCACCCCCACCACCTCTTGATGTGGTATCCTCTTTCTCTTCTGGAGTAGAATATCTTTTTTGTAAGTTTACAGTCCATTTGGTTGAAGGCTGCTCAGCATTTGGTTGTAGTTTTGCTGTTTTTCAGGAGAGAAGTTGAGCTCCAGTCCTTCTATTCTGCCATCTTAATCCAATCTGTCGCTCTAGGCTTCCTGATGGGAGGGACTGCTACCTGCCCACTGGTAGGTGGGGCTGATTCCTGTCCCTGTGGTGAATGGGGCTTTGTCTCTGGATGAGATTAGAGGTGGCTGTGTGCCTGAAGGGTATTTAGGCAGCATGTTTACTGGATTATTGTTTGGCCTGGGACTTCTCAGTGCAGATGGGAGGGGACAGATTTTCCCAAAAATGGCCACCTCCAGAGAAATGCAGGCTGTTTTAATTTTCCCGCTAACTTTGCCTCCAATGCACTTCCCCTACAACAAGCCACAGTCACCCCTGTTTTCCCAGGAGATCCTCCAATAATTGCAGTCAGGTTCCACCCGGATTCCTATGGAGACTTTTCTTTGCCCTGGGACCCAGTGCACGTGAAAGTTTGTGTGTGACTTTTAATAATGGGGTCTCTGTTTCCCCCAGTCCCATGGAGCTCCTGCACACAAGCCCCACTGGCCTTCAATGCCAGATGCTCTGGGGGCTCTTTCTCCCTGTGCCAGATCCCCACACATGGGGATTTGATGTGGGGCTCAGAACTCTCAGTCCTGTAGGCGAGTCTCTGTGATATAGGTACTTTCCAGTCCATGAGGCTTCCCACCCAGGAGGTATGAGGTTGCCTATATGACATAACTGCCCCTCCTACCTCTTGATGTGGTCTCCTCTTAGTCTTCTGGAGTAGAATATCTTTTTGAAAGTTTCCAGTCCACTTGGTTGAAGGTTGCTCTGCATTTGGTTGTAGTTTTGTTTTTATGAGAGAAGCTGAGTACCAGTCCTTCTATTCCAGCACCTTAATCTGTGTTTTTTAAAAATGTGGCTCCTTTCTTATCCATATAACTGACATACCTTGCAGTCAGGTTCCACCCGGATTCTACTGAGTGTGCTTTAGTTCACACACTCAGTAAAATTTGGGGTAAGCCAGTCTATCAGGGTGACTCCTCTTCTTCTGGTTGTAAGACACTGGGTAATAGAGTAACTTACAGCTAAGTGAGGTGCTTTGGGATAATGGCAGACTGTTAAAGGCTTCTCTCCCCTCGCTTTCTCCCTTATTTTTATTTTCTTAAAAGAACTTCTATACTGTTTTCCATAATGGCTACACTGTTTGCCACCAATGGTGCAGGAGGGTTCCCTTTTCTCCACTTCTTCTCTGGCATTTATTATGTGTAGATGTTGTGATGATAACCATTCTAACTGGTGGCAGTTGACAACCTTACTGTGGTTTTGATTTGCATTTCTCTAATAATTAGTGATGTTGAGCATCTTTTCATGTGCCTCTTTGTTACCTGGATGTCTTCTTTGAAGAGATGTCTATTTAGGTCGTCTGCCCATTTTTTCATTAGATTGTACTTTTTTTGATATTGGGTTGTATCAACCATTAGTTTAGAAATTAACCCTTGTCAGTTACATTCTTTGCAAATATTGTCTCCCTTCTCATATTTTTTTTTCATTTTATTGATGGTTTCCTTTGCTGTGCAAGTTTTGATTAGTTGCCATTTGTTTATTTGTTTTTAATTCTTTTGCCTTGAGAGACTGATATAAGAAAATATTGCTACAATTTATGTCAGAGAATGTTTGCCTATGTTCTCTTCTAGGTGTTTTATAATGTCATACATTATACTCAGGTCTTTAAACCATTTTGAGTTTATTTTGTCTATGGTGTGAGGAAGTGGTCTAATTTCATTGACTTACATGTAGCTGTCCAGTTTCCCAACACCACTTGCTGAAGAGAGTGTTTTTTCTCCACTGTATATTCTTCTTTGCCATGAAGTAATTAACCATATGTGTATGGGTTTATGGGCTGCTATTCTATTCCATTAATCTATATGTCTGTATTTGTGCCAGTACCACATTATTTTAATTACTGTAGCTTTGTAGTATTGTCTGAAGTCTGGAAGGGTTGTGCTTCCAGCTTTCTTTTTTTCTCAGGATTGCTTTGGCAATTCTGGGTCTTTCATGGTTCAATGTAAATTTTAGGATTATTTGTTATAGTTATTTGAAAAATGTCCTGGGTATTTAATCTGTAGATTGCTTTGAGTAGTATGACAATTTTAAAAATATTGATTCTTTACTTGAGGATACAGGTTTGATCCCTGGCCTTGCTCAGTGGATTAAGAATCTGGCACTGCCATGAGCTGTGGTGTAGGTTGCAGACACAGCTCGGATCCTCTGTTGCTGTGGTTGTGGCATAGGCAAGAAGCTACAGCTCCAAATGGACCCCTAGCCTGGGAACAACCATATGCCATGGGTGCAACCCCCAAAAGACAAAAAACATAAAGTGTAAGTGTGTGTGTGTGTGTGTGTGTGTGTGTGTGTGTGTGTGTATTTAAATTCAAACTCAAGAGCATGGTATATCTTTCCATTTTTTTGGATTATCTTCAATTTCTCTTTTAATGTTTTATAGTTTTCAGCTTATAGGTCTTCCACCTCCTTGTTTAAGTTTATTCCTAGGTATTTTAAAATTTTGATGTAATTTTAAATGGTATTTTTGACACCATTTCATTGTTAATATAAAGTAATGCAACAAATACATATGTGTATATATAAATTTTATATCCCTCTACATTGCTGAATTCATTTATTACTTCTGATAGTTTCTTGTGGAATCTTTCATCTTCTCCGTCAGGTACCATATCGTCTGCAAGTAGTTGTAGTTTTACCTCTTCCCTTTCAATTTGGATACCTTTTATTTCTTTTTCTTGTCTAATTCCTGTTGTTAGGACTTCAACTATTACACTGAATAAAAGTGGTAAGAGGGGGCATTCTTGGCTTGTTCCATGTTTTAGTAGGAAGTCTTTCATCTTTTCACTGAAAAAAAGTACTTTGTTGACTGTGGGTTTGTCATGAATAGATTTTATTATGTTGAGCTATTTTCCCTCTATATCCACTTTGCTAAGAGTATTTAGCATAAATGAATGTTGTGTTTTCTCATTTTTTTCTGTGTCTATTGAGATGATCATGAGTTTTGTCTTTTGTTAATGCTGTGTATCATGTTTATTGATTTGCATATGTCAAACAACCCTTGCAACCCTAGAATGAATCCAACTTGATCTTGGTATGTGATCCTTTTTAGGTGTTGGAATTGGTTTGCTAATATTTTGATGAGGCTTTTTATATTTATATTTATCAAAGATATTTGCCTGTAATTTTCTCTTTTTTGTAATATCTGTCTGATTTTGGTATCAGGTTGATGGTGGCTTAATAGAATGAATCAGAGGGTGTCTCCCTCCTCTTCAGTGTTTTAGAATAATTTAAAAAGGCTTCTTGGTATAAGTTCTTTGTATGGCTGGTACAATCCTCCAATGGAAGCCATCTAGTCCTGGACATATTTTTGCAGACAGTTGGGTTGTTGTTGTTTTATAGATTCTGTTGCACTTCTAGTGATTGATCTATTCAAATTATTTGTTTCTTCTTGACTCAATTTTGATGGGCTGTAAGAAATGAACAAATTTCTAGAAATTTGTTGACATAACTGTTCACAGTATTCTCTTATGATTTTTTTGTATCAGTGTTATAGTTTATCATTCTCTTTATTATTTTAAGTTTTCTCTCTTTTCTTCTTGGTGACCCTCACTAGAGTTTTATTATTTTTTTTAAGAAAAACAGACTCGATTTTTTTTTTTTGCTTTTTATGGTCACACCCATGGTGTATGGAAGTACCCAGGCTAGGGGTCAAACTGGAGCTCCAGCTGCCAGTCTACACCACAGCCACAGCAACGTGGGATCTGAGCCACATCTGCTGCCTACACCACAGCTCACTGCAACACTGGATCCTTAATCTGCTGAGCAAGGCCAGGAATCAAACCAACATCCTTATGGATACTAGTCAGATTTGTTTCTGCTGAGCCACAATGGGAATTCCCTCTACTGTTTTTTAATCTCCAATAATTTCCTCCCTGATCTTATTATTTCCTTCTGTTGAGTTGGGGTTTTGTTCTTTTTTTTTTATATGGTGGTAGGTTAGGTTTTCTATGTTTTTCTTGTTTCTTAAGGAACGCCTGTATTACTATGAACTTTCCTCTTAGAACTGGCTTTTCTGCATCCTATAGATTACTTAAGGTTGTGTTTTCATTGTCATTTGTCTCAAGGTATATTCTGATTTTCTCTTAGATTGACTTGTTGGTTTTTATTTTTATTTATTTATTTAGCTTTTTAGGGACACACCTGTAGCATATGGAAGTGTCCAGGCTAGAGGTCAAATCAGAGCTGCAGCTGCCAACCTACACCACAACAACATGGGATCCATTCTGCATCTGTGACCTACACTCCAGCTCATGGCAATGTGGGATCCTTACTCCACTGAACGAGGCCAGGGATTGAACCTGCATCTCATGGATTTGTAATCCACTGAGCCACAATGGGAACTCCTGACTTATTGGTTTTTAAGTAGCATATTAGTCTCCACGTGGTCATTTTTTACTACTGTGGTCAGAAAAGATGCTTAGAAAAATTTACATCCTCTTAAATTTGTTGAGGCTTGTGTTGTGTCCTTGTATGGGATCAGTTCTAGAGAATATATTACTTTCACCCTTGAAAAGAATATATTCTGGTTTTGGGGATGTGGTGTCCTTTAGATATCAATTAAGTCTCACTGTTCTGTTGTGTCATTTAGGATCTCTGTTGTCTTACTGATTTTCCATCTGGAAGATCTGTCCATCGACATCAGTAGGGTGTCAAATTTTCCTACTATTATTGTATCCCGGTCAGTTTCAATGTCTGTTACTATTTGTTTTATATATTTGGGTGCTCTTTTATTGGATATAATATCTTCTTGTATGGATCCCTTTATCATTATTAGTGTCCTTCTTTTTCTTTCTTTATGGTGTTTGTTTTGAAGTCTATTTTATTGGCTATAAGTATTGCTATTCCTGTTTTATTGACATTTCCTTTGGCATGATTTATCTTTTTTTCCATCCCATCACTTTCATTCTATGTGTGCCTTTTGCCCTAAAGTGAGTCTCTGTAAACAGCATATTGTAGGTGTTTTTTTTTTAATCCAATCTGCCACTCTTTGCTTTTTATGGCCACACCTGTGTCATGTGGGAGAGCCTGGACAAGGGGCTGATTTGGAGCTGCAGCTGCAGCCTGTGCCACAGCAATACTGGACCTGAGCTGCATCTGTGACCTACAGTGAAACTTGCAGATCCTTAATCCACTGATTGAGGCCAGGGATCAAACCCACATACTCATAGACACAACATGGGGTCCCTAACCTACTGAGTCACAGTGGCAATTCCTGCCACTCTGTCTTTTGATCAAAGTATTTAGTCCTTTGACATTTAAGGTAATTATTGATATGTATGTACTTATTGCCATTTTAAACCTTGTCAAGTTGATTTTGTAGTTCTTCTTTCACTTCTATTTTTCCTGTTATGGTTTGACTGTTTTCTTTTGTATTATGCTTGAATTCCTCTCTTTAATTTTTGTGAACCTAGTGTATATTTTTTATTTGTAGTTACCCTAGTTTTCAGATATGTTAACCCATAACTATATCTATTAGACTGTCATGTAAGTCCATTCTAAAAGATCTATATTTTTTATACCCCTCCCCACATTTTGTGACTTTGATGTCCTATTTTATATCTTCATCCTTTTGTTGTTAATTGTGGTTACAATCACTTTTGTATTTTTTTAGTTTTTTAATCTATGTAGTATCTTATTTAAGTGATCGTCAATATTTTTATCTATTTGCTTTTCCTGTTATGATTTTTCTTTTCCTATAGATTCTTGCTTCTATGTAAAGAAGAACTTTCATTATTTTAGGTAAGGTTTAGTATTACTATAGTCTTTTAGTTTTCGTTTGTCTGGAAAAATATTTCTTCTATTCTAAATGATAACCTTGCTGGGTAGAGTATCCTAGGTTGCAGGTTTTTCATTTTTAGTACTTTGAATATTTTATGACACACCCTTCTGACCTGCAAATTTTCTGCAGAGAAATCAACTGATAGTCTTATGGAGTTCCCTTACAACTATCTATTTGTATTTCTCTTACTGCCTTTAGAATGCTAACTTTTGCCATTTTAATTGTGATATGTCTTGGTGTGGGTCTGGTTGGGTTCATCTTGTATGGGACCCTATCTCCATGCTATACATGGATATCTGTATCCTTTTCTATGTTTGGGAAATTTTTATAATTTCTTCAAATCCATTTTCAATCTCCCTTCTCTCTCTCCTTCTGCCAGAACCCCTATTATGCCAAGTTTGGTGTGCTTTATGTTATTACATGGGTCTCATTACATTGTTTTCATTTTGTCTTTCTCTCTACTGTTCTGATTAGGTCATTTCCATTATTGTCATTCAGACCACTTATTCACTCATCTGCATTATTTAGTCTGCTATTCACTGCTTCTATTTTGGTTTTTACTTTGACAATTGAGTTGTCTGATTTTGATTGGTTCCTCTTTATAGTTTCTAGATACTTGTTACAGTGATCTTCATTTCTATCGATAAGCTTTATTTTATTACCTTATTTTTAACTTGGGGTCTAATAGACTGGCAAGGTCATTTTCATTATTTGTTCAGGGTATTAAACATCATTTAAGTGGGAGTAGTTTCTCTGCTTTTTCATTTTACTTTTTCTGTCTCTGAATTTAGGAAGAAGAGTTATTTACTGTGGTCTTAAAGGGCTGTTATTAGGTGGAGTTTCCCTGTGTAGACTATGTGAGTCCAGTGTTTTTGGTGAAAGAGCTGTTTTTGGTATGGATGCCTGCCACCAGAGTGGGCTAGCCATTATCCCCTTGATAGGGGATATAACTTGTACTGTGGTGACTGGGCCTGCACTAGATGTTGAGTGGAGACTCCACTTTGCTCCACGGCTAATACAGCCCTGTTGTTGGTGGTGTTTGCTCTCCAGTTGTTGAAGTAGAAGCCCTGAGGGTTGAGCTTGATAAGGCACCCTTGCACTTAAGGATGTGTTCTGTCCCCAAGGAGGTTAGTGGTGAGGCAAGTGATGCAACGTGACCACGGTGAAGCTATATGGAGCTATCCATGGTTGGCATCTGCTGTTCTACCCAGCAACAGCCCAAGGTCACATCCATTTCTCCACTGTACTCATCCCAGATCTAATGCTAGGCTAGCACACTCTGGTGGCAGGAATCAAGCCACTGTGGTAGCTTTGCTGTTGCTTGGGACCTGGACTGTCTCTGTCTTAGGGCTTTCCCTGGACCTATCCATCCCAGAGCCGACTTCAAGCTTCAGTATAAGATAGGCAGAGCCAGAGTGCTCCCACTAGGAAAGGAACCCCTGTGGACTCCTCCCTGGGGCTGTCCACTGGAATTTTACAATTCTGTGTTTCTGTCCACTACCCAGTGTGCCTATGAATAAAGTCCACAGCTGCTGGACCCACTGTCAGATCTGCCCCCACCACAGCCCCTATCTATCTGTGAGTGCTGATAATGGCCTCAGATGTCAGTCCTGCCCCAGCCATATGTGTATGTTCACAAAGTCTATCACCTCAAGAGCCATGCACCACTGTATGCCCACTGACCATGGGCTTTGAGGCTCATCCCTGACCACACCCCAGGCTCTCTAGGATGTCTCTGTGCAACTAGATCAAGTCTTATCCTATGGCTTGTATGCCCAAGTCTCAGCACCGAGCTGCTATATTAATAGACCCACCTAGCTCATGTCTTAGGCTAGGAAGTGCAGCAAGGTAGCAGCCATCAGCACAGGACTCTCTCTGCCCTGACTGCTATCAAGCTAGCAGGCAGGCACTCCTCATGAACAGAATTCAGGCTCCTCCAGCCCCTCTATCTATCTGTCCCAGCCTGCATGGCAGCTTTGTAGTATGAGGGCCTGCCTGTGCGGACCCTCCCTCCTTCACAGATCCCTCCCAGGGGTGCCAGTTCCATCCTGATGTCTTTTGTTTTTCATACTACCTTGTTACTTGGGTATCATTATTACAGCTTTGGCTGGATTAAAAAAAACCTTCTGCCAGTTTCCAGCTGATTTTCTGGGAGAACTATTCCACTTACAGATATATTTTTGATGTGCTGGGTGGGGGGTGAGGTCCACATCCTCCCACTCTGCCATTTTGATCCCATCCACTCTTGAATTTCTGTTGTTACCTGTGCATCTGACTTATCCCTACTTCGACTGCAAGCTCTTAGAAACCAAATATCAAGTAATCTTTTACTTGAAGTTTGTTTTTATTTTATACTAAAGCAGAGTGATGACTTAGGCTTTATTTTATCTTCCAGATGCCTATCACCACCCCCAAGTCTCCTGTCTTTTTTTCATGCTGCCTTCTGAACCAGGTGACTAATCTGGATGGGCCACTTCAGCAGTTCTCAAAGTATAGTCCCCAGATCCCCGGGTTTCTTCAAGACTTTTTCAGGAGGTACACAGATCAAAAATTTTATATTTTTATAAAAACAGACATTACTTGCCTTTTTCACTGTGTTGGCATTTGAACTGATGGTGTAGAAGCAACAGTAGATAGAAATGCTGGAGCCTTGGCAGGAATCAAGATAGTGGAAACACCCTATACTGATAGCTATTATGTTCTTCACTAACCAAGCACTCTCAGTTTAAAAAAAAAAAAAAAGTCTCATTTAAGAATATCCATGACGGGGTGTTCCCTTCATGGCTCAGTGGTTAATGAATCCGACTAAGAACCATGAGGTTGCAGGTTCCATCCCTGGCCTTGCTCAGTGCCTTAAGGATCCGGCGTTGCTGTGAGCTGTGGTGTAGGTTGCAGACGTGGCTCGGATCCCGCGTTGCGTGGCTGTGGCGAAGGCCGGCAGCTACAGCTCCTGTTAGACCCCTAGCCTGGGAACCTCCATATGCCACGGGTGCGGCTCTAGATAAAAAAAGGCAAAAAGACAAAAAAAAAAAAAAGAATATCCATGACAAAAACAGCAAAACCAGTACTAATTTCATTCCCTCACATTTTTTGCAGGCATATCTTTTTAATATTCCATGTAATGAAATGGGAGTATGCATAAAGCATATTTCTGCTGCACACCAAAGTGTAACGTTTGTCTCCAGGAAAAGCAATGTCAGGACTGCTTAAACTTCAGGCTGAATATCTGCTTTTCTTATGGAACACCATTTAGAACTTAGACTAACAGATAAGCTGTGGTTATTTATAATTGGGTTTGGGCAACTATTTTCTCAGAAATAATACGAGTCAGTCATGTCAAGGAAAACCATTGTTAAGACTATGTGAAACTTATGGCTGCCACAGTGAGACTGACAATTACCCAAGCTTAAAGATTTTTCATATAAGATCAGTGCTGATGTTAACAAATGTGATTTTTTTTTGATATTGTGCATTCAAATGTGTCAATGTGTAGTAGATCTGTGTACTTCACTAAATCAACATTTTCCAAATGACCAAGGCATAAAACTACAAAATCGTGCATGGTTAAAATGTACACTCAAAGTACAAGATTGACCAATGGATTTTAATGTAACCAAGTATAAGGTTCATTGACATAATTTCAGAGTCCATATTGCACCAACTTTAAGAAACTACTTGTTGAGCTTTAGTGCATAATCAAAGAAGAATATCCCTGATTGATTCTTTGAAAAGATTCTTAAAGACCCCTTGCTTTTCCAATGTCGTGTCTGTATGAAGCTAGACTTTCTTCATTCACTTCAACCAAAATAATGTCACATTTTGCATGCAGAAATAAATATGAAAATCCAGTTGTTTTCAATTAAGCCAAACATTAGCAAGTCTCCAAAACATGAAACAATGCCACTTGTTCACTCAATTTTTAAAGCACAAAACTGTTTTTCAGCAAAATGTTACCTATATGAACATGCAATGAGTGTATTACTTTTAAGTGAATTAATAATTGTTTTAGTTTCATAGATTTCCTTTCTAATATGATAAATATCAATAGATATAAGCTACATCAACAGAAGTTCTTTGGGGTACTCTCTAATTTTTAGGATCATAATGGAGTTCTGAGACCAAAAAGCTTTAAAACTAGTAAGTTACATAAATGGATCCTCTTACCTCTGACTTCCAATTGGGTTTGATGAATGGGAAACCCCCGCAAGAGATCAGAGAATAAGGGAGAAAGAGGTGGGAAAATTATTCCCCTAACTCTCGTGTCCACAGCTGTCAACAACTTGCACTTGGCATGTTTTAACAGGTGAGCAGGAATCTTCAGTTTGAGGGTGTCTCACTCCCAGAGAAGGTAGGACCTCTCTCTTTCCTGTGCTTTGAGGATGTTTGGCCCTTTCTAATGACGCCTGGTAGGAGTCACCTGTCAGGCACAGCCTCATGTCCCTAAGTGGGTTGCTCAGCCCACAGGTATCCATACATAAGCATTCCTTGGCCCCTCTCCACCCCAGCCACGCATCCTAGTCCTAGGGCAGATTCCACAAGAAGATGTTCTCCTTGAATTTTATCAGTTTTTACCTCATCTTTACCTCTGAGTCACTCTCTCTCTCTCTTTTTTAAGAAAGAACAAATTTGTCATTCTGGACAGCCTGTACAACTGCTCCTCTTAACTGAATTTATTCTGTTTACCTCAGGCCTCCTCTTCATAATTAGTTTGCAATTTCTGCTTTCCAACATGTCACCTTTTCTCCCCATTCCTCCAAATCAAAGATGCAGAATCCTTGTTTTCCATTCTTGTCAGTACCTTTCTGGTCTGTCACAAAGCCATCATCCCCAAAGCCCGGTTTTTCATCAACACGCATAAACTCATTTTTCAGACAGTGAAAAAAGGAATGTGGCTACAGTATAGACAGAATTCAACACAAAACAATGTTGTTTTAACATTTATCCAGGCACCAGGTATTATTACACCTAAGAACTGTGCGGGAGTTTATCATATAACCCTAAAAACAAACAAAAAGCAAGCAACTAATAATAAACACTGAGGCTTAGAGAGGTTGCTCATTCATCCACAGTTACATAGCTGATAGATCCAGCACCCAGGTTAAGTCTGTGTTTCTGACTACAGAGCTTAAACTCTAGGCTTTTGTACCTCATTTCTAAACGCCAGCTTTTATGAGACACTATTCTAGGCACTAAGGAGATAGAAAAGCAGAAAAAAAGTGCAGTTTCTCGTCTCAAGCAGCTCACGTTCCAGCAGGGGAACACAGACTGTGTGTAATGACACATGCCTGGTAGAACGCAATCTGCACTCGGAGAAATCCAAACCAAACACAGCTAGAGCACAGAGAAGAATTCCAGCTGAGGAGACAGGAGGGCTTTGATGAGGAACTGGCATTTGAACTGCACTTGAGTGATAGCTAGAATATAACGAGAAAGCTGTTAAAAGGAGCAGAAAGTAGGCTGAATGCCTTAGGGTCTGGTGGAGGGAAGAAAGGGAAGTTGGGAAAGAGTTATTTATGGCCACCTGTCACTGTTTGTGATTCTGCTTCTTGGATTCATGGTCAGTCCAAAGTCAGATACAGCAAGGATGGCCCACCCCTCACAGCTGCCCATCAGGCTGGTCTGTGAGCAGCCGCCATCGCCCACCCAGCTGCAGCTCTGCCCTTGTGCTAGAGGCTGTCAGTGAATTCTTAAAAGGTTTCTCCTGTCTCCCTGCTTGCAATCCCCTCATTTCAGCTAACACTCTGGCTGTCATTTCATTCTTCTCACTTGCCCAGCCTGGAAGAGGTGGACTGCACTGAACAATGGAGTCATCGCCGCAGATTGTCAGAACAGCAGGACCTTGTGGGACTATTGAAACCAAGGGTTCTAAACAGAAAAAAAAAGAAAGACCTGAGAACCTCTGGGCAAATCTGACACCCCTACACGCCCGCCCCCAGAGGGCACAGAGAATGAAGGTCAGCATGACCCAGGTGGGGAGGTGGTCTCCTTTCCCCACAGTACCCACAGCTGCCTTTGTCTTAGAGTTCCCTAAACCCCTGAAAGCACTGAGTTCTGATTTCTGAACTGATCAACACTTGACTTTTACAAGAGCTAATGCTCTTCAAGCCTAGATCAAGGTAATACTCTTAGTCATTATGACGAAGTTAAGAACTGAAGCCCAGAATTTCACCTCACTGCAGTGATATTCCCAGCTATACCACACCTATCCGCTTTGTAAGGGAGGTGGGAGGTTATAGGATTTGCAGAGAAATCTGAACACAATATTCAAATGGCCATATATATAAGGAATTGACATAAAAAAATAGATGTATATATCTGTCCTTTTTCTTATATTGACTTTCCATGCTATAGATGGCAGTCACTTAATGTTGTTTATTGATATCTGCCTCTATTCCAAAAAAAATTTACATTATCTTTCCAAAAATATAAGATATATCAAGATAGCAAATTAGAGGTAGATGATCAAGCAAGAGAAGACAATAATAATGAAATAATAATAGTGAAATAGATGATATAAAACACCTATCATAAAACCATTTGCTGGTCATAGGAAACTGAAAATTTGCCTTCAGATTTTCCAACAGGTAACTTTTTTTCTTTTTAGTCCATCATATGGTTCTGCTTCCCAAAGGTAAAGTTAAACTATTTGCCAAGAGGAAAAGCAATAGATTTTCATAAATAAAACCAGAAGTTTCCCTGAAGGGGTCTGGCATTATGTGATAGAATATAGCAGGCCCTCAATACCCTCCAACTAATGGCTGCACAGCATACTTTATTTAGGTTACTCGGTGACTTCTAACTTCTGCACAACAAATTCCTGGAGAAACTTGGTATTTTTTAAAGGTTCCATAAGTACTACCCATATATTTAATCCATAAATAATTGTCTCACTCACTGATCTATGAACAAAGTTCAAATCGATATAGATATTATGATTATAAAATAAATTTAAATTTGGTGATATTTTCTCATTCTCTATTTGATCATAGACACTATAAGTACAGTTATTGTCATGGGGCAATGCTGGGTGAGGGGCTCCACATGACTCTGGAAAAGAACCTTGTTTTCAAAGACAAACAGATGCAATATGGTTGTTTATAGCCATCATCTATTCTGACTCATCAGTGCAAGTGTTGTACAAAGTGTCAAACAGCAGTATTCTTGCTTTTTAATACTAATTTTATCTCCCTTGTTAAGAGAAATTGGAAGGCACTTACTTGGAGGACTTATTAGATTGTCTGTGTCTATCCTATAAACCCTTCTCTATAAATATATTTCTATTAACCAAGAGTTTGAATAGAGCACAAGAGAATTCAGATTTGTAATCCTTGACAATTACCTGGCTTGGGCACTTTCCTCTTGCTACTTAAATTTGAAATGGTATGTTTTTAACTTGAAGCTGAGTTAGAGGATCAGTGAGTTAGTTGACATTCATCTGTGACATTTGAGAAGCCTAACAAGATATACAACTCACCTCCATCCTGAGAGGGGATTCAGGCAATATGTGCAAAGCAAGTTGAGTGAGTTTTTATTCATCTCTCTACCTATATCCCTCTACCTTAACCTCACAGACTAAAAAGCAATCTGTATTCCAGAAGGTTCTAAATAGGTCCTAAATTGCTTAATCCAGAATATTTCACAGCCAAATGATGCTCCACCATTTTAAAATATCATTCATAGAATGCCTAATTTGGAGGTATGTTATTTCCTGCTATTTCTTTCAGGAGAAACATGTGCCGAGAGCACTGAGGGAGGCGACTTGCTATGCAAAATTATTAAATATGGACTAATTAAAGTTATTCTTTGCAAAATCGTTTTTCATTTTACCACATTCAGTCTGTAGTTTTTCCCTTCTGTAATAATTAGACAACACATTAGGTTGTTGTAAGATCTCTCCTAGATCACAATATCGAAAACCCGGCAGCCTTACATAAAAGAATGTTCATCCCAATGTGTTATCAGATGATAAGAAACTAATTAAGATGAAGGAAAGTCAGGTCATAGCCAGAATTTATCTCACAGAAAATGCTTGCCTATCTGATTAAGAGTTGTCACTACTCACTTTGAGTCTTATGGAATATTATCTTTCAGATTCTATACAAGCATCAGTAGTTGAGCGTTCAGGGAGATAGAAAAAGGCATTTTGAATTCACCAGCTTTTTGTTCACTACTGAAAGCTGACTGGAAGGTCAATAAAATGACAAAAGTTCTATATTGTTATTCCTCATTGAATTCTGTATGAAATGACTATATCTCTACAGAAATAGCAATGGTTAAACCTTACCTCCTCCTCTAAAATATTAGCTTGAGAAAGTCATAGCTTCAAGAGGTAAATTGGACATTATTTTGAATGAAATGTGTTTTAAGTAACAGGTTTTAGTTAGAAACTGTAATATTTATATTTTCAAAAAAAAAGAGCCTATTATATTCTGGTCACAGCCAAATTACTCTGTACCTATAATCTGTCAAAGGCAAATAAATCAGCAAGAAACATAGCCCACTATTCAGCATGTGCTCTGAACTTAGGCTGGCAGTATTTCCTGGGTGATTTATTTACTTTGAGCTTCATGATCACAGATATGGGGAAGAAAGTTGAGTCAGTGATTAAGTAGCTTAATTTATTTTTCTTATCTGCTTTTTTTTTTTTTTGAGGTATAGTTGATCACAATGTAAGAGTAGTTTCAGGTATACAACATAGTGATTCAAAATTTTTATAGATAATACTCCATTTAAAGTTATAAAAAATTGGCTATATTCCCTGTGCTGCACAGTATATCCTTATAACCTATTTATTTTATACATAGTAATTCATACTTTTTAATCCTCTACCACTCTTTTGCTTTCCCCCTTCCCTCTCAGCAATGGTAACCACCACTGTGTTTTCTGTATCTGTGCCTGTTTCTGTTTTGTTGTATTCATTCATTTGCTTTTCACATTCCACATATAAGTGATATCATCCAGCATTTGTCTCTCTCTGTCTGACTTATTTCACTAAGCCTAATATCTTCTGGGTCCACTCATGTTGTTGCAAATGGCAAAATTTCATTCTTTTCATGGTGGAGTAGTATTTCTTGGTATATATACACCACATCTTCATCCATTCACTTGTTGATGGACATTTAGGTTGCTTCCATATCCTGTCTATTGCAAATAATGCTGCTATGAACACTAGGGTTCATGTTTTGAATTAGTGTTTCATTTTCTTTGAATATACACCCAGGACTAGAATTGCTGGATTAAATGATAGTTCTATTTTTAGTTTTTTGAGGAAACTCCATACTGTTTTCCATAGTGGCTGCCCCAGATCTTTCCCACCAACAGTGTACAGCATTCCTTTTTCTCCACATCGTCATTAACATTTATTTGTGGTCTTTTTGATGGTAGCCATTCTGACAGGTATGAGGTGATATCCTGTGATTCAGATTTATATTTTCTCTGATAAATAGCAATGCTGAACACCTTATCACATGCCTATATTTTCTTTGAAAAAAAAGTATATTCATGTTTTCAGCCCATACTTTAATAAGGTTGTTTCTATTTTTGACATTGAGTTGTATGAGCTTTTTATATATTTTTCATATTAGCCCATAATCTGCCATGTCATTTGAAAATATTTTCTCCCATTTAGTAGGTTGTCTTCTCATTTTGTCAATGGTTTCCTTGGCTCTGCAAAAGCTTTTAAGCTTAATTACATCCCATTTTTTAATTTTCACTTTTGTTTTCTTTGCTTAAGTAACAGATCCAAAAAAATCATGGCTATGATTTATGTCAAAGACTGTTCTATGTTTTATTCTAGGAGTTTTATGGCTTCCAGTCTAGCATTTAAGTCTTTAATTCATTCTGAGTTTATTTTTGTATACAGTGTGAGAAATTTTTCTAATTCCATTCTTTTACACACACCTGTAAGCTTTCCAACATCACTTATCGAAGAAACTGTCCTTTTCTCCACTGTATAATCTTGTCTCCTTTGTCATAATTGTGTTGATTTGGGCTCTCTATTCTATTCCATTGATCTATGTGTCTGTTTTTGAGCCACTACTACATAGCATTTTGATTACTGCAGCTTTGTGGTGTAGTCTAACGTCTAGGAGCATGGTTTGCTCTTCTTATTTTGGCTGTTCATGGTCTTTTGAGTTTCCTTACAAATTTTTAAAATAATTTTTCTAGTCCTGTGGAAGATGCCATTGGCATTTTGAAAGGAATTGCTACTACCCAAGGCAATCTACTTGTATGATGGCCATTTTAACAATATTAATTCTCCCAATCCATGAACACAGTG
The DNA here is from genome assembly GCA_004024745.2 of Catagonus wagneri. Lineage (NCBI taxonomy): Eukaryota > Metazoa > Chordata > Mammalia > Artiodactyla > Tayassuidae > Catagonus > Catagonus wagneri. Next base: position 3,346,645 of record PVHT020003785.1, read on the forward strand.
TATTTTTCCAACTGTTTGTGTCATCTTCACTTTCATCAGTGTCTTATAGTTTTCTAAGTACAAGTCTTTTACCTCCTTAGATTTATTCCTAAGTATTTCAATTTTTGTTGTGATTATAAATAGTATTCTTTCCTTTATTCCTCTTGGTTCACTTTTCTCTCAGTTCACTGTTAATGTATAGAAATGCAATAGATTTCTGTGTATTAGTTTTATGTCCTACAACTGTAGTGAATTCATTGATGAGTTCTAATGGTTTTTTGGAGGCATTTTAAGGATTTTCTGTATATAGTATGATGTCATCTGCAAACAGTGGTAGTTCATTAGCCCAAGGCATCCTAGTACTGGTGTCTACAGGCCGAAGATGGTCAAGGGTGGCCATGGGTCCTGAAGCTAATAGGCTAGAGGGAGGATTCCACAATGAAACTTGCTGGCACCAGTGTTCACATGGTAGAATGAGCTCCCCAAGATGACTGCTGCCAAAGTCTATGTCCCAGGGTGAACTGCAGTTGCCTCCTGCTTCTCTGAGACTCTCCAAGAGCAGCAAGTGGGTCTGACCCAGGCTCCTTTCAAATCACTGCTTTTGCTCTGGATCCCAGAGTTTGTGAGATTTTGTGTGCACCCTCTAAGAGTAGAGTCTCTATTTCCCACAACCCTCTGGATCTCCCAGAAGTGAGACCTGCTTGCCTTAAAAGCCAAATGTTCTGGGAACTCATCTCCTGGTACAGGATCGCCCAGGCTAGCAATCCTGATGTAGGGCTCAGACCCCTTGCTTCTTAGGGAGAAACTTTGCAACTGTAGTTATTCTCGCATTTGTGGATCACCTACTCAGAGGTATGGGTATTGATTATACCAAGGCTCTGCCTCTCCAACCTGTCTCCTTGTGGTTCCTTCTTTATAACTTTAGCTGTAAGAAGTCTTTTCTGGTAAGTTCAAGTATTTCTTATCAATAGTTTCTCTATAAAGAGTTGTAATTTGGGTATGCCTGTGAGAGGAGGTGAGCTCAGGATCTTCCTACTCTGCCATCTTGAGAACTCTCTAAGTAAGCTGCTTTAAATGGACTTCAGAACTGCAAGGCAGAACGTGCATCTTCTGGGATATAGTTAATTTTCCAAGCAAAAGTACTCTTCCTATTATTTGCCTCCTTTGCCCTCTCAAATACACAGCACTACCACAGTGAGTTACCATTTTATATCATTAGCATAGGTGTATCAAAAAACAAAAAACAGAAAATAAAGTGTTGGTGAGGATGTGGAAAAACTGAAAGTCTCATGCACATCTGATAATAATATAAAATGGTGCAATTTCTGTGGAAAATAGTTTTGTGGTCCCTCAAAAAGTTAAGCAAGATTACCATATGATCCAGTAATTCCACTTCTGGGTATAGACCCAGATGAAAGCAGGGACTTGAAAGATACTTGCACAACAATGTTTATAGCAACATTGTTCACAATAGAAAAAGGCAACAATTCAACTGTCCATCAACAGATGAATGGATAAACAAACTGTAGCATATCCATATAATGGAATATTATTTATCCATAAAAAGAAATGAAATTATGATACATACTATATGGCTGCACCCTGAAAACATGCTAAGTGAGATAAGCCAGACACAAAAGGACAAATATTGGATGATTCCACTTATATATGGTACGTAAAATAGGAAATTCAGAGAGAAAGTAGAATAGAGGGTACCAGGGGCTGGAAGAAGATAGAAAGAGATATATTGCTTAATGGGCAGAGTGTCTGCATAGGATGATGAAAAAGTTTGGAAATAGACAGTGGTGATAGTTATATAATTTTGTTAGGTACCTAATGCCACTGAGTTGTACATTAAAAGTGGTTAAAACAGTAGAGTTGATGTTATGTATACTTCACTGAAGTTTTTTTTTTTTTTTTTTTTAAGAAATACGGTACTAGAAGCCACCATGCCCACACCTGACTCTCCCAAACCCTCACGATTCTATCAGCATTTGCTACATCTAATCCTAGGATCACTGAAAGCACCTGAAGAATCCTTGGAACTTTCTTGGGTAAACATGACAAATACCCTGTGAGGACAGACATGTCCCTGATAGAATATACTATGATTCCTCCATATGGTGGTTTCATGAGGTCACTAGGCTCCTAAGCTTCACAGCTATATATATATATATATATTTTTTTTTTTTTTTTGCCTTTTGTCATTTTAGGGCCACACTCGCGGCATGTGGAGGTTCCCAGGCTAGGGGTCTAATCGGAGCTGTGGCCACAGGCCTACACCACAGCCACAGCAACGCAGGATCCGAGCCGCGTCTGCAACCTACACCACAGCTCACGGCAACGCCGGATTGTTAACCCACTGAGCAAGGCCAGGGATCGAACCCGCAACCTCATGGTTCCTAGTCGGATTCGTTATCCACTGCGCCACAATGGGAACTCCAAAGCTTCACAGCTATAAACAAGCTATTTTGAAACAATGGCTTAAATTGTGTTATTGGTCAAAATTATATGATGATTCAAATTCAGTGGGTTATAAGATAATTAGTATTATGAGTATTCACCTGCTAGAATAATTTAAATATTTAAAGCACTTGAATGTTATTGGTTGAAAAAAGTGGAATTTTGAAATTGTCAGAACCCCCACCTCCTAGAAGAAATTTGACCCTAAGGAAAAAGTTATCCATCAGTAAGTGAAAGCTTCCATCAGGGAGCTAAATTGGCCTAAGCAAAACAGTGCTTTAGGCATACCTGGAAGACCAAATAATGAGTACCTGGATCTAAAGGGATAATCTCTGCTATCACCCAGTCTGTCATCCAGCTGGCAGTTACAGACCCACCCCATCCCTCAGACCAGCTCCATCACATCCTTGCCACAGATAAAGCAGTTACATTCTCTCTGACTTTCCCATTTCTCCTTCTTATCTTAGAGTATGGGCAATGTCAGAATCCAGGGACTGATAAGAATAAAGCACACAAAATTATAATGGAACTACTGACTACTGTGCTTTCCTTTGTCACGACAAAGGTTTTCTGGTTAAGACACCAGGTAAATAAGAACCTTGTGACTCTCTCTAAGGTACAGAAACATCCTGGTGCAAATCAAAGAATTTACCACCTAAGTGATAATTGTGTCTTCTAGATCTCTTAGCCGCAGTATTTGAGGCAGGAACAACGCCTCACCACCTGCCATGCTCTAAGATGTCTTTGCTTGATGTCTTAGCTTCTCTCAATGGATAAGAAAATACCTGGAATCAAGAACATCTGCAATACCAGAGTAAGAAGACCCCAAGTCAACAATTCTTGGAACCAGGAGGACCTCCAAGCCTATGTGGCCTAAGGCTCTCATTTTACAAATGAGGCAACTAAAATTGAAATGACCTACCTGAAGTCATACTTTTCATTAGTGAGAGATAAGAGGCTGACCCTCAGTGGTCCCTACTCTTTATTGGTTAACTCTCCTTAAGAATATGCTGCTGTTTTGGACACAGTAGAAGCATCCAGCCTCTAGAAGACAGTCATTCCTTTGGTAGATTCATTTCATTTGAATGATGGCTCCAAGTAGATGGAAAATATGCTTTTCTCTCTTCAGGCTATTTACTCTGAGTCATCATTCAGAACAGTGGCCTCCATTTGAATGATTCATGTCGTGACAGCCACTATAGACTTGAAACTCTTAAAATGTCATTGGGCCTATGATGTATTGGATTTTACATAAAACTGGGGAAATGAAAGTTGTTCAAAGGGATATTTTTCTATCCCTTTGTGGCTGGGATTTGGTGAATAGTATCTTAAGAAATTCCAAATGGCAGTTTTCAGTTTTCCTTTTCTTTACTATCAAAATTTGACTAGTGATACAGATTTGGCCTCCTAGTTTGTCTTGTAAATTAGTAAAATATGGTTACTATTGAGTTTGTGGCCTAGATTCCATCACTTTACCGATGCTCTATGATTTGTTTCTCATCCAAATGGACAGTCTTCTGTACGGAGTCTCATATGTTACCAAAAAAGAAAGAACTTGATTCAAGTCTAGGTTTTACTTTCACCAACTCTGTAGCCTTAGAAGAACCATCAACTTTTCTGTACCCTCGTTTTCCCTACTCTGAATTCCTTGTTTAGTGATGCCCACAGCATGTAGAAGTTCGTGGACCATGGACTGAACCCAGGCTACAGCAGTGACCCAAGCTGCTGCACTGACAACACTAGATCCTTAACCCACTGCACCACAAAAGAACACCTCATCTTTGAATTTTTTATTCCAATTCCGATCTTGGTCTACTTCACAAGCGATATTGTATAAACAAGCTGAGACTAAGCTATTCAGATACTTTAGCACAGGGAACTCTGCCCAATATTCTGTGATAATCCATATGGGAAAAGAATCTGAAAAAGAATGGATGTGTGTGCATGTATAACTGAATCACTTTGTTGTACAGAAGAAATTATCACAACATTGTAAATCAACTATACTTTTATAAAATCTGAACAAAATGAAAAAAAGAAGAAAGTACTATATCATTTAAGACATATGTCTCTTAATCACTCCCCCCTACAGAAAGTTTGAGGAAGATCATAAAGAACTCAAGCACTGTGGTGGGGATAGGTACCTCAGATGGAGAAGCAAAAGGAAATGTAGCATTTTCAACAATTAAATCATCTGGTACATAAGCATTTAGGAGAGGTGGATGTGGAATGAGTGTGGTGTTTTGGGACAGAAAAGCAGCAGTGGGGCAGAGGTAGGTGACAGAAGGAGTGGTGTAGAGACTGAGTAATAAAGTTCCTCGAGACCCAGAGCAACCAAAGGAGAGAAAAGGGGTAAGTATTTAACAACAGTTGGTGAGATAATAGAAAAGCTAGGTGAATCAGGATAGAAAAATAAATGGATACCTCTTGCTGCAGACTCCCTTTTTAATACTTAGTTTCTATACCTACGTTAGTGAGTGATTGAATTTGATAAATGTTTATGAAGAGGTACTTACTGCATGCCAGGCTCTGTTCAAGGCCTTGGGAATACTAATTAATGAATGCAACACTGAAATCTCTGACCTCAGAGAACTTACATCTTAGTAGCAGTGAGGGGGGAGGAGAAAAGAATGAGCAACAAACATAAAATTAGACATTTTCTGAAGAAGTAACTTCAGAGAGCCATCAGTGCTATAAAACCGAAAATAGGGCAACAAGACAGAGAATGGCAAGTGGCAGAAAGGGCACTAAATTAGCTAGATTGGTCAAAAAGAGACACTCTGAGGAGATGGCATTGAGCTCACAACCCTTTCAGTTGCAAGCAATAAAAATCCATGTCAAACTATTAAGGAGAGCAGAGATTTTACTGACCCCAAAGGTAGATGGGATGATGAAGTAGTCTTGAGACTGAATGGGTAATGGCAGGGTTCATGGCCTTGCAGCTTAAAGATGGGGAGTAAAACAGAGTATACTTCCTTTCTTTCCATCTCTTCTTCCCTCTAGTCTTGGCAGCCTCAGATTCACATACCCCCACTTAGTCATGCAGTCAAAAAGAGAGCATCTTCTTCGCAGAGATGATCTCTGAACCCCAGGAAATAATTTTGGTCAGATGTGGGTTACAAGATCATTCCTATAGCTGGGATGGTCATGGAGAGTGATGAGAGGGAAGAGAGAGGAAAGAGCATTTTACCAGAGATGAAGATGTAAGAGCTCTGTGGATACCACAATAGCTACCATATTTACTACATTCCACCCCTTGACTTCCTAACACACTCAAGGTACCCTTCTCCCCTGACGTTAAATTTTAAAATGCCCACCTGTCAAAATACCAGTATCCCACATACAACAAAAAACAGGCCCACCTTTTCCAAAAGAGGAACAGAAACCACATCATTTCCTATATCGAATCCCAAGTCTTTTCAGAGTCTTGTCAAAAAATAAGTGTAAAAGGATTGTATTAAGATGGTGGAATAGAAGGAATGGAGGTCAACTTCTCTTCCAAAAAAAAAAAAAAAAAAAAAAACTACAACCAAATGCAGAGCAGCCTTCAACCAAATGGACTGTAAACTTCCAAAAAAGATATTCTAATCCAGAAGACAAAGAGGAGACCACATCAAGAGGTAGGAGGGGCGAGTATACGATAGTAGCAACCCCATACCTCCTGGGTGGGAAGCCCCACAGACTGGAAAGTAACTGCATCACAGAGACTCAACTACAGGACTAGAGCTCTGAGGCTCACGTAAAATCCCCATGCCTGGGGATCTGGCACAGGGAGAAAGAGCCCCTGGAGCATCTGGCATTGAAGAACAGTGGGATTTGTGTGCAGGAGCTCCACAAGACAGAGGGAAACGGAGACCGCATTCTTGAAAGGCACACACAGACCTCACATACACTGGATCCCAGGGCAAAGCAAAGTCTCCATAGGAATCCAGGTGGAACCTAACTGCAATTCTTGGAGGATCTCCTGGGAAAACAGGGGTGACTGTGGCTTGTTGGTGTTGGAGGCGAAGCTCTCTGGAACATTCATCAGACTGCATTTCTCTGGAGGGGGCCATTTCTGGGAAAATCTGGTCCCTCCCATCAGTGCTGAGAATCCCCAGGCCAAACAATAATCCAGGTGGGATCACAGCCCCACCCATCAGGAAACAGGCTGCCTAAAGTCCCCTCAGGCACACAGCCAGCCTCTAATCTCATCCAGAGACAAATCCCCACCCATCAGAGGGAGAGGAATCAACCCCACCTACCAGTGGGCAGGCATCACTCACTCCCATCAGGAAGCCTACAGCAAGACCCCTTCATACCAACTTTAGCCACAGGGAGGCAAACAACAGAACTAAGAGAGGCTACAACTCTATTGTCTACAAAAAGGTCCACCACAACAAAAACCTATAAAAATGAAAAGACAGGAAACTTTAACTCAGATAAGGGAGAAAGAAAAGCCCAGAAAAACAGCTCAGTGATAAGGAGATTTTCAGCCTCCCAGAAAGAGACTTTAGACTGTGGCTGCTGAAGATGATGCAAGGCATTGGAAATAAACTGGAGGCAAAGATTGATAATTTATAGGAAACACTGAGCAAAGAAATACAAGCTGTAAAAATTAAACAAGAAGAGATGCAAAATACAATAACTGAAATAAAAAATTCATTAGAAACAGCCAACAGTAGAATACAGGAGGCAGAAGAACGAATCAGCGAAGTGGAGGACAGATTAGTGGAAATCACTAATGAAGAAGAGAAAAGAGATAAAAGACTGAAAGGAAATGAGCTGAGTCTCAGAGAACTCTGGGATGATGTTAAACACACCAACATCCATATTATAGGGGTACCAGAAGGAGAAGAGAGAGAGAAGGGGACAGAAAAAATATTCGAAGAGATTATAGCTGAAAACTTCCCAAATATGGGAAAGGAACCACTCAAATGCAGTAAGCACAATGAGTACCATATAAAATAAACCCAAGGAGGAACACCCCGAGACACATATTAATCAAAATGGCCAAAATTAAAGACAGAGAAAAATTTGAAAGTGCTAGGGAAAAGAAACAAATGACATACAAGGGAACCCCAATAATGTTATCAGCAGATTTTTCAGCTGAAACTCTGCAGGCCAGAAGGGAGTGGCATGGTATACTTAATGTGATGAAAGGGAAAAACATCCAACCAAGATTGCTTTACCCAGCAAGGCTCTCATTGAGATTTGAAGGAGAGATCAAAATCTTTACAGATAAGCAAAAGCTAAGAGATTTCTGCAACACTAAACTAGCTTTACAACAAATCCTAAAGGAAATTCTCTAGACAGAAAAGAAAAGGCCACAACCAGAAGCAAAAACACCACAAATGACAGGCCCACCAGAAAAGGCATATATACAGTAAAGATACTGAATCATCATGCAAAATTATACTACCAAAATCAGAAATCATGAGAAGAGAGCACAAATGCAGGTCACTGGAGAAGCACGTGCAATTAAGAAACCAACAACTGAATACAATCTCAGTTATATATAGTCTCCTATATAAAAACTTCAGGGTAACCGCAAACCAAAATTCTACAGCTGATACACAAGCAAATAAGAAAAATCAACTCAAATACAACATTAAAGATAGCCATCTTGTGAGAGGAGACAACAAGAGAATAAGGGAAGAAAAAAAGAGCAACAAAACCCCAAAACAGTTAATAAAATGGAAATAAGGACATATATATCAATAATTACCTTAAATGTTAATGGACTGAATGCCCCAGCCAAAAGACATAGACTAGCCGAATGGATACAAAAACAAGACCCATATATATGCTGTCTTCAAGAGACCACTTCACTTCTAGAGACACACACAAATTGAAAGTGAGAGGATGGAAGAAAATATTCCATGCAAACGGGCATCAAAAGAAAGTCGGAGTAGCAATACTCCTCTCAGACAAAATAGACTTTAAAATGAAGAACATTTTAAGAGACAAGGAAGGGCACTACATAAGGATCAAAGGATCAATCCAAGGAGAAGATATAACAATTTTAAATATCTATGAACCCAACATAGGATCACCACAATATATAAGGCAACTGCTAACAACCTTCAAAGGAGAAATCAACAATAACACCATCATAGTGGGGGACTTTAACACCCCACTTACAGCAATGGACAGGTCATCCACGCAGAAAATCAATAAGGAAACACAGGCCCTGAATGAAACATTAGATCAGATGGACTTAACAGATATTTATAGGACATTCCATTCGAAAGCAACAGAATACACATTCTTCTCAAGTGCGCACGGAACATTCTCTAAGATTGATCCCACCCTGGGCTACAAATCAAGCCTCAATAAATTTAAGAAAATTGAAATCATATCAAGCATCTTCTCTGACCACAATGCTATACGACTGGAAATCAACAAGAAAAAAATGGCCAAAAATACAAATACATGGAGACTAAACAACACGCTACTATATAAACAATGGATCACTGAAGAGATCAAAGAGGAAATTAAAAAATACATAGAGGCAAATGACAACAAAGACACGACACCCCAAAACCTCTGGGATGCAGCAACAGCAGTTCTAAGAGGAAAGTTTATAGCAATACAAGCCTACCTCAGGAAACAAGACAAAGCTCAAATAAACAACCTAAGTTTACATCTAAAGCAGCTAATGAGGGAAGAACTGACAAGACCTAAAGTTAGTAGAAGAAAAGAAATCATAAAGATCAGAGCAGAAATCAATGAAATAGAAATGAAGAAAACCATAGAAAAGATCGATGAAACTAAAAGATGGTTCTTTGAAAAGATCAACAAAATTGATAAACCCTTAGCCAGACTTATCAAGAAAAAAAGAGAGAGGACACAAATCAATAAAATTAGAAATGAAAAGGAGAAGTAACAACAGACATCACAGAAATACAAAGGATCATAAGAGACTACTATATGCAACTATGTGGCAATAAAATGGAAAACCTAGAAGAAATTGACAAATTCTTAGAAAACTACAATCTCCCAAGACTAAACCAAGATGAAATAGAAAATATGAATAGACCAATCACAAGTTCTGAAACTGAAATTGATTAAAAAACTTCCACCAAACAAAAGTCCAGGACCAGATGGTTTCACAAATGAATTCTATCAAACATTTAGAGAAGAGCTAACGCCTATCCTTCTGAAACTCTTCCAAAAAATTGCAGAGGAAGGGACACTCCCAAACTCATTCTATGAGGCAACCATCACCCTGATACCAAAACCAGACAAAGATACCACAAAAAAAGAAAATTACAGGCCAGTCTCACTGATGAACATAGATGCAAAAATCCTCAACAGAAGACTAGCTAACCGAATCCAACAATACCTTAAAAGGATTGTACACCACGATCAAGTGGGATTTATCCCAGGGATGCAAGGATTCTTCAATATCCGCAAATCAATCAGTGTGATACACCACTTTAACAAACTGAAGAATAAAAACCATATGATCCTCTCCATAGATGCAGAAAAAGCCTTTGACAAAATTCAACACTCATTTCTGATAAAAATCCTTCAGAAAGTGGGCATAGGGGGAACCTACCTCAACATCATAAAGGCCATCTATGACAAACCTAGAGTTCACATCATTCTCAATGGTGAAAAGCTGAAAGAATTCCCGCTGAGATCAGGAATGAGATAAGGATGTCCACTCTTGCCACTACTATTCAACATATTTCTGGAAGTCCTAGCTACAGCAATCAGAGAAGAAAAAGAAATAAAAGGAATCCTAATTGGGAAGGAAGAAGTAAAACTGTCACTTTTTGCAGATGACAAGATACTATACCTAGAGAATCCTAAAGACTCTACCAGAAAACTGTTAGAGCTCATCCATGAATTTGGCAAAGTTGCAGGATACAAAATTGATACATAGAAATCAACTGTATTTCTATATATTAACAATGAAAGATCAGAAAGAGATTAGAGAAGCAATCCCATTTACCATCGCATCAAAAAGAATCAAATACTTAGGAATAAACCTGCCTAAAGAGACAAAAGACCTGTACTCTGAAAATTATAAGGCTGTGATGAAAGAAATCAAGGATGACTTGAACAGGTGGAAAAACATACCATGCTCTTGGATTGGAAGAGTCAATATCATCAAAATGACTATACTAC
>PVHT020003785.1:3360206-3437751 GCA_004024745.2 Catagonus wagneri
CAGCAAAGGAAACTCTAAAAAAAACAAAAAGACAACCCACAGAATGGGAGAAAATATTTGCAAATGAATCGACTCAAAAGGGATTAATCTCCAAAATTTACAAACACCTCCTACAGCTCAACACCAAAGAAACAAACAACCCCATCCAAAAATGGGCTGAGGATCTAGGCAGACAGTTCTCCAAAGAAGACATGCAGATGGCAAATAAACACATGAAAAGATGTTTAACATTGCTCCTCATTAGAGAAATGCAAATCAAAACCATAATGAGGTACCACCTTACACCAGCCAGAATAGCCATCATCAAAAAGTCTACAAAAAATAAGTGCTGGAGAGGGCGTGGAGAAAAAGGATCCCTATTACATTGCTGGTGGGAATGCTAATTGGTGCAACCACTGTGGAAAACAGTATGGAGATTCCTCAGAAAACTCAAAATAGAATTACCATTTGATCCAGCTAATCCCGCTCCTGGGCATCTATCCAGAGGAAACCATGACTCGAAAAGACACATGTACTCCATTGTTCATTGCAGCACTCTATGCAATAGCCAGGACATGGAAACAACCTAAATGCCCATCGACAGAGGAGTGGATAGGGAAGATATGGTACATACACACAATGGAATATTACTCAGCCATTAAAAGGAACGAATTACCAACATTTACAGCAACATGGATGGACCTAGAAATTCTCATGCGAAGTGAAACCAGTCAGACAATTAGACAGCAACACCCAATGCTACCGCTTACATGTGGAAACTAAAAAGACACAATGAACCTTCTTACAGAACAGACAATGACTCACAGACTTTGGAAAACCTTGGTTTTTCAAATAAGACAATCTCGGGGGTGGGAGGATGCACTGAGGTTTTAAAAAAAATAAAAACATGGTCTTGCTCAAAAAAAAAAAAAGAGAAGAAAAAAAGCTAAGTGTAACCATGCAACATACCAATCTAATATTATGGAGTAGTGATCCATACTTCAATAAAAATTCTCATTTGGAAAACACAGAAAGGAGAAGCACTCACCTCTTTGACCACAGAACATTAGAATATGTCTTTGAATGAGTCCATCTGCCTACCCCTGGATACTTGTCATAAAATTGATCATAACCATTGGCTCCTTAAAAAAGCCTGAGACAAAATTATGGCTTGGTACATGGTGTTACAAAGATTTCCACTTCCCAAGGGTACAATTTTAACTGCAGTAAGAAGAGCTTTAGGGTTGAGTAATTATAAGGCACACTTTGGCAGCCTTAGGGTTTCTTTGTCTATGTAATTTCCTGAAAATCCCAATTTATTTCTGAGTTGATTCTTGTGCCCTCTACTACTTAGTCACCAACACCAGAATGTTGTCACAATATGACCCTTAAATCTGGCCTTAGGTAACAATTTCTTACTTATCAGGACATGGATTTTTAAAAGTCAGAAGTCCATTTGAACATGGAAACTAAAGTTGTAGCAGCCTTTTCTCTGACTTCAGATGAGACTCTATATTCCTAAAAATAAATGTGCTGTATACTACATTACACAGATCTCATTCATTTACAAGAAATAGAGGTCAAACTCATATTGATTTAAAGAAAAAGTATTATTGGCTTCCTAACTAAACTGTGTTCTGGAGAAGGTCATAGGAGCACAGAAAGACGTCAAAGAATCAGGATCTTAGGCTCCATCTGAATTTCTACTTGACTTTTTGATTGGCTTCATCTATAGAATCTCTGTGAGATATCAGACAAGATGGCTATCAGCAGTTTCAGACCCAAATCCTCTCAAAAAATAACCTCATTAAAAAAAAATAATATATACATGTGTGTGTGTGTGTGTGTGTGTGTGTGTGTGTGTGTGTGTGTGTGTGTTTTCTTATAATTTCAGTCCTGGTGAAGAGGCGGATAGGCTGGTCCTGGGTCCTATTCTCACCCCTCTGATTGCTATAGGGGAAGTGAAGAAGAGGGATAAAGTAGACAAGGAGAAGAAAAATTAAGAGCAAGGTTTGCTGGGTAAATACTTTAGCCACCAATACTGTCCACTGTATTCACAAAACTCATCAATCAATTAGACACAGCTATTCAGTAGAAAAGACATTAGTGTTCCACAATTAGAAACAGATATTGTCACAGAGTTAGGTGAGTTTTTCTGGGTTTCAATGGGACCTTATGGACCAAAGCGAAACCTGAATCCCCATCACAACTTCCTATTGGTTATTCATTCACTCATTTCTTAATTTATTCAATGAATATTTATTAAGTGGGTATCATCTCCCAAACATTGAGTTAGGAGCTGGCTATACATCAATAAGCAGTCTAGTCATAGTCTTCACCTCCATAGCTGGGAAGTCATACAATTAAATAAGTAATCCTATTATGCGAAGTACTGGCACAATAAATAATGTACCTGATTCTATGAGACCTAGAATAGGTGCATAACCTATTTGGGGGTTGAGGATGGAGGTCAGGGAAGACTTCCTGGGAGAAATAATATTTAAAATGATACCTAGAGGTTGAGTAATAGCCAAGTCAGAGGTGCATAGCGAAGTCCCTTTAAATATGCAAATATCTCGTGTTAACAAGATCATGGCATATGTGGAAAAATGAACAAGTTAAAGAGAGCCAGCCCTTCTAATTTCCACTCAATAGCACTATTTTCACTTATTTCTGAGAAGGACAAAACACCCTAGCTTCTCTATTTCCACTTTACTACTTTCCCTCCAAGCTCCTTGTTATTATCCCTAAAGCCAGAAGTGGCCCAAATGCTGCAGTTTAGGAATCAGTAGAAGTAACCAAACAGTTTCTTTTCCATTCACCTTCAACCCATAATTTCAAGTAATGTCCTACTGCTTCTAAGTGTCACTGCTCCTCCTGTCCCATGAAATGGCCTCTGAGTCTGGGGATAACAGATAGGCAATAACAGCTGGCATTTTCCCTAGAAATAGTTGGCCTTGCCTCAAATGTGATTTTTCCTGAAACAGCTTGATACCCACTAGAGCAGTTGACCTGCATCAGAATTATGTCCTTTCCTATGTCTTCTTGCTAGCTATGAGATGAGCTGTTACTAAGCCCTGTCCAAGTCACTGGGGCCATGCATAAAAAATAAATAATTGAGTATGACTAAAGTAAATAATCTATTATCAGATGCATTTGCATAATTAATCTTGCTCCAAAAAATTGGCAGAGCACACACTAGCAAAGTGGCATTGCATAATATTGACCACAAAGCCCGGGAATGTGATTCTAGCAAAACACAATGAAGTCAGAGCTCTGTGTGTACAGATTAGATAAATGCATCAGCTCAGTGACTGGAGAACAAACTACATGCTCAGAATTTGTTTAATGTAGCTGCTTCTTTTCATTCAGAATAATATAACCTCTGACCAAGAATGGGCGACTGGGGAGGCAACTTGCACCAAGAGCGAGAAGCCAAGCTGGTAATCAGAAGACCTGGGGCCTAGGCTCAGTTGCATCTCTGATATGTTTCTGATGTCCTCTAGCCAGACCCTTAACCATGCTTTGCTTCCACTTCATTTCTAAGGTGGTATAACAGTAGTTTCTCTGTCTACCTAATAGACTATAGAGAGCACACAGGAAACAGAGATATCTGCCCCAGCTCCTAGCCCACTGTGGGAACACAAGCAGCCTCTCTATGCCCACATCTTTATCCTGGAGTCAGTGGTGGGTATAATTTGCTGTATGCTCTACATGAATTCATCTTGAACTGAAAGAGTGGTCCTTTGACTTTTCCCTCTGCCTGCTTCTCAAATTGGAGAGAAGCACCAGAGTCAGAAGCAAGCAGAGGCCTGGAGCCCTAAATCGGCATTTCTCATAAAGGGGTTCCTAAGAGGAAAATATGGTTGATAAAGGCTGTGAAGTCTCCCCTAATAACCTACCTATAAAGGCAGAGGTTGGAAAGTCAAGGAGAATTTATCAGGGTATCCTAGTACTGAAGGAAAAACTGTCAGCACAGAGAAAACCCCAGACTTCTGTTTTTTTTTTTTTCTTTTCAACATGAGCTTTTTTACAATATCAAGAAGAGAAAGCACGCCGTAGGCCAACATTTTTATTGCCACTGTTCCTGTTTGGCTTTGTGATTAGAAATTCTACTCGGATAGAAGCATGATCTATCAGTGACATCTGTCACACATTGGTTACCAGGATGATTTAATCTCCCTTTCCCTTCTCATGCTTCCCACTGAAGCTGCCTTCTAGGTCAAAGATGACAACCTTCTGAGATGAGGACCACTTTTCTACCAATACTGTATGATATTCACATATCACTCATTTAAATGGCACCATTTTATTTATTACAGTCTGCTAGCTGTTCTCAAACCAGTTAAAAATGCCTTCATAGAATTCATTTCAAAGGCCTTCTTTCCCTCAGTCTCTGATCAAATTCAATTATCCTACCCAAGTTGCAGTCTCATGGAGTGGAAATGCACAGCCTTCAGCAGAGTGAGTAACTGTCAGGGATGATGAGGAAAACCTAATGGGAGAATGGCAAGGGGTCTGTTTAAACCATGCAGAACCCTGGGGGGAGGGGGAGGGGTCAAGGTGGGAGAAGTCTCTTCTTTTTTTTTCTTGCATATAGAAGTTCCCAGGCCAGGGATCAATTCCAAGCTGCAGCTGTGACCTACCCCAGAGCTGTGGCAATGCTGGATCCTTAACCCAATGCACCAGGTAGGGAAATGAATCTGTGCCACTGCCAAGACAACACTGTATCCTTATCCTGCTGTGCCACAGTGGGAACTCCTAAGGAAGAGCCTCTTTTCTGGGGTTGAAGATCAAAGGTCTGCACACTGAGTTCTTCAGAATGAGACTCTGTCTCACTGAGAGTGAGACAGTGTCTCAGGAGCCTCTGTGTCAGCCTGTTAAAAGTAGCCAGCAAGATACAGCCAAAGAATTAGAATGGGAGTAGTAAGGACAAAAAAGTAGAGATGAAAGAAACTAACGTCATGGATTTCTACACCATGCCTTTCCACCAGCTATAGGAGTTGAGAGGGAAGGAGAAAGAAAAGGAAACCTCTGGCAGAGAAGGGTACCATTATATAAAGATTCAGTGAGATGATCTAAATAAAAAGGGATACAAAACACTGCCTGGCAAGATGTTGCATGATAGAAATGCCTATTATTGATTTCACTAAGATGGACTCAAGAGACCTGTGTGCAGTAATTCAAATCCCCTGACTTAAGTCATTCACTGTGAGCCACAGAGCATTAAAAAAATTGATTTTGAAGAGAGTATTAAAAGAAAAAGAATGAGCCAGTGAGAGAGCCTACTTTGAAAGCTAAGGTTAAAAACGTTTTTTTTTTTTCTCTCCAGGGAGGAAACAATTTCTGTAGGAGGCATTGTGATTGTTTTCAAAGACATTATGATGGACTGGCAGTCTCAATAAAAAGAGTGGCAGACTTGGAGTCTGAACTTGGGAATGAATAACTGAAAGCAACAATGGAAAATAATCACCACATACTTTCATCTTACGGGTCCAATATTAAAGCTATTATTAAGGGCAGTAAATACATGCTAGGGATGGGGTTTTAAGACCATCTAAGAGCTTTGTATGGACAGGAAAATGTTTCTGGTATAAAAAAAAATATTCCTTTGTGTTAGTACAAAATTCCTTCCTTCTTTGACACCTTTAGATTCTGGCTCCATTTACCCTTTCTCATCTCTGATCTGTTGACCTCCTAGCCAACACTATGTTCACTAAAGACCTTGGCTGTAGCTCATGATCTTTCTATCCACCTCATGACTCACTATCATCCTGCATAACTTCAATCTCTCCAGAAACCTACAAGGTAAACAAGCCCTTGGTCTCCTCAATTCTGGTGGCTTTCAGCTCCACCTCTATTGCAACACAGACCCATATCCACACCACGACTTTTAGTATCATTGGAATTTTCTACCTGTGAAATTTCAACCACTCATTTAACTCATTCATTTTACAAATACATATTGAATACCTACCTTGTGCCAACCACTGTGCTAATCACTGTTAAAGTAGTTTTGTAGTTAAAAGAGAAAAATATTTCTTTCTTCATGGAAATTATAAACTAGTGAGGGAGACAGAGAAACTAATAGGCAATTACAGTAGAATGTCATAAATGCTTTGCTATCATATGCTATGGAATCCACAAAAAGAGCACCTGATTCTGTATGTATGTTGTCATGCAAGGCTTCCCGCACAAGTGGTGTCTAAGCTGGGACTTTAAGAATGAGTGTGAGGGAGTTCCTGTCATGGCAGTAGTTAATGAACCTGACTAGTAACCATGAGATTGTGGGTTTGATCCCTGGCCTCTCTCAGTGGGTTAAGGATCTGGTGTTGCTGTGAGCTGTGGTGTAGATCACAGATGTGGCTCAGATGCCATGTTGCTGTGGTGTAGGCCAGCAGCTACAGCTCTGATTCAACCCCTAGCCTGGAAACCTCCATATGCTGCAGGTGCAGTTCTAAAAAGACAAAAAGACCAAAAAAAAAAAAGAAGAAAAAGAATGAGTACGATGAGGCCAAGGAGTCAGGGGCAAGGTCAAGATCAAGATGGTTCAGTAGAAAAATCCTAAATCAAAACCACACCAAAACTACAACTGTAGGAATTCCCATCGTGGCTCAGTGGTTAACGAATCTGACTAGGAACCATGAGGTTGTGGGTTGAATCCCTGGCATCACTCAGTGGGTAAAGGATCCAGCATTGCCGTGAGCTGTGGTGTAGGTTGCAGATGCGGCTCGGATCCCGTGTTTCTGTGGCTATGTTGTTGGCCAGTGGCTACAGCTCCAATTAAACCCCTAGCCTGGGAACCTCCATATGCCATGGGTGTGGCCCTGAAAAGACAAAAAGACCAAAAAAAAAAAACCAAAACAAAACAAAGAAACTACAAATACATAAAGAACAACTAAGGATAGAAAGAAAAGACCACAGGTAAGGGGGACAGAGACATGGTCTAGTCAGAACTCACACATCTGTCATAGTAATTCACAAAATGGAAGAATATCCTAAGCATGGGGATCCCCCTGAGGTATGAGGCACTCCCATCTTCATGTCAGCCTCCCCAACCTGGAGGAAACTGAACACCAGGAAGATAAACCCCATAATGCCTGGCTTTGAAAACCAGTGAGGTTTACAACCAAGACAGCCAGTGGGTTCTTGGAAACTGAGGGTCCACTTTTTTTTTTTTTTTTTGGCCATGTCTATAGCATATGGAAGTTCCCAGGCCAGGATCAAATCTGCACCACAGTAGCAACCCAAACCCCTGCAGTGACAACACCTGATCCTAAAACTATTGTACTACAAGAGAACACCTGAGACTCCACTCTTGAAGGGCTCCTGCAGAAACTGACTTGCTCTAAGTCCCAGTGCAGAGGCAGCAACTGGGTCATGTAGGAAGATTTACTAATTTTAGGCTATGTGCTTAAGGGACATGGGTCTAATAGAACTTTATTCAGGGACAGAAGCACTAGAAGATGCCTTAAAAAAAATCAAAAAACAGAAAACTTCAACCTAGCTGGTCCTGCACTGGAAGGTGCCATTTCTTTCACTCTCCATCAAATTAGCAAACACTAGGCATGCACTCTTTCCCTGAGAAATAACCTGCTCAGTCTGTCCCATCCCT
This sequence comes from Catagonus wagneri, assembly GCA_004024745.2. Classification (NCBI taxonomy): domain Eukaryota; kingdom Metazoa; phylum Chordata; class Mammalia; order Artiodactyla; family Tayassuidae; genus Catagonus; species Catagonus wagneri. Next base: position 3,367,801 of record PVHT020003785.1, read on the forward strand.
CCAAAGCAGCTCCCACCCACCTCCACTCAGAGGGCAGCTCTGGTTGGCACTGGCACCCCTCCAAAGTAGCTCCCACTCTAGAGGACTAGCCCTGCCCATCTGATGGGAGCACTCAGCACAAGTACCCTTCCAGAGCGACTCCAACTCCAAGGGATCAGTCCTACATACCAGGGTACCCACACATTCATTCCCAGGTCTAATAGACAACCAGGTGAGGAACCAGCCCCAAGCTCTAGAACATCCACATCCATTTTTTCCAAGCCACACAACCAGCTGGTCTGGGGAATAAACCTTCCTCCCCAGGGTGCCTGTCTCAATAGCAGCCCAACCTCAATAGTAAGGTGCATGTAGCTCACACAGGGGATACCTCTGGAGCATCTGGCTTTAGTGACCAATAGGTATTGCACCACTGGTCCCCACCAGACACCTTCTACATAAAGACATTCTTTCATGACCAGGAAATGTAGATGATACACCTTATACATAAAAACAAATACCAAGAATTAGGCGAAATGAGGAGACAATATATTCTGAAAAAAAAAATAAGACAAAAATCTCAGAAAAAGAATTAAGCAAAATAGAGATAAGCAATTACCAAATAAAGAGTTCAAAACAATAGTCCTATGGATGTCCACTGAACTTGAGATAAAAAATGGATGAAATTAGTAAGAACTTCAAAAGAGATAGAAAATATTAAAAAAATAACCAATCAGAATTGAAGAATACTACAATAAAAATAAAAAATACAGTAGAGAAAAGTCAATGGCAGAATAGAAAGTACAGATGGTGGATAAGCCATCTAGAACACATGTTGATGAAAATCACTCAATTAGACAGAATGAGACAAAACTTTGAGGATAATTTAAGAGATGTCTGCTACAACATCAAGGAAATGAATATTTGCATGATGAGGATCTAAGAAGGAGAAGAGAGAGAGAAAGAGAAAATCTTTTTGTAGAAATAATGGCTGAAAGCTTTTCTAATCTGTAAAACAAAGCAGACACTCATGTCTGGGAACATAGAGAGTTCCAAACAAGTTAAATCCAAACAGGTCCATACCAAGACAGATTAATTGAAATGTCAAAAGTTAAACAAAAGTAGAGATTCTTAAATGTAACAAGAGAAAAATAACTAGTTATGCTTAAGGGAACATCATAAGACTATCAGTTAGTTTTTAAGGGCAGTAGGGACTGGCATGATAGATCCAAATATCTGAAAAGAAAAAGCATACAACGAGGAACACTCTACCATGAAGGTTATCATTCAGAATTAAAGGAAAGATTAAAAAGTTTCCCAGATAAGCAAGAGCTAAAATGGCTTATCACCCCTGAACCAGCCTTACAAGACATGTTAAAGGGGCTTCTTCAGAGAGAAAAAGAAAGCCATAATTAGAAACAAGAAAATTATGAAAGAAAAAATCTCGATAAAGAGGAAAATACAGTAAAGCTAGCATATCAACCACCTATAAAGTTGGTATGAAGGTTAAAAAGACAAAAGTAAAATCATTTATATCTAAGATAATTAAACAGTACACAAAATGAAAAGATGTCAAGTATGATATAAAAAAAACTCAGAGAAAGGAGTAAAAATGTAGTGCTTTTAGAATATATTTGAACTTAAACGACTGTCAATTTAAAATGGGCAGGTATATATAATTATTATAGATGAACCTCATGGTAGCCACAAACCAAAAACTTCTAACAGACACACACACATACAAATAAATAAGGAGAATGGAATATAACACTAAAGAAAGTTGATTCACAAGTAAAAAGCACAAGAGAAGAAGGAAAAGGAAAAAATCAGAAAGGAATTAACAGAATGGCAATAAGTACATACCTATTAATAATTACTTTAAATATAAATAGACTAAGTCACCTTTACTTCAATAAAAATTTTTAATCAAACTGTTTTAAATGAATGGACCCAGTGCCCCAGTCAAAAGACAGAGTAGCTGAATGGATTTCTTAAAAAAGACCCATACATGTGCTACCTATAAGAGATTTACTTCAGATCTAAAGACATACACTGAAAGTGAAAGGATGGAAAATATACTCCAGGCAAATGATAATGAGAAGAAAGTTCAGGTAGCAATACTTACATCAGACAAAGTTGACTTCAAAACAAACACGATAACAAAAGACAAATATAGGCATTATGTAATGATAAAGGAATCAATCCAACAAAAAGATATAACACATAAATATTGTGTACCAACCTCAGAGCACCTAAATACATAAAGCAAATATTACTAGACATAAAGCAAAATACTTCCAGGAACACAATAATCATAAGGGACTTTAATGACCCACTTATATCAATGAAAAAATCATCCAACTAAAATCACTAAGAGAACACTGGTTTTAAAATGAAACATCAACCAGCTGGATTTAGTAAGTATATTCAAAAATTTCCAGTCCAAAACAGCAAAATACACATTCTTTTCAAGTGTACCTGGAACATCATCCAGAATAACCACATATTAGTACACAAAACAAGTCTCAACAAATTAAAAAATATTGAGATCAGATCAAGCATCTTGACCACAACGATATGACACTAGAAATCAATTGCGGGGGGGGGGGTTGCGAAAAGCACAAATACATAGAGCCTTAACAATATGCTACTAGACAGCCAAAGGATTAACAAAGAAAAGAGAAATCAGAGTTCTCATTATGGCTCAGTGGAAAACGAATCTGACTAGTATCCATGAGGACACATGTTCAATCCCTGGCCTCTCTCAGTGGCTTAAGGATCCAGTGTTGCCATGAGCTGTGGTGTAGGTCATAGATGCGGCTCAGATCTGGCATTGCTGTGGCTGTGGTCTAGGCCAGCAGCTACAGGTCTGATTTGGCCCCTAGCCAGGGAACCTCCATATGCCACAGGTGCAGTCCTAAAAAGACAAAAGAAAAAAAAAGAGGAAATCATAAAATACCTTGAGACAAATTAAAATGTAAACAAAATGATCCAAAAGCTATAGGATGCAGCAAAAATAATTCTAAGAGGGAAGTTTATAGAAACATAGGTCTACCTCAAGAAACAAACAAAAATCTGAAGTAAACAGCTTTACACTCAAAAGAACTATAAAAAGATGAATAAGAAAACCCAAAGTTGGTAGAAGGAAACGATAATAAAGATCTTAGCAGAAATAAATGAAATAGAACTAAAATACCAAAAAAAACCGTAACAGATGAATAAAGAACTGATTCCTTGAAAAGATAAATACAATTGATAAACCTTTAACCAGACTCATCAAGAAAAAGAAAAAAGGGGAATAAAAAAGGAAAATACATAAAACCAGAAAGGAAAAAGAAGGGACAACAAATACCACAGAAATACAAAGGATCCTAAGACATTACTACAAACAATTACATGCCAACAACCTGAACAACCTAGAAGAAATGGATAAATTCCTAGAAATAGACAGTCTTCCAAGACTGAAATGGGAAGAAATAGAAAAGCTGAACAGACTGGTCAATAACAATGATATTGATTCAGTATTCAAGAAATTTCCATTAAACAAAAATCTAAGATGAGATTGTTTCACAAGTGAATTCTACCAAACATTTAAAGAAGAGTTGATACTTATCCTTCACACAAACTATTCCAAAATACTGAAGAGGAAAGGATGCTTTCAAATTCAGTCTACAAGGCCAGCATCATCCTGATATCAATAACTAATTAAAAAAATAATTATGGACCAATACCCCTGATAAACATAGATGCAAAAATCCTTAGCAAAATATTAGCAAACCAAATTCAACAATACATTGAAAGGATCATAAAATATAATCAAGTGGGATTTATTCTAGAAATATAAGAATGATTCAGGAATTCCCATCATGGCTCAGTGGTTAACAAACCTGATTAATATCCATGAGGATATGGGTTCAATCCCTGCATTTCTCAGTGGGTTAAAGATATGCTGTTGCTGTGAGCTGTGGTGTATATCACAGACCTGACTTGGATCCTGCGTTGCTGTGGCTGTGGTGTAGGCTGGCACCTACAGCTCCAATTGGACCCCTAGCCTGGGAACCTCCATATGCCACGAGTGTGGCCCTAAAAAGACAAAAAAAAGACACAGGAGAAAAAATATATTTTAAAAAAAGAATGATTCAATATCCACAAATTAATTGACATGATATACCACATTAACACCACATAGAATAAAATCATGTGATTATCTCAGTAGATACTAAAAAACTGACAAAATTCAACACATATTTATGATAAAAGCTCTCAATAAAGTTTATATCTAGGAAACACACCTCAACATAATAAATTTTATGTATGACAAACCCACAGCTAATATCACATCCAAAGGTGAAAAGATAAAAGCATTTCCTCCACAATTGGGAACAAGACAGGGATGCCCACTATTGTCATATAGTATTGGAAGTCCTAACCACAGCAATCAGTCAAGAAAAAAGAGATAAAAGCCACACTAATTGCAAAGAAAAAAAAACTGCCACTATTTGCAGATGACATAACATATATTTCTATACATAGAAAAACCTAAAGACTCCACCAAAAAACTATCAGAACTAATAAATTAATTCAACAAGTTTGTAGTATACAAAATCTGTTTAATTTCTACACAATAATGAACTATCAGGAATAGAAATAAAACATCCCATTTATAATTACATCAAAAATAATAAATATAACCAAGGAGGTAAAAGACCTGTACTCTTTAAACTATAAGTCATCAATGAAAGAAATTGAAGATCACACGAACAAATAGGAAGATATACCAGGCTCATAGATTAGAAGAATACTGTTAAAATGTCTATACTACCAAAATGTTCCATAGATTCAATGCTATCTCTATCAAAATATCAATGTCCCCTTTCACAGACTGGAAGTCTAATACTAAAATTTTATCACAAAATGTCCCAAATATTCAAAGCAATCTTGGAAGAACAAAGCTGGAAGTGTCATGCACCCTGACTTCAAACTATACTACAAAGCTATAGTGATCAAAATGGTATGGTACTGACACAAAAACAGATACAGGATGGAAGAACAGAATAGAGAGCTCAGTAATAGACCCACTTTTATATGGTTAATTAATTTACAACAAAGGAGCCAAGAATATACAGTGAAGAAAAGCTAGCCTCTATAACATATGTTGGAAATACTGGGCAGCTACATGTGAAGGAATAATACCAGACCACTTTCTCACACCGTGTACAAAAATAAACTCAAAATAGTTTTAAAGATTTAAATGAAACCATAAACCATTACTTTGGTAATCATAAGTAATCATAAGCAGTATACTCTTTGATTTCAATCTTAGCAATATTTTTTGTATTTGTCTGCTCAGGCAAGGGCAACAAAAATAAACAAATGGGATTATATCAAACTAAGAAGCTTTTGCACAAAGAAGGAAACCATCAAAAAAACCAAGAAGGCAACATAATGACAGGGAGAGGATATTTGCAAATGGTATATCTGATAAGGGGTTAATATTCAAGATATATAAAGAATTCACACAACTCAATATCAAAAAAACAATAAAAAAACAGGCAGAGGTCCTACATAGACATTTTCCAAGGAAGAAATACATATGGTCAACAGATACATGAAAAGATGCTCAATATCACTAAACATCAGAGAAATACAAATCAAAACTATCATGAGATATCACCTTACATTGATCAGAATGACTCCTATCAAAAAGATAACAAAAAGCAAGTGTCAGTAAGGATGCAAGAAAGGGAAACCTCATGTACACTTGGGCATATAAATTGGTAAAGCCACTACAGAAAGAAGATGGAAGATTCTCAAAAATTAAAAATATAACTATTGGAGTTCCCATTGTGGCTTAGTGGAAACAAATCCGACTAGGAACCATGAGATTGCAGGTTTGATCCCTGGCCTCGCTCAGTGGGTTAAGGATCCGGCGTTGCCGTGAGCTGTGGTGTAGGTTGCAGATGTGGCTCGGATCCCGCATTGCTGTGGCTCTGGCGTAGGCCAGCAGCTACAGCTCCTGTTAGACCCCTAGCCTGGGAATCTCATGCCACAGGTGTGGTCTTAAAATGACAAAAAGACAAATATATATATATATATATATATATAAAACTATTATATGATCCAGAAATTTCACCTCTAGTTATTTACCCAAAGTAAAAAACACTAATTCAAAAATATATGCTCCTCTATGTTCACTGCAGCATTAGTCACAGTAGCCAACATATGAACACAACCTAAGTGCCCACTCATAGAGGAATGGATAAAGAATATATGATTGATACACATACACACACACACATAGGGATATTACTCATCCCTGAAAAAGAATGAAATCTTGCCAACTGTGACAACATGGATGGATATAGAGGGTATTATGGTAAGTGAAATAAGAGAAAGACAAATACCATATGATTTCACTTATATGTGGAATCTAAAAAAACAAATGAACAAAATAAACAAGGTAAAAAGAGGGTGACTCATAGATACAGAGAACAAATTGGTAGTTACCAGAGGGGAGGGTGGTGGGAGATTGGGCAAAATAGGTGAGAGTACAAAATTATGGTTATAAAATAAATGTCATCAGGATGTAATGTACAACATGGAGAATATATTTAATGTTACAATGATTATTTGTCATGATTGACAATTATTGGACTGGTCATTGTGATAAATTCGGAATGTATATAAATGTCAAATCACTATGTTTTACACCTGAAACTAATATAATATTGTATATCAGCTATACATCAATTAAAAATAAAAAGAATGTTCCCCCCCCAAAATAAAAAACCAATGAATCTGAGTTAGCCATGCTAAGATGAGTGATGTGTGAGAGAGGAACCATGTTCCATACAGAGGAAGTAATACTTAACAAACATTCAGAGGTAAAAGGAGCTGTGGCATATTTAGGATTTTTAAAATTGTTCAGAATGGACAGATTTGGTAAGTGATGGATTGTATATGTTTGCTGAGGGAGAGGATGTACTAGGATGATGACCAACTTTTGACTGGGAACAGTTAGTGTTAGTGTCATCTACTGAGGAGGGAATGGCAGAAGAAAAGCAAAACTAGAGGGAAAGATAAGAATTTAATATAGGCTACGTTGAGTCCTATCACTAAGATATCCCTGTGGAGATGTTGAATCTTCCTCATCATTTCTCCCACCTCCAGCTACCTGCCAATACACAAGAACACACAAATGCTTTGTTACCTGCCTCTGTCTTCTCAACATCTAAGACTCAGTTCAGGTGGCACTATTTCTAGGAAATATTCTATGACCACTGCCCATTCATGCCATGCCATGTTTATCTCTGTTGTATCACATTGTGCTGCAATTTCCTCTTTGCTTATTTGTCTCTGCTACCAGTCTGTAAATTCTCTAAGCAATGGAAAGGTCACTGTTGTTTCTCAAGCCGTAGCCTTAACAAATTTGTGATTTATTTCTATTATTCATATTTTAGCTTTATTTTTCAGCCTTTCTGCTAGCTGGAATTCCTAAAGCTATTAGACAATTCATTTTTCTTATTATTCTAAATCTTCCTTAATACAATAGGTACTAAATTATAGTGAAACATGCTAATAGCATCACTTAAAACACTGTCTGATACAACTTTTGCCTTTCCTTTGCTTCTCCATGTTTAACAAAAGCCAAGCAGGTACTTGTTAAACTTTAATGAATGAATGATTACTTGCATAAACAAAGAAAATTGAATAAACTAGCATTTAAATAGCTTTTCAGGAGGAACTGTCTTTGGGTTGGGTTGGAAAAGTGAATCTGTATGTTACACTTTGGAAGGATGCACAGCAGCAAAGAATTCACTGAGTTTCTGTACACATAAATCAAAGAGGAATTTGGGGTTTCTGGGCAGAAAGGCAGAGATACAGGAAGAGGGAAAGGAGGCAGCTGAAGACTTTGATGGAAAAATGAGGCCCAGTAAGGAAATTTTGAAGGTGGAGTGACTGGCATTTTTTTCAAAATAGAACTTAGTACTGTATAGTTTCGATTTATGGCACAAATATAGTGTATAGGTTGTCTGTTTCCTATCTCATTTGTAGGTCTAGCTATCCTCACATGCCCTATGTGTACATTTTTTGTGTAAATTCATTCCTTCTCTGTAGCAATGTGTAAGAGAAGTTTAAAAAAAAAAAGAAGAGAGTTGACTGAGAGCAGGACCTCAGATCCTTAAAACACCAAAGGGATTTGCAGATTCATGGATGCCTCCCAGATATGCATGAGCAGTTGAGGTAATTTTATTTAACTCTCTGAGATGCCAAGTTTTGGGTCTCAATTTAATTGGCCCACAGAGTGACCAAACATTATTCTGGGTGTGACTGTGAGGATGTTTTTGGATGAAATTAACATTTGAATAGGCCAACTGCCTAAGCAGATTGCCCTCCCCAGTGTGGGTGGACCCCACCCAATCTGTTGAAGGCCTGAAGAGAACAAAAAGGCTGAGTAAGGCTTTCTCTGCTTATCTTCTCTTCAGGCTGTCACATTAGTCTACTTTCTTTGGACTTCCACTCAAACTGAAGCTTACACGACTGGCTCCCCGGGATTTGCAGCTTGCTGACTAGAGATCCTGGGACTTTTCAGCCTTCATAACCACATGAGCCAATTCCTTATGTTTCATTATAAATATATTCCTAATAAAAAAGTGTGTGTGTGTGTGTGTGTGTGTATAGGTTCTCCTATATGTGTATGTACATACATATGTATGCACATATGTATATGTGTGTATATATACACACAAAAATATATATATACACACACAAATATACATACATAAGGAAACCCTAGACTAATATATTCTTCTCCCTTTCAACTTCTAGAACTACAAAGTCCTACTCAGACAAATTTCTTCAGAACTTGCCATAGTAAGGGCAGCCCAGGCAGAGAGCCTGAATAAGCTGGGATCTCATTCTCTCAGTTGGAATGAATTCAGAGAAGACACATGGGCCAATAAGAACACAAAAAGGTAAGATCCGAGGAACAGCTTGAGAAATATCAAGAAGAAACTTTATTTTCGATGAGAAAAATAAAAGGAAAAGGTAGAAAATCTTGGGATGAGAAAGAGCTATCATGAGAACACAGTAGGAAGAAAATTATTCTTGCAAAAGAACAATTGCCTCAGTAGTAACAGCTTTGTCAAAAACCCAGAGAGGATGAATGGAAGTGAGGACAAAAGAGACAGAAGGATGAATGCAGAGGCAGACCCAAGCCAAAGAGAATAGGCCCATCAGAGAAGGAACTTGAGTCAAAAGAAAGTGGAATACCTGAGCCTAAAAGGAAAAGAAGCACAGCATGAAACAGAGAGCTCAGAGAAGTACTTGACAGAGGAAGAAAAATCACCTGAACTTGGGACAAGCACAATTCAAAATAGGAATTGTAACATAAGTGGCAAAGGAACTCAAGGGTCACAATATGTTACTAAGGGGCTCTAGAGAGGAAAATACTAATCTAGTCTTTGTGAGAAAAACAAGATGGAACATAAGGATGGGAATTCATTATTTCCAAAGACTGTACTGGAGTCTTTTCACTTGTTAAAAACATGGCTTAGCCACAGTTCTGATGGGGTAACAGAAAACTGTTGAAGTTGCTTTAAGAAAGGGGAAAAAAATATTAGAAGGAAATTGAGTAATGCACCAAGCTCAAAGATAGCCAGACTTCAGGAGGTTTTGGAAACAGGAAAGTTACCAAGAAAACCAGCCATACTTTCCATCCCTGCTTCTCTGAGAGTTCATACCCACTTTTCCCAACACAGAAGGTAGTGGAAGATGACTGTCTCACAGGTTTATGTCATTTCAAGACACCCACACAGGCTCACTCACACAGAGGAAATATGACTGGACATCCAGATCAGGCATTTTGGCAAAGGGACAGAGTTGCACAAATTGTCTTGCAAAGACCCCTCCCAAAAGGTGGGGACAGTTCTCAGAGAAATGAAACCACCCTAAATTTACTAGTGCCTCAGAGAAATGAAAGCATCAAAATGAGAAGGTAAATAGAAATAGATATCACATAGACAAAATTCAAAAAAAGGGTGAGGTGGAGAGAGTAAGCATCTAAAACCACATCTAGGGACAAAAAAATAACAGTAATAGTGAAGGAGAAAAATTATTTTTTCTGCTTTTGAAATCTAGTTAACTGTGGATCTTCAACTATAAAATGATTCTGCTTGGTGAAATGGAAGCTATAATTACCAAAAAAAAAAAAAAAAGGAAAAAAGACTGAGTACTTTCTAAACCCAACTGTAATTCTCATTGTGATCCTAGCACTGAAACTGGTGTCCTGTAAGCTGGGGACCTCTGCCAGGTCATCTTCATGAGGCCACAGCAGAGTCTTTGCTTCAAGACAAATTAAAAATAAAATCATAAAAAAATAAATAAAAATTGATGTAAGCCTGAGAGACCAACTTTGAGTCCGTCAAAAAAAAAGAAAAAAGAAAAAGACTCAAACTATTTACAATAGCCAAGACATGGAAGCAACCTAAATGTCCATCAACAGAGGAATGGATAAAGAAGATGTGGTACATATAATGGAATACCACTCAGCCATAAAAAGGAATGAAATAATGCCATTTGCAGCAACATGGATGGACCTAGAAATTATCATACTAAGTGAGGTTGGACAGTGGAAAACAAACATTATATGATATCCCTTATGTGTGAAATCTAAAAAAAGGATAAAAATGAACTTATCTGCAGAACAGAAACAGACTCATAGACTTTGAAAACTAACTTATGGTTACCAAAGGGGACAGGTGGGTAGGGGAGGGATGGACTAGGGGTTTGGGACTGGCCAGTGCACACTGAGGTATGTGGAATGACTGACCAAATGGGGACCTGCTGTGTAACACAGAGAACGCTACCCAATATTCTGTGATAACCAATGCGGGAAAAGAATCTGAAAGAGAATGGATGTGTGTACCTATATAACTGAACCAATTTGTTGTACAGCAAAAATTATCACAACCTTGTAAATCAACTATACTTCAGACTTTAAAGGAATTCCTATAGTGGCACAGTGGAAACAAATCCAACTAGGAACCATGAGATTGTGTGTCTGATTCATGGCATTGCTCAGTGGGTTAAGGATCTGGCATTGCCATGAGCTGTGGTGTAGGTCATAGACGTGGCTCATATCTGGCATTGCTGTGGCTGTGGTCTAAGCCAGTAGCTACAAGTCTGATTTGGCCCCTAGCCTGGGAACCTCCATATGCCACAGGTGTGGCCCCAAAAAGCAAAAACCTTTAAAAAGTTAAAAAAAATCAAGATGTTTACCTGGAAAAAAAGATTCAGGAGAGAATTATGCAAAGAATTATTTAAAGCCAGATTTATAAAAATAGAAATAGATGGATTTCTTAATAATACATTTTAAGAGGATATGTACCAGAAAAATTGGGACTAAACAAAAGGCCATGGGATAGTTTACAAATATCATTGAAATCAGAGACAGAATACACCCTTACTGAAGGAAAGGGATTAAAGAGAAGGAAACAGACAAAAGACTTGATACCCACTGGATGAAGTAATGGAAATAAGTGGCAGGGGTATACACAGAAGTACTATTTTAAAAGAGGTATCAAAAACACTTTTATATTCTTATAATTTATTATTTTCCATTACGAATTTTAAGTAGGAGTTCCTGCCGTGGCTCAGTGGAAATGAATCTTACCAGCATCCATGAGCATGCAGGTTCTATCCCTGGCCTTGCTCAGTGGGTTAAGGATCTGGTGTTGCCATGAGCTGTAGTGTATGTGGCAGATGCAGCTTGGATCCCACATTGCTGTGGCTGTAGTGTAGGCTAGCAGCTACAGCTCCAATTCAACCCCTAGCCTGGGAACCTCCGGATGCTGTGGTCGCAGCCCTAAAAAAACCAAAAAAAAAAAAAAAAAAAAAAAGAATTTTAAGTAATTTATAAAATTCACAAACCAAAGGAAGATAAAATAAATTATCAGTGAGTAACCACAAGGCATTGTTGTAAGCTGAATCCAAGAATGAAGTTAATTACAAACCAGGAGTGAGGTTAAATTTTATAGTTATGCATTTTCCATAAATGGGGAACAGATTTATCTCTAAGACTTCTAGTCACCAACAGAAATAGGGAAATCTGATTAATTACATAGTCCATGATGTCTTCAAAATACCAAATAACAATTTTCCAGGAGAAGCTCAAAAATTCAGTAGAGTGTGATTGCATTTTATGAGATGTTAAAGTAATACAACAGAAAACCAGTAATAAACTCCCACTTTTTGCACATTTTTTTTCTTTTTATGGCCATATCCACAGCATATGGAAGTTTCCAGGCCAGGGACTGAATCCAAGTTGCAGCTCTAACCTGAGCCACAGCTGCTGTAATGCTGGGTCATTTAACCCTCTGCACTGGGCTGGGGATCAAACTCACTCCTCCACAGTGACTGGAGCCACTGCAGTTGGATTCTTAAGTCACTGAACCGTGGCAGGAAGTCCTTTTGCACAGATTTTGAAATAATGTGGTTCCCCCATTTTTTTTCTTAAGACATAACTTCATAATTTTGGCCAAGTGAATTATAGACTGTGTTTACACTACTGCCTCCTAGTGGTGCTAAGTTGCAAACAAATATCCACCATCCTTGGTCATGTTCAATCTTGAGTTATGAGTATACTAAAATAGTCACTGGATTTATGGAACGTATTATTGCTCCTGTCCACTACTCAAGTTGCCTTATACCAAGACAAGACAGGAATTTCTAACTAAGGTCCACATATAAAGGTACTGAATAATAAAATAGACACCATCCTCAGTAGCACCCTTTCCAGTATACATGAGAGCATATTATGTGAGCTCTTAGTGGGCCCCAATATATGTGCTGATTCTCTCACTCTGAAGTTCAGATTCTAAAAGGGGCCGATGCAAAATAATTCAGGATTATAGCACTCCATTCCTGTAACACTCTGTTGGTAAATTCAGAGATAAATATAAGATTTTCTAGGAGAGAACTTTTTTTCAGATTATCTACCACAGTTAGCCAAGATTTTTCACTAATGTCAAGATGCAAGAGTTAGTATGCCACAAAGACACTCTTTCTTTTCATCCTTGTTTCTCATCTCTGCTTCTCTTTCCATGTGGGCTTCATTCTCTTTTACTACTTTCTTCTCCAATTGATGAGAACCAGCTACTCCACTTCCAAGAAAGAAAGTTCTTTCCTGCCAGCAATGGTCATAAATGGCCCAGGGTAGGGGTGGGGAGCCTGGGCCATTTATGACTGGCTTGGATCAAATATCCAACACTGAAGCAATCACTACGGCCAGGATAACAACTACTTGATAAATTGAGGGACATCCGTAGGATTAACTACCACGTGTCCACTTATAATATTACTTAATGGTATAGAACTTGCTCATGATAAAGATTAAATGCAAAAAAAAAAAGGCAAATTTCAAAAACAAGTTCATACTGTATATCCCAATGTATGGGTGTTCTTTAAGAAATATATTACATTGAGAGCCAAAGATAACACAACTTATATTAATGACTTGCTGACTGATGGTCAGTACTTTTATACTTTCTTTGCCATTACTTATGTTTTCCAGATTCTCTACAATAAATATATACTACCATTATAATTAAGGGAAAAAAACTCAGATTTTTATAAAATATTTAAATTCACATTAACACAGAGAAAAAATGAACAATTTAGTTCCCAAACCTCTACTCTACCAAGCACAGCTTCAATAAATTTACCACATGGTTTAGGTCAAGCTAATTCCTAATATAACAAAATATCCACAGTGTACTAAGTTAAAGATACATGCCAACCTAAGTAAATGAGATAAATTGCTATTAGCCTATTGTCTACTTATTCAGCATATATTTGTTGAGCATCTACTGTGTGCCAGGCTTCAGCTAAATCATAAAGATGCAATCATGAACAATTAAAAAATACCCCCCCTTGGACTTCCCGTGTGGCTCACAACAAAAATACCCCCAACCTCATGAAAATTATATTCTAGGATGATGACAAAAGCAAGAGAATCAGAAAACACAATGACAAATTCTAACAAGTGCTGTAAAAGAGGTAAAAGTTCACCATAAAGTATAACAGTGTAACACATTTGAGAGATCATTAGGGCCTCTCTCAGAAGGTGGCATTTTTAACTAAAGGGAAGATAATGTGAGAAAAAGAATAAATATATAAAAACTGGGTCACTTTGCTGTACAGCAGAAATTGACAGAACATTGTAGATCAACTATATATATTATTTTTTTACATAAACAGAAAGGGGAAAGACAAAAAGAAAGGAACAACATATGAAAGTTGGAAGCAGAAACATGTTTGCAGAACTGAAAGAAGACTAATGCCAAGTGAACGATGGGTGCTGGGAATGGGATAAAACTGTGGAGAGATGACATCAATAACATCTATAACCAAGCAAAATCTGAATACAGTACAGCTACATAAACCCTAACTCTGCTTTTAGAACAATTAATCCATGACCCTTATCCAAAGCAGGGCCAACATTCGGCTGAAGCCGCTGCTTGCTGTAACAATGACACCGTTTTCTATCTGCAAGTAAAATGTTCATCAAGAAGAACCGTTGCATCTTGATTTGAGGGGAGAATCCTCACAGGTGGGTAGAAATCAGAAGCCAGGCATAGGGTAAGAAGAGTCAGAAGAAGAAACAGCCAGAAAAGCAAACCAAAAGTAAAGAAGGGAAGAGAAATCAAATTAAAATCATGAATGCTGTACAACAGAAATTGACAGAACGTAAATCAACTTTAACAATTTTTTAAAAGGTAAAATCATGAAATTTAAACTAAGTGAGAAATGACATGGGAAGGATTAATAGTATGCACAATTGTTTATAATTTCTCATAGAATCCTTTCTTCCATCACTTATTTAATGTCCCTATAATACAGAAAGAGTCAGGGCATAAATATTAAACATGTGCCATACAATGCATAGCTTTCTTATTTACCTAGTAGTGCAGAAGAAATATTGAATATATCATATGTTAAATGTCTTTTAATCCTCTGAGAATTTACATTAAAATAAAATGTAATATATAAAAAAATATAATTATCAAATGAAAAGAAAGATAAAAACAAAGGGGGTAAGGAGACAAATTTCTCTATAGCACTCCTCCTACCCCCAACCACAAACCCTCTCAAGGGACTGGAGAGATCAGAGCTCACCCTCTTTGATATCCAGGTAATATATGCAAAATTCTGAAACAGAAACCCTTTGACCTGTTGCATAGTATATTAAGATATTCCCAAGCTGTGCAATCTGTGGTTCAGTATCTGGTATCCTCTCTCAGTCTGTTTTATTTTTTTAAAGGAAATTGAAATAGTCAAGTTAATAAATTATACAAAAAGAGCTCATCTATTGATTGACATCAAAGAAGCTAATTACTGAAAAACACTGGAAGACAATGAAACTGATTTTTCTTTATTGGCGCTGCCAAAAAAAACTTAGCATGGGTTCTGAGAATGGGCCAAAGAAAATTCTAAATTCATTGGAAAGGAAATGTGACACAGATCTAAGTCTTATGCAGAATATTCCACGGCTCCTTTGTGGAATGTGTCATCTCTGCCATGAAAGCTGCCTGAGAAAGTCCCCCACAAGTAAACAGAAGAGGGGAGCTAAGAAATTGGCTAACGACTATGCAGCCACTCCCTCAAATGGAAATATCTTAAATGAAATAAAAAAATACTATTAAGGAATAGTATTAAAAATCCTGCAGATGTTAATGATAGGAAAACCAAATAGGCCAGAGAGCAGTGAACTTGCAAACCTTCTTTCTTCCCTTCTCTCCACCCAGGCTCCACAAGTCAGAAGGACTGGAACTGAGATGAAAATCAGTCACGTTGATATTCAAAACCTGTTGGTGGCTTTACAAATCATAGAAAAATCTCAGGATGTGATGTGGTTAAGATAGACTATAAACCCACCTGTCTTCCTCTTTTATTATGGGAATCACCATATGTGCGGAGGGAATGATTGGTAGAAGAATTAGGGAGGGTGAGTGGCTGAATACGGTAAGATGCCAGCTTGGAGATGTGCATTAGAGAGATTTTTCTCTACATAGGAGCAAATCCAGTCAAAGAAATCTCTTAAGAATCTTCCATTTCACTCACCATAGGACTCCAAATGGCCATGGCTACTAAAACAGGAGGAATAAGAGTGACTAACTAAAAGAATTCTTGTTTTTGTATCTTTATTTCCCCTTCAATATTTAAGCCAATGTTCTGCAGAAAGGAACTCATTGAGTGCACACTGAATGAATTCATTCAACAAAACTGACAGCCAAATTGCAGAGGTCATACCAAACACATTTGGCTGCCTCAAATCAATGACACAGGGCCTTTGGAATATGAGTGATTCCTTCTACCCCCATTTTTTCCACATTAATATGCCTCCCCTGGAGTTGCCACAGACCTGGACTTGAGCTTAATAATGCAGGTAACTTTGATGAGGGGAGGCACACACAGGAAACCTGGACCAGGCTTATGTCCTCAATTTTACAATCAGCTGAGAATGCTTAAGGCCTTGAAGGTTTTGAGTATCTCCTTGCAGGCCTTTAGGGGAGCACTGTTTTATTAATACCTTATATTATTTACATTTCCCAACTTGGAAAACCAGCACATCTGGTGCTGAGACACCACTGGACTCACAGAAATAACAGGCTTCTGCCATGCATTAAAAATAGTACCCCACAGAGTTCTCGGGTGGCACAGCAAGTTAAGGATCTAGTGTGGTCACTGCTGTCGGGTGGGTTTGATCTGGTCCTGGAACTTCCACAAGCCTTGCTTGAGGCACAAAGGAAAAAACAGTACTCCACATTTTAATGATAGCTTTGAAAAATGATTCAATATTGTTATAAAACATCTAAATGTTACATAATGTAACAGATAATCACTCCCCTAGTGATCATCCACCTTTAGTGATCATTATACGCATACACCAAACAAAAACACCATGAGATAAACCATGTTTGTGCAGTTCCCCAAGTTTTGAGAACTTTTGGAGGATGCTAGTATGCTCATATTACAACTTCTGAAACTACAAAGATTTGGTTTGTATCAAACTTCTGAGGGGATTTATTTTATTCTTAAGTTTTCACCCACTGACACAAGAGTCAAAGGATATGTTTATGTTTTTATTATAAAAAGAATACCTTCATTGAACAGTAAAATACAAAACTTAAAATGATTATATGAAGCCAAGAACTGGGACCCTGAGAACACTCTGCTGAAGGAAAAGACCCTTCTTGGTGGAAAGGCTACTGAATGGGTCCCAAATGTTGGAAGCTTAGCATGTAGCGTCACATGATGCAAGCAGTGTCATAGAAGGTTCAGCTTTGCTCCTGGGAGAGCCCGGGGTCCTGAATGATCGCTCCCCAAGGGATGCTCCCTTCCACTCTAATTCACTCTCAATCATTCAAATTCACTCTAAGAAGAAATTCAGTTTTTAAGGTCTATGAAGTGAGCCCTAAGCTTCAGAGTTTCTTTCAAAAGTATTGTTCCTTTGCTCTAAATTCCTTTGCGCTTGTCTTGCCTTAGGTTCCAGAATAAAACCAAAGAAGCTTGGAAGATGCTGCCCAGAGCTTTGTGGATTCCTCTGCCACTTGGGATCAGGTCAGGCTGTGAAGAACACAAAGGGCTCATCAAGCCAAGTAGATCCTACATCAGAATATCTTTGCTCTCTTTTCTTAATGAATAATCACTTCATTGCAGAGTAAACTGGCTTATGAAGCAAAGCAGTATTGACCTAAGTTCTCAGTGTGAAAAGCAGGGGAGGAAGGAAAAAAGAAATCCCAGAAAGTTTCCCTCTAGCCCCTGATCTGTAGAATATAGCCAAGCCAACAGGGAGTCGTAGATGGCACGTGTTTAGTTTCCTGTGCCTCGTGTTTAGAGCTCAAAGCTGCCTTACCCTGTGAAACGTGCCCTGGCAAGTTATAAGGCAGAGTTTAGCCTGATATTTGTTAAACGTGTTTTCTCTACTAGCCTGCAGCTAAATGTAAATAAATGTAATAGGATGCATTTATTTATGAAATGGGGAATGCCGAGGAAACTAGTGCAAAATGACTTCCAGGAGATTTAGATTAATTTGCGTCTGCTCATCCTGTGCCAGCTATATACTGAGAATGAGTGTGTCTTATCTATAGCACAAAAAAACCCTAAAATTATATTAAAGTATTTGATATACTTATTACTTTCTCAATACACAAGATTTCTGTCATTTTTTAAACTGCCACATCGAAATGATCAAATGATCATTATTTTTTAATTTATTTTATATGTTAAGATACTATGGCTGAGAACCGTATCTTCAAACTTCAACAAAACACTACCAATAAATTAAAAAGCACCATGGATTCAAATTATTCAAGTTAGTTTCCCTTGCCAAAGCATGTACTGACATTAATATACCAACATTAACTTGGTATTTAAATTGGTTTCTCTGCTCTTTTCTTGAACCAATATCTTGCTTTTACCTCTGTACTCAAAAGTGTCTTTTCCCCAGAGCACATGGTTTACTTATACATTGGCATTGTTGATATAAAGGGGAAAGATGGCAAGTAAATTGCTATATAATCACAGCCTAGTAGCTCTTAAAATGGCAATGGATTGAGGGAAATTAATAGATATTTCACAAAAGCAATAGAGTGTGTAGGAAATATCCTGCTAATATTCTATATCCAAATGCTTTCCTGTTTTAAGGCAGCATTTGAATTAAAGCGGGAATATTCTCTTAGAATCCATTGACTATACAATCCTGAATCCAACTGAGGATTTAACGAAAATTTCAATGAAGAGATTAATAAAGAAGGTATCTATGTAGAGACATGCTATTCATTCTTTCAGGGAATATTTGTGTAGCACTTAGTTATACTAGAATCTATTCCATGAAGGGTCAAGAACCAGCCTGTAGTAAAGTCTAGAACCTAAAACGGAATCTACTTCTGTTGTCAGTCTCTTTCCTCAGAGGAGCATATTCTCAAAATGGCACATAAAACTGGGAGTTGAAATTGCAATAAAGGCAAAAGAACTAGAAGATTAATATTGGTTTTTTTGCTTGTTTGTTTGCTTTTTAGGGCAGTACCAGTGGCATATGGAGTTTCCCAGGCTAGGGGTCCGATCAGAGCTAGAGCTGCCAGCCTACACCACAGCCACAGCAATGCGGGATCCTACACCACAGCTCACAGCAATACCGGATCCTTAACCCACAGACCAAGGCCAGGGATAGAACCTGCAACCTCATGGTTCCTAGTCGGATTTGTTTCTGCTGTGCCACGACGGGAACTCCTAGAAGATTAATATTGTTGGCATAGATTTAAGACTGCCTGGGTTCAAATCACTGCTCTATCACTCATCAACTAAGTGACCTTCTGTGGCTTACAGAAATTTTCTGAGCTTCAATTTTCTCATTTGGGTCATAACAAAAGTACCTACCCTCTTATAGTCCTTGAACATAAGAAATGACAAGGTATACTCTAAGTTTTGTAAGCTGTAATTATTCATTAAGCATGGTATCCCTCTAGATTCTCAGCCAAAGAACCTGGGCCTCTGAAGCCATCTTATTTTCAGAGTGGCTCTGTGTATAGAGACAATTCAGGCAGACTCAATAATGTATGTCATATGCACCCTTCAGATTCTGACTTTAAACCCCTCTGGCAGATTGGGGAATGAGGCTGAAGCCAGCCTATTAACCTCAGTAATTTTTTTGTGACAAAAGGGAAGGCTTGAACTGATGGGTAAGTGTAGAAAATGATGAGGTGCTCTATCATTTCAGCCCTTGAGCATCTTCTGAATACGCTTCGTTTTTAACCTCCAAAGCTTTCTGATTTTAAAAGATGTTAAGAGCTAACACACATATACTATAACAAAAAATTGAAACCCCATGAGTTCAAAATTATGTATCTTTATATAATTTTCTACAAAGGTTGTATTTCATTGTCTTTACAGATTAGTTTCATGGAAAGTTCAAAACCATTTCCATTAAAACCTAGATATTAGAATAGACTAGGCTTTGCCCAGAAGACATTACAGAGAATAGGGAACTTCAACATCTATCCATCAGGGGAGTTCTCATCGCGGCTCAGTGGTAACAAACCTGACTAGTATCAGTGAGGACATGGGTTTGTTCCTTGGTCCTGCTTGGTGGGTTAAAGACCTGGCATTCCCGTGAACTACGGTGTAGGGTTTAGGTCACAGATGTAGCTCAGGTCTGGCATTGCTGTGGCTGGCAACTGTGTAGGCCGGCAGTTGTAGCTCCCAGTCACCTCTAGCCTGGGAACTTCCATATGCCAAAAGACAAAAAAAAAAAAAAAAAAAGATCCATCACATTGTTTTATTTTTCAATCATCTGAAATATGCCTTTGTGGTAAAATGATCATGGTGGTGGTATTTGTCATGAAAAAGACAGAAATGACTGCATAGATATAGACTATCTACATACATAAATACAAAGTGAAGACTGGACATACATACCCACTGTGTACTAAGTGCCGGGCTGAATTAAAATAACATATAAGGGAGTTCCCTTCATGGCACAGCAGAAACAAATCCAACTAGTATCCAGGAATAGTGGTTCAATTCCTGGCCTTGCTCAGTGGGTCAGAGATCCAGTGTTGCCGTGAGCTGTGGTGTAGGTTGCAGACACATCTTGGATCTTGTGTTGCTGTGGCTGTAGCATAGGCCAGCAGCTGCAGCTCCTATTCGACCCCTAGCCTGGGAATCTCCATATGCCGTGGGTGCAGCCCTAAAAAGCAAAATAATAATAACATACAAAACCATACCTGCCCTCAAGGAGCTTATAAGCCAAGTACATAAATGAAACACAAACACCCACAGTTTAAGTACATGGTTTATGCAAAATAATTACCACCAATTATGTAGATCAGAAAGGCAAAGAAGAAATCTTTGCTGAGATGTTCCTAGAAAGCTTAAATAAGATGTAGAATTAAGCTGAAAAGGTTGAATAGAATTTTCCACAGATCATAGGCTTTCAAATAGTACTTGATAAAATAACTATTCATTCACTACTTTTTATCCACCAGAACATAGGATAGCCATTCTAAGTAGAGACTTGTATGAGTCAAGGCTTACAGAGATCTTATACATCCTACAAGACCCAACACAAATGAAATCTCTTTTGTGAAGATTTCTGCTTCCTCCCATACTATTTATGACTGATTTCCATTGTTTCCATATTACTTGGCATGGTGGAAATGCCTGTGCTCATTTTGTCTCCATTATTCGATAAGGCATAAGTCCTTTAATAGCAGCATTCTCATCCTGTTCCTCTTCATCCATAAACACACCCTTGACACCAACAATAAATTTGTTTAAAGAACAACTGAACCCAGGAACAAACCTCAAAGAGTGGTAAATGCTCTAAAGATAACCCCAGACTTACACACTTTGTGCTATGATGTAGCCGATTTCAAAAAAGCACAGAATTAAATTGGAGCCCACTACAAGATCAGCTTAGAGAATGGATTTGTTTATTCTCAAGCTTTCTCCTGAGAGATGAAATCTCTGAATTGAGTCATATCATTTGAATTAGTTGATCCTGATTTATCTTTATGACTCTTGGCTCCATTTATACCAAGAAAAGAGAAGAACTGGGCAGAGATCCAGTAGGTTGAATCACTGTCAAAAATCATTTCCGAAAACACTTTTCTTCTCCTTCGGTAGCAGATTATTTTTTCTTGAATGGCTCAAATGACAAGGTAAAATTTCAATTTCACTTTTCCTGGTGATGTGCTACTTAAGTATTAGTTGAAGCTTAATCTTTGCTACATGTATACACACCTGCCCAGAATCCCAGGGTCATATCTCAAAGAGAAAGGAAGTGAGAATTATTGGTAACTATGGGGCACAGAGATCAAGAATCTAAATTATTCAAGTCAAAAATATTATGTCTCCATCAGTACAGTATGAAAAGAACAACTAGAATTTGGACAAGGAGTTTAATTTGTATACTATTTTCCACAATCCATAGATGAACTGTCCCAGGTCCTAGTTGTTTATTCACTCAGTTTCCTCATTTATAAAATCTAGTTCCCTTCCAATGCTGAGACTTTATGGCTTTAAAGGTGAAATCTCTTCCCTGCAGCTATAAAAATCAGCTAGAGCACTGGGCTCACAGCATCACAGTTCAACCCACTATAGCCATTCCTTCTTTGTAATATCTCCCAAATGAGACTTCATTTTATAAGTACAGATATACTTCAGTATTCAGCCTTTTCATCTGGAAGGTTTTAGAAACCAGCCAGCATTGTGTGCCTTTACTTTCTAACATCTTTGGAATTTTAGTGAAAAGAACAGAAAACAATTTTATGTAGCAGATAACAGATAGATCTGGGTAGGGCTCAATAAACTATTAAATAAGCCAAATTAGTTTCACCCTGGTTTACCTTCCTCCTTTCAGTGAACATTTGTGCAGATTCAGCTCTCAAGCTATTTATATTTCTTATACTGAATTATTCTTCACTTTACCCATTAGAAACCAAGGATCTCCAACTCAAAAATCTACCAGGACCCAGAAGATAATGTAATCAGGCTGAGTATAATACAAGAAAAAGAAGTGGTAGGGTGAAATGGAGTATATGCCATACCTAAAGGCATTTAAATCAATTTAAAATTAAAAAAAAAAAAACACGCCAGCTACACAAAATAATTATTCCTGTCCAATTTAGCCAGAATTTGTAATCCTTGTTATAAACTTTTTTAAATCGGGGACGTCATACTCAGCTTTATAGCTCCAGCATCGTCTAAAAGAGTGTCTTACCTCTATTAAGTGCTCGATAAATAAGTGTTGAATAAATCTCAGAGGAACAGTCCTGGAAATTTAGATATACTGACCCCTGGTGGTGGAGAGGAGGAATCACTATGACTATACGGTAGAAGCCACAGAACTATCTTAAAGCCAACATGTGCTGAATGCTTAAGTATTTCACATGGGATCTCACTTAATTCTCAAAAAAGCCCCAAGAACTAAATATTATAATTACCACATTTAAAGTTGATGAAACCATGTCTTCAGTTAAGAAACTGTAAATTGCCGAAGGCTCATTAGCAAAGGGACTGCAATTTGGTTGGAATTCTGTCTGAATTTGAGCTTCAGGCTTCAGAGGGAAAAAGAAATCTTTATAGACTTTTTCCCTATGTCACTGTTTTGTCTTCCAATGAAAATGTTTATAAAACAATTTCAATTTAAGTTATTAGAACTTTCATGGGATAATCAAAAAATGTTTCTCGTTCTCTTGTTAGCTAAAGCTTTGTTTTTATAGCTGCCTATTCTCTTATAACTTCAGTGCTTAAGAGGGTGTCAATCACCCCAAAAAACTGGTTCTAAACTCCTCCTCAGACTTATTTCATACTGTAGTTGAAAACGAAGAGGGGGAGTTCCCGATGTGGTACAGCAGCAACGACTGACTAGGAACTATGAGGTTGCGGGTTCAATCCCTGGCCTCGCTCAGTGGGTTAAGAATCCAGCGTTGCTGTGAGCTGTGGTGTAGGTCACAGACGCAGCTCGGATCTTATGTTGCTGTGGCTGTGGTGTAGGCCAGCAGCTATAGCTCTGATTCAAGCCCCTAGCTTGGGAAACTCTGTATGCCACAGGTGCAGCCCTAAAAAGCAGAAAGAAGGAAGGAAGGAAGGAAGGAAGGAAGGAAGGAAGGAAGGAAGGAAGGAAGGGAGGAAGGAAATGGAGGGAGGAAGAATATTATTCAGCCATGGGAAAGAATGAGTTCCTGCTGTTTTTAACAGCATGGATGGACCTTGAGGGCATTATGCTGGAAATAAGCTAGAGAAAAATACTGCATGCTATCATGTACAAGTGGAATATGAAAAAAAATCAAACTCAGAAACAGAGGTAGAAAGGGGGTTGTCAGGATTTAGAGGGTGAGAGAAAGAGAGATGCTGGTAAAAGGGTACAAACTTCAGCTATAAAATGATTAAGGTCTAAGAATCTAATGGAAAACATGGTGACTAGAGTTAATAACACTGAATTATTTAACTGAAATTTGTTGAGAGTCAAACTTAAATATTCTCACCAAAAAAAAAAAAAAGAGAGAGAGAGAAAGGTAAACATGTGAGGTGATGGATGTGTGTTACAAACCTATGGTTACCAAAGGGAAGCTGGAGGGAGGGATAAATTAGGAATTTGGGATTAATGGATATATACTACTATATATAAAATAGATAAATAGCAAATACCTACTGTATAGCATAGGAAACCAAATCCACTATTTTTTTTTTTTTTTGGCTTTTTAGAGCCACAGCCAGGGCATATGGAGGTTCCCAGGCTAGGGGTCATATTGGAGCCGTAGCTTCTGGCCTGCACCATAGCCACAGCAATGCCAGATCTGAGCTGCATCTGCGACCTACACCACAGCTCACGGTAATGCCAGATCCTTAACCCACTGAGGCCAGGGATTCAATCTGCATCCTTGCAGATGTTAGACTCATTTCTGCTGAGCTACAATGGGAACTCCCAAATCCGGTATCTTGTAATAACCTATAATGACAAAGAATCTAAGAATATATGTATATATTCTGAATATATATGTATACTGAATATATATAACGGTTTCTTTACAGTATACCTCAGACTAACACAACATTGTAAATCAACTATACTTTAATAAATTGCTACTTCAAACTAGGCAAAAAAAAAAAAAAAAAAGAAATGTGCTAAGAGACCTAGAACTCAAATGTTTCTTACCAAAAAAAAAAAAAGATAAACATGAGGTGGATGTTTTAATTCACTAGATGAGATTGGGGAATCATTTCACAATGTATGCATATATCACATTGCTACAATGAACACTTTAAATATCTTACAACTTTATGTTAATTATACCTCAATCAAGCTGAATTAAAAAAAAAACAAAAAACAGGGGAGTTCCCACTGTAGCTCAGCGGTAACGAACCCGACTAAAATCCATGAGGACGTGGGTTCAATCCCTGGTCCCTTCTCAAAGGGTTAAGGGAATTTGAGCCTTCTATGACTTGTCTGATTTTCCTTTTAGGCTAAAATTAAAATGTTAGTCCTCCAGACACCTCCTACCTGCCCAACATCTGTTCACTCATGGTCAGGATGCGTTACTAGAAGTGTTATTTGTGTTCCAGAGCTCATGTCTCATTTGTAGACTTCAACATTCACACTGACCCTTCTCGTTTATTCATCCCCATTTTCCTCCTTCTACCTATTACTTAATCAACAATGATTGTAAGTAGTTCAACAGCCTTCCTTCGCTGCAGAGCCCCCTCAAATTGAAAATCACAATTTGGAAGTTTTTCCAAGACATCCCAAAGGAAGGCAGCAAATGAAAATAAACTTTCGAGTCAGATTGATCTGAGCCTGAACTTCCATTCTCATTACTTTCTAACTGTATGTCCTTGGAAATTCAGTTTTCTCATCTATGAAACGAGGTGATGTGATCTTTCTCAGGTAACTATTGGAAAGATAAAATTAGATAACAGACTGTGTGAAAGAATCATAACCATTTTTAAAATAAGCAAGGACAAATACTTAAAAGCAAGCAAAGATGATATCCCGTTCTGTTGGGGAACAACAGAATGCAACGCTTTTGAGTGTTTTGAGTTGTGATCAAAATAAATCAGCTTTTTATGTTTTATGCCCTGGCCAGGAAAGTGCAAAGCTTCTGCCTATCATTAGAAGCACCCTGACCTTAGCTGGTCATTTAGATCTCAGGCAGCCACAGGCAGTGCCTACACTTCTGGACTTTTCCCTGCATGGTGCCTTCATCACCCTGTGTGAACACCTATTTCCCCCCACCCCCACCCCGCCTTTAGATCCTCTTCCTCCTGCCCTGCAGCTTCTTCCAGTGAGGAAGCTAGCATTTTACCCTTCACTAGGCTGTCTCCAGATCCATGCAGGCAATCCCATATATCCCAGATCTTCAGGTTCTTTGGTGTGGAGCAAAGACAAAGATGCATCTCTTGTTAAAACTGATCATCTCTCACAGCATAAAATCCTGGCTATTGAATGCTTAATGGCCCTTTGTCCACCATGCCAGAGATGCTCCCTTTCCCACAGTGGTGTTTAGAAAGCAAGGCCCCCCTCTACAGTTCCCCTTAAGCTTTTCCATGACCCTGCTCTCCATTGCCCCCATAAGCAATTTTGATTCCCATCAGTTTTCTGGGAGGTAGCAGGGAAGTTTGTTAAGAGTACACTTCAAGTTACAAAGAGACATGGATTGGGGTCATATGCTGGTGTTTAAAGGTCTCAGCTATAAAATCTGATGTGGCCACAGCCAGCATTCGTAAATCTGCCGTGAACTGGGAAGAGTCCCTTAAGTTTCCCAGAGACACAGTTTAGGGAGTGGAACAGAAGCTGAATTTCATGCCCCACTCATTCCCTTGCCCAATTGTATGCAGCCACTCTGAAGATAATACAGTTTTTACTACCTACGTGTTTTGAGAATGAAATAAGATAATAATTCAAAATGTTAGCCTAGTGCCTGGCACACAATAAGCACCCAACATATAGTAACTTTTTCTTTCTATCCATCAGACACAGCACTGCCAGGGCTTTATTCTCTAATCTCCTCTAATCTTGTTCTTCTGTTTTACAACAAAAATATACTGTAGCTTTCTTATAAATTGGATATTTTATTTTTCATCTGAAAAACTGACTGAAAATATTTTGCATGTTATGAAGTGAAACTGGAAAAATTTGTAAAAAGACTCAATTTTTTCCCAAATTAAATGGCAGTGGAGAATGGATAAGGATTTTTTAAGTCACTTTCTAGTGTTAAAAACAAGATAATAGGTCCCAAATGGAATCACTTAGGAGAACTTTGTCACCAAAATCAAACTTAATTACAACCTTGGCTCTTCCAGAATTAGAATCTGAAACCAGTCAATCAAGAATCAACTGATCAGCACTAGTTAAGTGATCTGCCCAGCAGTCCCTGCCACCTCCTAAAGGAAAGTATCTTTGCAACAACAAACCTGCTATTTTACCTGCTATAACAACTTCCAGGTTTCTGGTCCTTTCTGGCCACAAAAGTCTCTCCTTTTGTGTGGTTCCCTGGAGCTCCTTCTTCTCTGCTGGATAGGATGCTGCTCGATTGAAATTGATTTTTGTCAGTTTACTCTTCAAGTTTTTAATATGCCTTAGTTTTATCTTTTAACACTGAACAGTATCAAATAACCTGCCATTCCCCAAAGATCATCTAGAGAACATTCAATGGTTTCTTGTAAGAAAGTTTTCTTGAACAAAAGTTATTAAATATGAGCTGAACATTAGATGATGTTGAGAAACTACCATTGTTAGCTATGATAGGTAATGGTATTGTGGCTATGTAGGAAAATATTTTTAGAGATACATGCTGAAAATTTAAGAATGAAATTATCATATTATTAAATTGCTTTACAATAGTTCAGCAACAACGTAGGTCATGTCAATAGAAAGTTTACATAAAAATAATTCAGCTGAGAAATGAAGTAAATATGGAAAAAAGTTAATATTTGTTGACTGTAGGAGATGGATATTTGCACATTTATTGGGATATTCTTTCTACAGTCTGAAGTTTTTCATTAAATAGGAAAAAAATAAGGTAAAAAACCAAGTCCCTGACAAAAAGAAAAAAAAATTTAAAGAACTAAGTTCTTAATATCCAACTCTATCTCAGAAAGTGTTTAAATAATTTTTGGCCTATTTGACTATGTACCCAAAGGAATCAAGATTCTCTATCAATCAAAAAACAGAACGCTCTCCATAACGAATCCTCATGATTATCCAAAATAAGCAACCATGATCAGATTGCTTCTATTATGATTGTTATTGGCTCCATTCTTCTCAAGAGGGACTTATTATCAAGCATGTATTTTTATACATCAATTTAGTATTGAAGGGGAGCAGAATATACCCCAAAGAATCCTTATGCTTCTTTGGCATAAGGATTAATGTGGCTGATTATTTTTAAGAACTATGGGACAGGGAAAAGTTCTAAAACTGGAATACAAATGACCCTTTTGTGAGAGACATTTACACATACAAGGGAAATCTCCATTTGTAAGGGGGTCTCCCTCTCTGAACCAGGAAGAAGGGTGACTTTCTAAATCTCTAGCTTACCTTTGTTTACTGTGCTTTTCCAGGTAACCTCCCATAATTGACTTTTCTCCCTGCACCATTTCTTCTTTGTTTTTTAGCTTGAAGTAGTATTTAAGTAAGGGGTTGTAACATTTTAGGGAATTACGCAGTTTTCCTGAATATCTTCCATGTTATAGGAGGTATACATGTTATTAAATTTCTGGTTGTTTTTCCTATTAGCCTGGGTTTTTGTTTTGTTTTTAATTACAGAGGTATCTCAGCCAAGAACCTAAATAGGGAGAGGGAAAATTTTCTTTTCTCCCTCACATTACTGCCTGTATTTCACTATTTTTAGTTTATTTTTAAATTTATTTTATTAATAACATTGTTCATTCCACTTAATTTCATGGTTATTTTCTATTTATGGCAAGTAACTCATTTTACATTTATGGTAATTTCGTTTTCAAATAAGTTTAAGTAAAGAAATGAGTTGACTTCAGAAAAATATTGGCAAAGATGATGAAGGTGATAATTGAGTGGCTGAGGTTTGGGAAATACTGAGCTAAAGAAGAGAGAAAACATTAAGATGACTTTTAACAAGTTATGTTCCATAAAACATTAGTCACAAAATATGCTCCCGGAGGGAAAAAAATGATTTTCAGTTAAAATGAGTTTGGGAAAAGCTGTACAACCACATCGCCCTCTTAAGAGATCCACAATGCACATTAGCATTTTAAAAGCTTGGAAAAGGTCCACAATAAAGAAGCTCATTTAATTTTAGTGAGCAGTTCCCTAATTTATTGGACAAGAATTTTTTTTCCTAAATAAAATTATTAACATTGAGACCCATTTTAGGAACTACTAGTGGTAAGGGATTTCATGTTTGGAGAAGGGTATTCGTGGATTAACCAGAGACAGACATCAACTGGGGCCTGCCTTTCTCCCTCTCCTCCAGTGCTTGCTCCTTTCAGAGGATCAGAGGGCAGATAAGCTAACAAAACACCAGGGGCTGATATGGAAGAGAGAAGACCCAAATAAGAAAGATGTTGAGTAGCTCAGCAGTAGGTCAGATCCCACAACAGAAATAACTCAGCAGAAATCTCAGTGCTAGTCAACTCTGCAGATGGGAGGGGAGAAGGTCTGAAGGCTGAGTTAAAAGAAAATGAGGTGCTCTCTTAAGTTACAAAAGTAGCTCACTAGAATTCAAGTTTGAGATTTAGGAGACTTGTTTGCTTTCAAAATGCTTTCTAGACATTAACTTTCAAACAGGGGTTACCATTTTCTTTTCTGACATCTGCCTACCTTGTGCTGTGTACTGAAAAATAATCTAGATGACACTGGCTGTAAAGTTAAAGAGTGCTTCACGAAACTAAAAAGGAATTTTAAAAATTTATTTTCAGTGTCTAAGGTTTGGTAAATCTGCCTGTTTAATAAAGATGCTTTTTAAAAGTATCAAAAGGTCCAAACTTCAGAGAGAAATATATGAGTGGAATGAAGACTAAGAAGACCATCCTAAATACCTCGGCATGGGTTTGTTTTGTATGCCCAGGATGCAAAATACAAAGGCAGACATGGAAAAGAATTTCTTCCTATAAACCCTAAGAAGATGTGGTATATATGTATACACAATGAAATACTACTCAGCCATAAAAAAGAATGAAGCAATGCCATTTGCAGCAACATGGATGGACCTAAAGATTATCACACTAAGTGAAGTTGTACAGTGAAAGACAAACATCATACAATATCGCTTATATATGGAATCTAAAAAAAACAAAAAGGATACAAATGAACTTATTGTGGAACAGAAACAGACTCATAGACCGTGAAAAACTTATGGTCACCAAAGTGGACAGGTGGAGGGGAGGGATGGACTATGGGTTGGGGATTGGCAGATGTACCCTGAGGTATATGGAATGATTGGCCAAGAGGGACCTGCTGTATAACACAGAAAACTGTACCCAATATTCTGAGATAATCTATGTGGAAAAATAATCTGAAAGAGAATGGATGTGTGTACCTGTGTAACTGAATCACTTTGTTATAGAGCAGAAATTATCACAAACTTGTAAATCAATTATACCTCAATAAAACTTTAAAATATGAAAAATAAGTTGGCAACTAAAAGGCAAACAGATATATACCCTGAAATGGTAAGCACAATATAATAGAGCAGGACCCTATGCAGCCTTTCTGGGGCAGACCCTCCCCCCATATCCTCTGCTTTAGCTCCTCGCTGAAGTACCTAGATAATAGTATCTGATACACAATTCCTGAGTTTTTCGGCTTTGAAAACTACCACCAAATAGAAGAAATTAACTATTTGATGCTCATGAACACATGGCCCCTGGACCTACTGCTGCCTAAAGATTGATAATGTTAACTGCCCTGTTAGCTCAATTAACCAATCAGAGAATTGTGCAAGAGCTAATCACACACCCTGAGAGAGCTCCCCATCCCCCTTCACCTGGCCTTTAGAAATACTTTCCTCAAACCCTTCAGGGAGCTTGGTGTTTGGGGGTGTGTGAGTCACCCGTCTCCTTACATGGCCCCAAAATAAAACTTTCTCTGCTCCAAATGCTGACATTTTGGTATTATTTGGTCTCACTGTGCACTGGACCTGCAAACTTGCAGTCACTAATAACAACAGCATTAGACCGGGAACACAGCCTCTCTGGGATAAATAGCACTCAACTACGAAGGACTTGATGCACTTTCCAAAGTAAAGAAGAAAAACCCAAAATACATCTATGTGCCTAACACATGGTAAGCACATTGTAAACAGCCATTAATTCCTTCACAGATACAATATTGTCCTTTTTCTCCCTGTATTTCTCTGTGTGATATGCCTGGCAGTGCTTATATTCTTCCATTATGCTGGAAAGAAAGAAGGAACTAAAATTCAAGCTGATTTCCTGCAGTAGATAACAGCTGAAGAATTGGGGAAGAAAGCCAATATTTTCCCAAAACATGTAAATTAAAAAAATCTGAAAGAAGAAAAAATTTGTTTCCCTTGTTTTTCTAAATATGAATGTGCTAGAAGCAGACTACGAATTACTGACAATGTGAGAAGCAGCAATGTCAATCATTTGCAGATACTGGGAGCCCTACACAATGCCTACTTATCCCCATTAAACCTTACAGTCTTCCAATAACCAGCCAGACTTGTCTTCTCCTGGAGTGGGTCTGAAGGCAGGGATGTCATGAGTAAGCCTGGTGTGTAGGGACATGGCTTGTGACACGATTACAACATGACAAGTTTTCAGAGTCCATGTATATCATCATGCTCAACTTCACCTGGGAGTGAACTGCAGAAGTAGAGAGAAAAACACAGTTCAAGTGAAGCTAAACAGTCTTACAGACCTTGTGGAATGGTCTGAGTCTACAAGCCAAGGTCTCTTTCTCACCCTTAAAGACTGCTCACCCTGCATCTCAAAGTTGGAGACAGGTTCTCAATTGATTTTCCCAACTGCAAAATCAAAGTGGAGGATGGATGACAACCCTCAGGCATTTCTAGGGTTTTGATATTATAGAAGTTTCTTTCTCTAGGTTCATTTTGCCTTTGTCATTAGGCCTCCCAGTCTCAGCCAGAACCTCTCCTCTGAGGTCACTGTCTTCCATAATCCCCACCAGCAAAATGACTTCATCATGCTTGCTTTATATAAATGATCAATGAAGAAGCAGTTAACATACAGCTGAGAAAGCACTGAATCCCAAATGCAATTGCTCTGACATGGCATCTCTGTGCCTTTCCCCAGATCCCACAGCTGCTAGAGCCCAGAGACAGGGTATCTGTACATGGAACGTCTCTCAACGAAAAGAAATAAGCTACTTTTTTCCTCTCACCTAGTCTAAACACTAACTCTTCCCTTGGCTGGGCTCACTGTGCCCCTAAGTGAGTATTGGACTATATGTTCTTTAAGACATTTTGGAGCTTTAAAAACCTTCAACAATCTGTAGTTCTCAGTTCACTTTGTCATTTCTGGACTCTTATTCTAGTTCTATGGGATAAGGTAACACTTCTCAGCACTTGCTGATTAGCTTTGAGCATAAGCCTTCCTAGCCAGGGGAAGAAAAGGCTCACCCTTTGGGTAATGCTTTTGGAAACTCTGAGCCAAAGACTTAAAACAAGCTTATCACAGACAGTGTGGTCAGAAAAATCTGCTTTATTCCAGTGGATTTGAACTGAGATGATGAGGGCATTTTCAGCAAGCCTTTCGCTCCAAAACCATCAGGTCGCATCTTTCTGGTTAGGAAAACAAGGTTTTCTATTCTGTTTGTCTTTAGTTCCAAAATCAGTTGCCTCTGTCTGGATGGTATAGAGACAAATATAAATTACATAAAAATAAGAGGCTTAATTCTCCCTGTTGAAAACAAGGGAATAGACTTCTCCCCACAACTCCCTTTGCCTTGAGCATTTACTTTAGAAAATGTGTCATAAGTTCTTTCTCTGTCTTTTTGAAATGTATTTAATTTCCTTTAGAAACTGTATAATCCTGGGCAAAGCATGACCTATGACACTAAGTGTCTGCTACATGATTAAGAGTGCATGCCCCAGGAAAACTGCTTCACGTGATAGAATTTGGAAACAAAAGAGATTAAATGAATCATTTAAAGTGCCCAAAACAGTGCTTGACACTTGCTAATTATTATTTTCGTCCTCCTTGAACCCAGCAGTTTTCTCCCTGTTGTACCTGAAGCAGGGGACAGATGGGCCCCAGGCTGAGCAACTGTAATCTATTCCCTGTGGACAGATAACTTCAAGAGAAAAGCTGCATCCTGCCTAAATAAAAGAGAGATCATCTATTTCTTATTCTTGAGGTCAAGGAGACCTCTGGAACTACACACTCACAAAAAGGCTCCTCAGGGGGTCAGAGAGAGGAGGGGCACCAGACCATAGCACTTCTTGTCAACTTCCCAGAGACCCTAGTGCTAAAATCCATCCTGAGGGCAGGGCCCTGAGTCAGACAATCAACACAACTGGCCAGAGGAAGCCGGAAAGACTGCCCCAATAGTAGTGATTTAAAGGATCTCCAAATGTGCTTTACATGTTGCTCTCACCCTCTGAATCTTTCTCTCTTCCTTTCCACCCCCACCCCCAGCCTGCCTGTGCCTGTATTTTTTCTGCACCTATCTTCTCTCTCTTCCCTCTTTAAATAATCACTTAATTGCCTCACTACCCTCAGTCCCTTTGCCAAATTCTTTCTCCAAAGACACCTACATCAAGTGGTTAGAGTTCAGCATTCTCACCTGACGGCCATCCAAGAACATATCCACCATTTGGGCTCTGAGAGAACTGTTAGAATCCAGTTTGTGGATCTGTACACCTGAGGACCAGACCCTAAATTCCAGTGACCTCCACCAAGGCTCAATCACCCTAGTGCACCCCAAGAAACAACACATTCGCGTCCATGAGTTTTTTGGTCATCTCCTTAATGTTAATATATTGAAATGTTCTAAAATTAGGTCATGATGATGGTTGTACAACTATAAATATAATAAAATTCTTTGAATTATAAAAAATAAAGAAAATACATTTTTTTGAAAAAAGAAAAACAAACACTTAAGACCCAGTTGATCTAACTAATCATACTGTGCTTAGTTTTTCATACTTTATGAAATCATGGAAAAATTCCTGAAGACATTAGGATTGAGACACTGTGAAAGTGTTTTATCTAAGATGACATAGGCCAAATTTTTGGCCAAGACCTAAGCAGGAAGTCCCTGTTTCAGTCAGTATCAACTTGTTCTCTTTCCAGGGAAATCCCAATAGAGCTATCATTAGCGTGACCATAAGTTTTATTGTCCAACCAAAACACTTCACTGTAAGGGGAACTGTAAGTAATTGTGCCAAGACAACAGGCACAAACCCTGAGTGCTCTTGACAGCAGATATACGATTATCATATCTTCTGAGAAGTTAGCCAGAGCCTTCCCCAGTTCAGGGCATTTCCTCTCCCCTATGCCTTGGTCAAGTCCCATTTTCCAGTTCCGTAAAAGAGAAGGGCTTTGGAGCTAAGAATATAATAAGCAATTCCAGGAGTTCCTGTTGTGGCTTAGCAGGTTAGGAACCCAACATAATGTCCGTGAGGCTTCGCTCGGTGTGTTAAGAATCCAGAGTTGCAACAAGCTGCAAAGTAGGTTGCAGCTGTGCTTTGGATCCTCAGTTACTGTGGCTGTAGCGTAGGCCTACAATTGCAGCTCTGACTAGACCCCTCGTCCAGGAACTTCCATATGCTGCAGATGCAGCCCTAAAAAAGGGAGGGTGGGGAGCAATTCCCATCAAAGGGTCATTTTCCATTTCTGTGGCCACCACACAGCGAACATATTAATTTATAATTTACACTTGCCTGGTCTAAAAATATTTAAAGATATTTTTTGCCTATTTAAAATTGAACATGTTACATAAGTATGAAAAATAATAACTATTTGTAGAGTGATTACTCTGGAATGAAATGAGCACAGTGCCATACACTTTACATACATTACATTAATTAAGCTGCCCAGCAATCAATACTTTCCAAATAAAGAAAGCAGAGCATACAGAGGTGAAGCCCTTCATCCAAAGTTCACATGGCTTCTAAATGTCAGAACCAAGATGTGTTTTATTGCAGGGAAAGTCATGCATTCTTTATTACAAAATTTTCTGTTGCATTTTTATCAGTATTTAAAATTGGATATACTCTTGCTGCTAATAAGTTCTTTTTTCTTCAGATGAATAAATGTATTATGATTGAATTAAGCAATAAATTACATTTTTACTTTCACTAACAACCAGGGCCCGTGGGATTTTGTACTGAAAGGACTGTTAATGATCTTTGGTCATTCCTATATCATCAGTATAAAATGCCTCAAAAATATTTTGCAAAGAAATAAATTTCATTTAAAAAATTGTATAAGCTGACATCAAATACTTGAAAATCCTCAAATGGCTTCCCTAAAATTAAGAGCAACTCAGAAGTATGTATATTCAATTTAAAGACTATAAGATAAATCATATTCTTTCTTTCTGTGTAACTTTGATGATATCTATAGCCTCAAAAAATGATGCATTTACAGATTGTGTGTTTTTCCCCGTGACAACTTAATTCACCCACAATACTAAAGGAAGGAAATCATTACCATAAAGTTGGAAGGATAAAATGGGAAAGGTTACAAGCATTAAAATAAATCGTTTTTCCTTTTATCAAAGCAATCAACAGTCACATCAGAGATGTACAGGGTCTTCGAGAGCTGTCCTGACTGTTCAGAAAAAGTGACATAATTTTTCCAAATTCCAATCTCTTGGAGTTAAAGTATCACCTCATCCATAAATACCCATAATCTCTAATAACCTCCAAATCACTCCTGGAACCTGGTAATGTAAAAGTGATTACATTTTCCTCAGCATCTGGAAGAGTTTATCTGTTCCTTGGATGTGCAATAACCTTGTTACAGAAGTCATCTGTGTTAGCAAAGAATTGATCCTGGATTACTTTAATCTTTTTAACTTTAACATAGTCTGATCAAATCGAACATTTTTAAAGAGGAAAGTGGACAGAGGAAAAAAAAATCAACAGCAGTCATCCATATCTCCCATTTTTTTATCCTAGTCTCAGGAAAGTATATGCCAATGCTACAGCCTTTCTGTTTCTGATGTTTAAGATGGATGATGGATACAGTAGCCCCCCTGCAAACTGCGATTAGGCTGGCATGAGCTCTACCCGACAAAGCACTTGGTTATAGGAAAGTTGGAAGAATTGTATTGGGTCTCAGAAGATCAGAAGACAGATTTGGTTGTCCTCCAACACCCACCATGTGTGTGGTGCACATTCTCTGCTCTACCGGCTCCTTCCATGAGACCCAGTCCCTTTGTCTATCCCCACTAATGTTGTGTGAGTGAGAAACTGAGGTTTATTTCTCACTGACTTAATTACTCCATGACTGTTCAAAGAAGGCTCAGTGATTATTAGTTCAACTGCTTTATCTTGCTTAGAAAGATCCATTTTATTAGGTGGTGAAACCTAAAGCAATTGTGGCTATGATAGACTAACCACTTAAAATCTGTATTTACTCTATGAACTCAAAGATTTATGTTATAAATCAAGACATAGTCAACATCTAAACCTAAACATATGTAGTGAGGGATCTCATTTTGCCTTTCCTTGTGGTGTAATGATTTTTTTCTTTTTTTTGCTTTTTAGGGCCGCAGGTGCAGCATATGGAAATTTCCAGGCTAGGGTCAAGTTGGAGCTGCAGCTGCCAACCACAGCCACAGCCACGTGGGATCTGAGCCACATCTGTGACCTACACCACAGCTCATGGCAATGCTGGATCCTCAACCTACTGAGTGAGGCCAGGGATCAAACTCACATCCTCATTTCTACTAGTTGGGTTCATTTCTGCTGAGCCACAACAGGAACTCTCACAACCTTTTAATAGCAATATCGTCCTACAGATATTTAAGATTCTGAGCCAGGCATATATGTACCCAATAGTGTCCTGAATGAACAGTGATGAGATAGGTATCAATGTTTAATTTTTTCATGTTCAATAACAATGGCTCATATTCCCAGACGTCACTGTGTTGAAGAAGGAGGTTCTTCATAGTCAAAGGAGCTTGTGCTTCTTCTCAGGAGCTATGAAAGCTTCCACCTGTACCAGATTCACTCTATCCCTAGTCACTAGACTTGTTATTTCCCTGTCCTGACACAGTATTCTGAGAAGATGCTCTAGAGATACATGGAAAAGTCCTTTGATTCTAAGAATGGAGAAAACATGGAGTCTAGCTCTGCATTGCTTTATGAGCCCTATTTACCCCATTAATAAGGGAGCTAGGCTGTCCAATAATGGCCAGCATTCACTAAGTGCTATGTGTGATGCCCAGATCTAAATCTTTATTGACATTGTCTCAATTAACCCTTACAAATAACTCTATGAGGTTGCTCTCAATATATACCTGTGCTATGATGAGAACAAAGCCAAAAGAAATTCAACAGCTCATCCCAGGTCACACAGTGAGTGGGAGATCTGGGATGGGAACCCAGGTGATATGACTCCACCAATGAGCTCTTAAACTCTACACTGTACAGCTATAGTGGTTCCTTCTAGTAGAGTCAACCTGAAAATCTAAAAAGTGTATTATACTCTTTTTAAATCCTGAAATAATGTCCTTTGTATTTTCTGTCATCACCAGATAGGTATTATTTCCCTCATTCTCATGCTGCCATGCTGACTTCTCCCTTTGTTCCAATTCTACTCACTGACCACATTTGGAGGTGGGGGGTGGGGGGAATTCCTAGCCTTGGATAATCCCTGAGCACACATTCATCAGAACACAGCAGCATCTCTAAGACTGAAGAAATCTACTCACCACCAGGAAAGCTCTATATTCCCCAAGGCTGAAGATTTTCCATGGACATTCTATTTGAGGAATAAGCGTTTTGCCCTGGATCTGAAAAGTCTACATATCCTCAGTGTTTTTTCCCTGTAGTTCAAATATTTGAAACTGTTTTTGCAGCTTACATTGCCTCTTACCCCAAGGCAAGAACAAGATTAGTCAAAGAGCTAATTATGCAGATATCTCTATTAGATTTCTTCAGCCTAACAGATTCTGAAAGCACTTGCCTATTTACTATAGAGAAAACATTGATTTCTGTGGTTTGGCACCCACTGAGCAGAAATTTCAGATCAGGCCCCACGTGTTACACGTGGATTTAAATAATAATGCTGGCTTGAGTAGCTATTGCAAAGATCTAATCTGAGGCTGTCTGCTGCTGTTTTATTACAGTCATGCTGCTGCTGACTCCCTTACCCACTGGCCCCCTAGCAGTAGCAGAGCATGCTAGTAAAAGAACAGAATCCTCACTGGATTACTTGTCTACTTACTGGTGGGAAGACGGGCTGGAAAAACCTTTGAGTGGGTTGAAATGCTTTTATACACAATTGTAAAGCAGCAACAGTCCAAGGGTCTGTTTCTTTCCAATATTAAAAAACAAATTTTCAAATCTCAGTATGTGTTTTAGAGTTAATGGACACAAGTTTAAAAGACCATTTTATGCTCCAAAGCTAAGTTGTGCAAATAAAAGCAACATTCAAAAGAGAGAAAAGAATTTAAGATCAGTCACACAGCCAAGGTCACTGTGAATGTGCCTTTCTCTTATCAGCTGAATCTCTACTTGCCATGACTAGCTTGTTCAAGGATGCCTAGGTTGTGGCCCGACCTCTGCTAAAAATTAGTTGTATAATTTTTAGGCAAATCACTAAACTGCCTGACTTCTGCTTATTTGTTAAAAATGAGAGAGGGGACTTAAATGACAGTTAAAAAAAAAAAAAGGTCACCTGAAAACAGGGGTTTTGTGTCAATACAGGTCTGCGTTTAATCTTGGCTTCAACATTTATTAGCTGTGGGGCCCTAGTCAAGTATAACTTCTATAAGCCTCACTGTTTTCATCTATGAAATGGGCACTAATACCTGCTTTGCAGGGTATTACAAGGAATGAACTAGGTAATACCCATAAAATGTCTGGAACAATCGTTCTTACAGGGGCAATTTTGCCCCCACAGGATATATGCAAAAATATCTGAAAACAATTTTAGTTGTCACAACTGGGGAATGCTAACGGCATCTGGTACTAAGAAGCAAAGACTGCTTTTCAACATCCTACATGCACAGGAAAGCATCCTATAACAAAATGCCAATCTTGGGAAGGCTGAGAATCCCTGGGCATAACATCTGGCTCACTGTAAGCACTCCATAAATGATGGAAATGGTGGCTCTAGTTGGCATCAGAGAACAACAATTTGGAAAGGATACAAATATCTTGGAGCATGTAAACATTCTATTAGGGCACATTCTCCTTTTGAAGAAAGAGACAGTTTTTTTGTTTGTTTTTCTCTGAGGGCTTTTCTCTGATCAGACCGGAAATACTCTAGGTGTGGTGTTAGACCTATATCTTTACATCCAAGTCCTGCAAACACCAACAGAATGTTTATCCCATATCCCAAGACCAAATTCAGCCAATAACCTAAAACCCTGGAATTTTCCACTAGTCTATCAACCTAATCAGAAAAGACTCCAAACTTAATTAATTTGCATTAAAATTCCTCCCTTTTCCAAATTAATAAGCTACTGTAGGTCAACCATAAATCATTTACTCCAAAAAGTCCCATGCAGTAATTACTCCTTTCCAATTCAGTGCACTAAATTAGATTATAATTATTAGTCACACTTGCAGCTTTTATTTAGACTCCAACTCCAGCCAACACAAAACAAATGTTTGGAATGTTTATAAGCACTTTCTTTCTCTTTAACTTAACAGCTTTTTTTTTCCTTTTTACATTCAATAGAAAACATTCTACAGAAGTTGGGTGTGCTTGACATCATGCAAATTATAAGAATGTACAACCTGGCTGACATTTG
The DNA here is from genome assembly GCA_004024745.2 of Catagonus wagneri. NCBI lineage: Eukaryota > Metazoa > Chordata > Mammalia > Artiodactyla > Tayassuidae > Catagonus > Catagonus wagneri. The sequence goes on from PVHT020003785.1 coordinate 3,407,237, forward strand.
CACACACAGTTCCATAATCCCCATGGGCCAGAAGAAGGTGATGTTTTTGAAGGGTAATAAGAAGTCGACTGGCCTGATATTTTCCTTCCACTGGGTAAGACAAGCTGAAAGTTTCGCGTGTTTGTGATTTTGTTAGTGTCCACGCCCACCATAACATGATGATAAGAACGATGAACTTTGAAGTCAGTGTTCACACACCTGTCCTAACCAGCTCATCTACCAGCAATAAGACCTCGGGAATGTCCTTCAAGATTCAACTTCTCATCTGAAAATTGCACATTATATTAACAGTATCTACCACCAGTGTTGTGGTGAGAGTAAAATAAAATAATGCCTAGGACCTAGTAAAAGCTTAATATTGCCCACTATTGTGTTGTTATTAGTGCAAGGATTATGTCTGTTCTGTTCGCCACTGTAGATTCAGTCCCCAGTACATTGTTCACAGAGATTATGGGCTCAGCAAACAGTTGCTGCATGACTGAATATAGGCTTATGACAGGCAGGGTGACCTTCGGCAGCTTACTCAACCTCCCTGAACCTCTACATATTGATCTACATGGGGAGAGGGTTATTATAAAAATGAAATGCGATGTTTGTGTCAATGTCCTAATGGATATTGGTTATTATTATTAAAATTACTACCATTATTAACTATATGTGCCTTGAATAAATCTCTTAATTCTGAGCTCTGGTTTCCTTATGTGAAAAAATAGATATTGACTAAATTTCTTAGGGAGTTCTTCTAAGACAGTGTGGTGGGTTCGCCAAGAAGACATGACGAAGGGAGGAAGGGTCAACCAATGAAGTGAAGGTATTTACAAAGGATTTATAATGATGAACCATGGAGAATATGAATAGAAGTAAGGAGGTAAAAGGTAAATGAATAAGGAATATCTATAGCCTCCCTGGAGTGAAGAGTACCAGAAGGTTGGCAGTCAGTGGGATGCTTGCAATGAGATTTTGGAAGAGGTACAAATGCAATGTCAATTCCTCCCACAGTACTTTATACATACCAGCATACAAAAAATATTTTCTCTTGAATAATTATCTGTCCTTCTGTTTTCTGGAAGAGCTTGCTTAGAGCTAGTGAGAAATTTTTCAACCGTAAATGAAAATACCAGAGTTGCCATTGTGGCTCAGCAGTAATGAACCTAACTAGTATCCATGAGGATGCAGGTTCAATCCCTGGCCTCGCTCAGTGAATTAAGGATTCAGTGTTGCTATGAGCTATGGTGTAGGTCGCAGACTTGGCTTGGGCCCCACATTGCTATATCTGCGGTATAGGCCAGCAGCTACAGCTCCAATTTGAGCCCTAACCTGGGAACTTCCATATGCCACACCTTCAGCCCTAAAAAGGCAAAAAAATTATATATATATTATTAATTTTTTAATTACATATATATATATATATATATATATATATATATCCCACTCACTCCTTCTTGTTGTCCTACTGATATGCAGAATCAATGCAGCCTCTCTATTATTCAGTCAATAAGTATTCATTGAGGCCTACTCTGTTCCATACACTGTTCTATAATCTCGGGACACTGTACAGTATGCACCCCCAAAGCAGTATTTCATTTTACGTGATTCAGTTGAATGTTCATGAACCAGAAAAAGATCTCTGCCAGTGTGAAGCTTACATCCTAATGGAGAAACATGGGATGATGAAAAATAAACTTGTCATTAATAAGTTAATTACAGTACAAAGAAAAAATCAGGGCTTAGAAAAGGTAAAGCAGAGCCAGCAAAGGAGGATCAGGAGTGTTGGTGAGTCTAATTTTAAATAGGATGTTCCGAGTAAGCCTCATTGAGGTGACTATTAAGTATAATTCAAAGAAAAAATCTAACCCTGTCTTCTCTTGAGGATCAAACTTTTTTTTTTTTTTTGGCCACTCCTATCACTAAGCAGCTGACCACTTAAGATCCTTCTAGACCTCAGCATTTGAGTAATCCATATCATCACTATCCATTTCCCTATTTCTAAACATGATTTTCTCTCTCAAGGAAAATACAATTACCATCAGAAGAAACTATGATTAAAAAAAAAAAAAAAACCTATAATGTGATTTCCCCCCAATGTGACTGAAAAAAAATGCCACCTTTCATTTGTCAGGATAAAGTAAGCTCTTTGAACGGCCAGTTCTCACTCTCAGGTTCCAGGGATGGGACCATGAGCCTCTGGCAATACAAATCTGGCACAAGCGCTACCAGCAGGGTGTTGATTATGCAATTCTCTTCTACAAGCTACCTGGCTCCTAAAATAAGACAATTACCGGATGGAATGCAGTGGGTATGAAACTATACTTTCAGGAAGAGACCTGGGTCCTTGTCTCAACCAATTATATCTACCAGAGAGGAGACCAAAAATAAGTAACTGTTATCCCAGCGACCTACATTGGGCCTCTGCAGGAATAAATGCAGGCTATCCTTGGGAGAGCAATGAGAGTTAGATCCTGTCACTTCATTTGAAGGGTATATCAGCAACTGCCACTGGTTTAATGAAACGTGGAGATAAGGAACAGGAGAACTGAAGCAAGAAGTGACAAACTGTAGTACAAGGAATATACCCCAATCCATAATCCCATCTGGTACATGGATGACCAGACCCTGTTTACCAGATACTCAACTTGACACCAGAGAAGTTAACAGCCAGAAGCCTCAAAAAATAACTAAGAAATGAAGAAATTGAGTGTCAGTAAAGAGCTATTTCTCCACGACCTAAGAAATGAAGAAACTGAATTTTAATAAAGAGATATTTCTCCACTCAACTAATAAAGCTTATCTGTACACATTTATAAGAAATACCTGTAAAAATACTTATGTCAGGGTCATCACAAAAGAATAAGAAAAAATCAAATATCTATCCGTTTAATTAATTTAATTAGGACAAACTCAACCAGAAAATTTTGAGCCCCTAAAGTAGAAATTATTCCTGTCTAATGTGCAATTAAGAATTTAAATATTTCAAGCTAATTCTTATATGTTTACCTAATTCCCTCATCTTTTGTTTTCTAGCCATTTTGTGAATGGTTTTTGAGTTGGGAAGATTCTTCACTTCCCTCAGTATTCCTCTTAATGTTTAAAATTAGTTAAAAACTCAAGAGTAGAATCCCTTTTAAAGCATTTTTAATGCAACCTCAATTCTGATTTGATAATTCACAATCAATTCTGCACTAATATAATTATTTGAGCTTTGGGCTTCCTATTCTTCCACAAAGCATAACAAAACTGTTGGCTGTTTTCCAGTATGAAGGAGAAAGTGAGTTTTTGCCTTTTTAATCTTTTAAAGAAAACAATATTTCTTTCAATTGAACCATTCATTTAAGCTAGGGCAAGTATATGGTTTAGAAATCAAATAATAGGATAAAGAGCAAATAAACACCTTTTTTGAAATGATACTGAACTGATGTTCACCTGGGCTTGGCTTAGAAATAACTTTGTCTAGTAGTTCTTGCCCTCTTTTAGGCAAGAACCCTCTGAATAACTCTTTCTCCCACTTCAAATCCAAGAGGTTCCTGGATCCAGGGGCTCTGTGTAATCTATATTCAAAAATCTATTATGGAGATCAAAACTTTTCTTTTTCGATTAAAAAAATCCATGATTCAGAAAAGGTAATGAATTTAATGTCAAACTTAGTTAAAATGGAAGAGCAAGATTAGCTTAATTCCCAGAACCTATAGTATTTCCTACTATGCCACATCATCTCTCTGAGACGCAAGAGCAAAGTCATTATCTCTAATAATTCTCTTATTTTCTCCTCAAGTTTTATTCAAATATAGAGATACAATAGGATAGTATTTCTAACCCTAACATCCATGGGACAAGGAGGAGAAAACAAATTGTTAATTTTTACTTCCCGGAGATGTACAAAGAACCTCAACATACTGAAGGTTCTGAGGAGTCCTGCTGCAAGGTTTGTTAAGAAATAGACTGAAATCCCTGAATGTCCCTTCCACTACATTCTACAGGTCAAGCAAACAATGAAGGCCAGGCTGTATTGAAGGGCAGGAGAGTTCAGCTCCACCTCTTGAGGAAGGAACAGTAAAGAACCTACAATATTCTATTTCACACCTATTGAAACACTGGTTACTCTATATCAGAATTGCCTATTTACTTGACCTTCTGTCCTATTATAATACCATCTCTTTGGAGGTATTCATCTTTTGGGTATTCATCTTGGTCATTATTGTATTCTAATAGTTAGGTGTCATATATAACGGTTTCCTTTTTTTTTTTTTGGTCTTTTTTTTTTTTTCTTTTGCCTTATCTAGGGCTTCACCCACGGCATATGGAGGTTCCCAGGCTAGGGGTCTAACAGGAGCTGTAGCCACCAGCCTTCGCCACAGCCACAGCAACACAGGATCTGAGCCGCGTCTGCAACCTACACCACAGCTCATGGCAACGCTGGATCCTTAACCCACTGAGCGAGGCCAGGGATCGAATCCGCAACCTCATGGTTGGTAGTAGGATTCATTAACCACTGAGCCACGAGGGGAACTCCGAATGGTGTCTTACATAAATTCTTAACATACAGAAAGGAAAGAGCTAATAGAGCAGTTGAAATTACAAGGAGAACAGATGATGGGTAGAATCAAGTTCCTTATGAGAACAAAGGACATGACTTGTAACACAGTGGAGGAATTAATCTTAGGAAAGAGGAGAAACATCTCCACTGACACACAAAAAGAAAGACTGTAAGCCTGAGATAAGTGATCAGAGAGGGGGGCAATGGGGAATTGGAGAGCTTGAGGGGATCTATGTAAAATATGGAAGAAAAGTGGAGCTGCATTCTAGCTCTAAACGCCCTAGTTTCTTCACGGACTTATTTCTGTTATTGATACATTTCAACTATGTTTGTATGCTAGTGATTTCTGCCAGTAGTGGAGTGAGTATATCAATTCCCAAAATTCCCAAACATTTTGAAGACTCCTCAAACTTTGTTTTTTTAGGGCCACACCCCCAGCAATGGATGTTCCCAGGCTAGGGTTTGAATCAGAGCTGTAGCTACTGGCCTACACCACAGCCACAGCAACGTGGGATCCAAGCCACATCTGTGACCTACACTGTAGCTCATGACAAGGCCAGATCCTTAACCCACCGAGCAAGGCCAGGGATCAAACCTTTGTCCTCATGTATATTGCTCAGACTTGTTAACCACTGAGCCATAATAGGAACTCCTCAATCTTGATTATAGAGACAATTTTTAATCACTTTGGTTATTTATATGTTCATTATTTAGAAGCAAAATGAATTTGGGGAAAAATCTTAATAAACCTCACTACTGCCTGCCATTCGACCTTCCCATGACTTTGACATACTGCTCTGAAGCTGCAAAGAAATTTGCAGTTGAGAATAGCTTCAGAAAGAACCTAGGTAGTGGTGTGGGATGCCTTTAATTAATAACCAATGACACTTTTAGGTAAAATATACAGACTAAATTCTTCCTCCTAGGGCCCAGAGCCAGGAAAAACTTTACATCCTCGAATGAATTTATCATTTTCTTTTTTTATTAATTAATGGTTCTTTCTTTTCAACTACCAGTAATAACATTGCTTAACTTAGAACATGATTGCAATAATCATCTCATTCCAAGTATCTAATACATCTATACTTTTTATTTGATCTCTAGTATTTTTTAAAACATTCGTATTGTCTTGTTAGGGTTAAGTGTGGAAGTTAGTGCAAAATTGCATTGGAAGAAACCAGGGTATACATTAATTTTTAAAGAAATGCTGAACACAAGTAGGATGAGCTGGCCACTAATATAGCCAATCTATCAGCCCTGAAGCAAAGCTTGTCTTAATACAACCTTACTATGATGAACATACAAGAAAAATGGATGACAGCAGGATATGGAAATAGTTGCTACAGATCATGTATGAAGTTAATTCATGGAGTTCTCAAGTAGGTAGGGTAAAATGAAGAAATGCTTCGGGAATTCTAGAAAGTACTTAATGCAGTTCAAAAAGAGCTATCTTATACATCATACCATATCTTTATACAAGTGTCGGTCTGATCCTTTAGAATTCCTAAGACACTTCCCCATTCATTCTGTAGAGAAGATTGCTTGAGGCTAAGGCCCCAGACTAACTGAAAACATAGAGATGCAATTACATACAACTCATGGATTTATTTACATATCCCACAACTATTTATTTATTGACTATGAGTTAATACTAGTTAAATATCTTGAGTACAGTGCTGGAAACTAGAGATTTATCAAGAGAGAAAAGGACATGATCTTGACTTCATGAAGCTTTGGAACTAAAAGAACCAGCTATTTGGTAGGAGGGATGGTCCAAGATATGGGCTAAAATGTAACCCCAAAGAAATGTCCACATCTTGATCACCAGAACCTGTAAATATTACCTTTGATGGTAAAAGATGTTATTATGTTAAAGATCTAGAGAGAAGGAAATTATCCTAAATATGCTGAGTCAACACAAAATGTAATCACATGTATTCTTATAAGAGAAAGGCAGAGGGAGATTAGACAGACATAAAGATGAGATGTGAAGATGGAGGCAAAGATTGGAGAGATGTGGCCACAAGTCAAGGAACACCAAGGAATGCCTATAACCCCTAGAAACTAGATGAGGCAGAGAACAGATTCTCCCACAAAGCTTCCAGGAGTATGGTCTTACCCACGTTTTGATTTTCTGATTTTTGTCTTCTAAAAATCTGACACATTTCTCTTTGATTTTGTGCCACCAAATAGTGGCAATTTGTTATGGCAGCCCTAGGAATCTAATACAGCACACAAACTATTATATTATTGTAATATTTGATATATCAAAAATGAAAATACAGAATTCTGCAAGAGTATAACAGAAACCTACTTCTTATTGAGTGCAATAGTGTTGGAGAACACAGGAACAACAGAATTAGGGACTTGGTATATGGAATTTGGGGTTACTAATCATGATGCTGAACATGAGCACATACTGGTATGCATCATGCCCAGAAAATTCCCTGCCAAGCACACGTCCCCAAATGTAAAAATATATGTAGATTAATACACAGATTTAAAACTGTTATATGAATATACATTTTTACTATGAAAAGATAAATCATTTGAAATTAATTGAAGAACTTGATTCATTTCGTTATCGCCACAGAAATAACTACATAATACTTCTTGAAACCAGGGCTCTTTATATTATTCTAATTCTACATTAGAATTTCTGGTACTGTCGTCACTGATTTAGTTGAAATTTGGATCTTTCCAAAACTTTCCTAAATTCCAAATAAGACTAACAGGAATTTTTTTTAATGTATTAATAACATCATCAAGCACCAGGTGATGGGGACTTATGTAAACCCTGGAGCACAACTGTGGGGTCCAATACTGAAAAGCAAAAGGAGCTGTACAAAATCAAGGTTGAAGTGGCAGGAGTAACAGAAAGTGAAAAGGGACAAGAAAGCTAACCAACAAGACATACAAATGAAAGAAATCCAAAGTTGCTTACTCCCCAAAGTGAAGAACATTCTCTGTCCAGAACCCTGGGCTGAAAGACAGGAGACTATAACAAAAATGGGAAAAGTCCTCTGAGGCTTCAAGTTGCAGATGAGGGCAAAACTAAACAAAGTTTCGCTGGTCTGAACCTTCAGGAAACTCAGAAATGTCTGTAAGATATGCCCTTCCAGAAGGACAGGACCTCACTCTAAGAAAAGATTACTGGAAATAGCAGTCAAATTGAGCAGGACACAGCACAGATGGAATAACGTATAAAAAAGAAGTAAATGAAAGAAAAATCACATAGAAAAAAAATAAGACTTCTAGAGAAAATGATAGACAAAGAAGTTTGATAAGGGAGATCTGAAACATGAGTCCCCCAAAAAGAAACCAAAGCAATGAAACAAATATTTCAAACTATAATTCACAGAAATTTCTTTGTAACAGAAGACTTGAAAAAAATATATATTTATTTCAATATTTGTACTTGAAAAATTGACTCAAAATGTTCAATATCAACAAATATTCCAATACAATCACTGGGCTTTCATTATAAAATATTCTTTGGTTATAAACAGAAAGTCCAAATCCCGTTTAAACCAAATAAAAGCAAAAGAAAATCAGATTGGCCTCAGACTTCTTATCAGTACTGTTTTAACTGAGGCAGCAATCTCAAGGACGAGTATGAACCAAGGGATTTAAAGCCACTAAACTATTCTTCAAGTATAAATGTAGGCCACAGACAACCAGTTATGAACATGAAAGAATCTACCACAGGCCAAATTTAAGGAAAATACAAAATTGTTTTAAAGATTTAGCATAAATCCACAGATTATCATTAAGTGTAGGTAACTGAAGAATTAAAAGTAAAGGATAGGCAAAAAGGAGACAACTAAAACTAACTGTCATGTGTTCTGACAATGTGGAAATAATGCAAGTAAGTAATAATGGGAGAATAAGAAAGGTAATAAGTATAAAAAAACAGAATAAGGTCTCCGACTACCACTGGTTAATAAAACACTGGAGAATAAAACAACATCATTTGAAACTGAAAAACCAAGTAACAGATGTTTGTTTCAGATTACAAAGATGAACCCTGACCAACAAATTAGTGGGGCAAGGAAGAAGGAGAGGAGAGAAAATTCATAACTCATGTCAAGACAGCTCATATTAGAAAACCATGAGATACTATCTAAATATCTAAATAGATAACTAAAGGTATTATATAATAAAAGTATTTCTTAGTTTTAATCACTAGAACAAAAATATACACCTTCCTAAATCCCACAATAAAAATATTCCATCTAGCGAAAAACTAAATTTGGTGTGTATAACATAGAGTATGAATTTATATAATGTATGAAAAATAAAGCAATATCAGAAACCTGGATCAAATAAGTCATATTCATATATATATATATGGATTCCAATCATATTTAAAGAAAAATATTTTAAACAGGTTTAAAAAAATCCAATTCATTCCTGTATAAAGAAATATTATCAAAATAATTCAGAAATATTAAAAGAACTATTATTAAAAGTGTATAAAAGGTAGACAGCCACATACTTCTAAGCGAAAATGTATCACCTCTCTCAGAGCTAAACTGATCACACAGATAAAAAATACTAAGGATATAGAGGGTCCAGAGCCAAGTAATAGAAGATATACTTTCAAGTACATAATGAATATATATAGAAATTGACTTATAAATCCACAAAGAAAACCTCAGCAAATTAAAAAATAGTATTAATAACAGTAACATGCTCTGAACACAATATAATGAAATTATAAGATAATAATAGAATTGAAAACCCCAAAACAAAAAGGTTTCTCCACCTGGACTACATAAATAAATAAATGATGTGTATTAAACAACCCTTGGAACAAAGAAGAGATAGAAAACTTCTCTAGCATTCCCAGAAAACAATAATGAAAATAAAAAATATCTGAATCTGAGGGGAATTTTTTTTAATTTCTCAGAGGAAAATTCGCTGCATTAAATAAAATTGTAAAATAAATGAGCTAAACAAATAATTCAAAAAGCTAGATACTGAGCTGCAAACTATTAAAAAAAGACATCAAAGAAGTGATAAGTATAAAAGGAAGAATTTAATAATTTAGAAAATAAAAATAACAATTAATACATAAGCTTTGGAGGAGAAATCAAAAGTACGTAAAGCACCAGCTAACCTAATGTTTTAAAGGTAAAGAACATACAAAAGAGAAATGAAAAAAAGAAGAAAAAAAGGCTTGAATGGTTTTATGGGGAAATTCTGTGAAGTTTTAAAGTAAGTTAATTTCTAAGGTGTTTAAATTGTACTAGAGTATAGAAGGGCAAAAAAGTAAAGTAGCCAAGTCCTTTTCTTTTTTTTTTTTGGCTCCACTTGCAACATGCAGAAGTTCCCTGGGCCAACAGGTCAAACCTGTGCCACAGCAGTGACAATGCTGGAGCTTTAACTTGCTGAGCCATCAAGGAACTCCTCCAAATGCTTTTTAATAAGAGAATATAATATTTATACCAAAATCAAATAAAGATGGCACTAGACAAATCTTATTTATGAATATTGATACCCTCAAATCTTAATAAAACACTATCAAAGAGAATCTAAAATTACAATAAAAATAATACATCATAACCAAGTAGGATTCATTTCAGAATGCAGAGGCTTTAATATTAGCAAGTCCATCAATGTAACTGACAATATTCATAGAATGAAAGAGAATATATCATTTTCACAGATGATGAAAAGCCCTGTGTCTTGATGGTGAAACTCTGCCAAATTAGTGTCCTATGGATACAAGTCCTAAAACTGAGATGAGGAGAGATGATTCTACAGGTGTCACCAAGGTGAGGAAGCGACACTTTAGGAATTTGCTGACATTGGAAATTAAAAAGTGGATTCAAAGCCCCCCCACAAAAAAATCTTCTAGAAACCATGGAAGTCACAAAAGTCAACACATGCAAGGAAAAACAAGCAAATACATTCTGAAAGGGAGATAGCTCTTAGTATATTGAGACAGTAACATACCCAATTTAAGGTTAATTCAGGCAGATATCTATCTATGAGCAAAGACGTAAAATCTCATAAACTTTAGCATGAGTCTAACCCTTTGGGGGTGTAGCATATCTGGAGGTCAGGGATCGTGGAAAGAGCCTTGGAATGGGAGTCAGAAACCCAGGTTCCATTCCTGCCTCTGCCACAGTGATAAGCTGTACGCTCTTCGCTGGTCACTTCCCCTCTCTGAGCGTCAGGCTGTCCCTTTGTAAGGAAATCTCTTAGATTTGCTATATTTCCAAAGTCTATAATTAAAGGGAACTAGGAAACATCATAAGAAAAGCAATAAACATGATGAAAGGAGAGGAGATAGGGAAACCTATTTGAGTGTTAAAAACGAAGATTCTCTAATTTCTTTAGCCTGGAATTTCAAAGCAAAGGATAACCCTGTCCCTGAGCGTGCTTTTTCCATTTCCAAAATCACCTTGGCAAAAGGAAAATGGGCTTTTAGAAGCCTGTAGAACCAGGGAAGAGCCTAATTCTTAGTACGATGATCTTCTCTTACAGACTTTAGAGTTAAGCTCTGGGTACAACTAGCTCCCCAGTGCTTCTCAGACTTTCCATCTAAGGAAACCCTAGAAGTTGACAAGAATGAAAGCCCATCCCTAGAGAACCAAGGACACAGCCAGGACACTGATAACAAAATCAAAATGACTTAAAAATCTGATTTATCATAAACATTGAAAGACTACTTAAATTACATTCCATAGTATTGTCAATGTTTGTCTTCATTTTAAGTCACATCTTTCATTCCAGAACCCAGAAAATGATGTTTATCGTGTGGTTCCCACACTCCCAGTACACCCTGTGAAACACCTCCAGTGCATCCAGTGTGGGAACCGATACCAGATGAGAAATAAGACCAGGCCACTCATAGGCTGAGCAGAATACCAGAAGGGACCTAGAGGATAGTAAGAGGGCTCAGGGGCAAAAGTGTAACTGGGTCATCTCTTCTGTGAAATGTGACAGGTCATTCTCATCATCATGTCTGAGACTGCTATGACAGTCATTGAAACCTCCCAAACTTGTGCTCACATGGCTTGTGCCCTCCCAAGCAAACCCAGTGAGGGTTTCCCATTTGGGTTGGAAGGGAATAACATTGTAAGGGATGCAAGTTGAAATCTCCATGACCTTCCCTTCCCTCTTGTGCTCTCCCTCTTCAAATGTAGAAAATCCAAATAGGAAAACTTCTTCCTGGATGGCTGCTGGGTACTTAGTAATTTCAAGATCTTCTGACTGATTACGTTCAACAAATGACACAATGAAGATAAGCCTCCCTCCAGCCAGCAGAAAACACTTCACCAGGAGGGCCATGCCCAGCTCAGCCTAAACAACATTTGACTGTCTCTGGATTCTGGTTTCTTGTCTATAAAATCAAGAGTTCAGAAAAACTCCAACACCTCTTCCCTAAGTGGTCACATCCACGCTATAGAGATTCCACCCTCAACCCCTACCTAAACTCACCTCCAAGCATGCATTTAACACACCTGCTCCAGGTAACGGAAATGGGCACATGGCCCAAGTTAGACCAATAATAGCACACCAATCCCTTAACACAGCGAGCAGTCCAAAGAGAGGATATCGTACCAGTTCCAGAGTCCTTTGCCTGAACTTTTTAAGCAGAAGGAGAAAGAGAGTTACTCTATTTCTTCACTGGTTTCCAAGCTGTTAAAATATAGCCCTGAAAGTTGCCAGTAGCCATGATCCCTGCTGCAAAGGGGGGGGTGGGGTCATTTGATAATAGAAAATGAGGCCAACATGCAGACATAAGAAACATTCAGAGATATAACTGGTGTTTTTCAAGACCCAAGTTTTATTTATTAATGTAAATAATTTCCACAGTACTTTTAGTTCCATAAACTGCTCACACTGTTGGGAAACGAAATCACAGGCATGCAGTTTTTTGACTCCAACTTCGTTACATAAAATGGGGGCCTTGGCCAATATTTTTGATGAATAAAGATGAAATATCCTCAATAAAGTATTAGTTAACTGAATCTAAAAATACATTAAAATTAGGAGTTGCTATCATGGCTCAGTGATTAACAAATCTGACTAGCATCCATGAGGACATGGGTTTGATCCCTGGCCTCACTCAGTGGGTTAAGCATCCAGTGTTGCCATGAGATGTGGTGTAGGTTGCAGACATGACTCGGATCCTGCGTTGCTGTGGTTGTGGCATAGACCAGCAGCTACAGCCACAATTTGACCCCTAACCTGGGAACCTCTGTATGCTATGTGTACAGCTCTAAAAAGCAAAAAAATGAAAATAAAAAATTTAAAAAAATAAATCAAAATGCATTAAAATTTAAAATGCACTATGATTAAATTGATCATTAAATTGACACTCCATAATCAAGTTGGATTCACTGAAGAGTCACAAGGATGGTTCAACACATGCAAATCAATGTGACACACCACATAAACAAAAGAAATGACAAAAACCACATGATCATCCTGAGTCACAAAAAAATTTTTTTGATAAAATTCAACATGCATTAATGATAAAAAAAAACTCTCCAAGTGGGTTTAGAGGGAATTTATCTCAACCTAATAAAAGTTATTTACAACAAATCCACAGCCAATATAATACTCAATAGTGCAAAGTTTCAAGACTTCTCACTAAATTAGGGAAAAGCCAAAAATTCCCACTCTCACCACTTTTACTCAACATAGTATTAGAAGTCCTAGCCACAACAATCAGATTAGAAAAGGAAATAGTACCCAAATTGAAAGAGAAGATGTAAAACTGTCACTATTTGCAGATGACATGATATTCTATACAGAGAAATCCCTAAACACTCCACACAAAAACTATTAGAACAATTGAATAAATTCAGTAAGGTAGCAGGATACAAGATCAGTATACAGAAACCCATTGCATTTCTTTAACCAATAATGAGATATCAGAAAGGGAAAGCTTTTAAAAATCCCATTTAAAACTATTGAAAAGAATAAAGTACCTAGTCATGTGAAGTGAAGCCAGTCAGACAGCAACACCCAATACTACCGCTTACACGTGGAAACTAAAAAGACACAATGAACTTCTGTATGCAGAACAATGACTCACAGACTTTGGAAAACCTTTGGTTTTTCAAATAAGACAATCTGGGGGGGGTGGGGGAATGCACTGAGGGTTTAGGAGAAAAAAAAAAGAATGAAAAATACGTTTATACAATTAGCTTCACAATAAAAAAAAAAGAATAAAATACCTAGGAACAAACTTAACAGAGGAGGTGAAAGACCTATATGCTGACAGCTATAAACATTAATAAAGGAAACGGAAGACAATTACAAAAATGGAAAGATATATTATTAGATTGGAGGAACTGTTAAAATGGCTATGCTACTCAAACCAATCTACATATTTAATATGATACCTATCAAAATACTCAAGACATTTTTCACAGAACTGGAACAAATAATCCTAAAATTTATATGGAACTACTAAAGTCCCAGAATTGTCAAAGCAATCCTGAGAATAAAGAACAAAGCTGGAGGCATAACTTCTCAGACTTCAGACAATACTACAGAGCTATAGTAATCAAAACATCATGGTATTGGTATAAAAACAGACATATAGATCATTGGAACAGAACAGAGAGCCCAGAAACAAATCCACCATCTACAGTCAATTAATCTTCAACAAAGGAGGCAAGAGTATACAATAGATAAAAGACTGTCTCTTCAGCAAGTGGTGCTGGGAAAGCGGGACAGCTACACATAAATCAACACAGTTAGAACCCACCCTCACACATATACAAACAAACTCAAAATAATTTAAAGACTTAAATATAAGGCATGACAAACATAAAACTCCTAGAAGATAACACAGGCAAAACATTCTGATCTAAATCCTAGCAGTGTTTCTTAGATCAGCCTCCTAAGACAAAAGAAATAAAAGCAAAAACAAAAAAATGGGATGGAATCAAAATTAAAATCTTTTGCACAGCAGAGTTCCCGTAGTGGCGCAGCAGTTAACAAATCCGACTAGGAACCATGAGGTTGCAGGTTCAATCCCTGGCCTTGCTCAGTGGGTTAACGGTCTGGCGTTGCCATGAGCTGTGGTGTAGGTCGCAGACATGGCTCGGATCTGGCATTGCTGTGGCTGTGGCCTGGTAGCTGTAGCTCCAGGGAACCTCCATATGCTGCAGGTGTGGCCCTAAAATAAAAAATAATAAAAAAATTAAAAATCTTTTGCACAGCAAAGGAAACCAGTAACAACAACCCAAAAAACCCAAGGTGTTAATAGCCAAAATATACCGACAGATCATACAAAGGAATTGGGGACCATCAAGGTGTAACAAAACTGTGAGAATTACTGTGGTCTCCTACAGACCATTGTCATGCAGGATACTATATGCATCAAGTTAAGCCCGGGCTCCTCTTTCCTTGCCCTGACATGCAAGGACTCTCCATGTAGCTCCAGTACAACCCCCACACTCTTACAATTGCACCCAACGTACAACCCAAACTCTCTGCAAATTGGACCTTCTCCAAAGATTGTTGCACTTTCTGGCTTCTACAGATTTTTCCTGCTGTCCTCTCTTCCATTTTCTTCCAGTTTCTAGCCATCCTCCCTATTCCATCTGAAATCTTCCCTCTCCTTTTTGGATTCCAACAATAAGATTTAATATCTAACTCTTGTGAATTCCTGTAGCACTTGTTTTGCACCTTTTTCATAGCACCTACATTATTCATCTTGGATTATAGTTATTGCAACTGTCTTATCACTCCTCAACTTCTAAGTAACTTGAGGGAAGAGATGGCCTCATTTGTTTTTGTTTCTCCCTGCATGGTAGTTAGTTCATGATAAGCGCTACCTAAAGGATTGGCCATAAGACTGTCAGATTGCAAATGCATTTCTGAATGGATTACTAATGTGATCTAGCATGGCATTTTTTGGGTCAAGTATTGATAAAAGTTGCATCAAATGCTTATGAAGAATCTGCTATGTATTGGGCACTATGCTAGATTCTGAGAGCAAGGTGGACTTGATTTCTGCTCCCTTATGGCTTATAGACTAATGAAGAAAACAGATTTTAGACAATTAACAAGAACTGCAGCAAGTATTAGGAAAGAAGTAGGAAGAGAAACGTTCTAACTAAACAGCTTATTTCTCAGAAAGGACAAAGCTGTTAATATTGAAGAAGCTGAGTGGATTAGCTGCCAAATCCTAAAAATCCTGTACCTATGACTGATTTAGGTTTGAAGCTGCAAGATATTATGGGCCACAGGAGTTGCTTTGTGCTCTAGGAGAAAGAGGCTGCCCATAAATTCAGGTTCTCTAATAAAGGAGGTAGGTTGGGAAGTCAGAGTTGTTAGCTAGCTGCAGCAATGCACTAATGCAGCATAAAATATACTGAAGTCTGCCATTTATTGTCCCCTCAGCTGGTGTAAAGTCATTGCTGAGTTATTGGCTGTAGCAAAGGTGGTAAAGTGATATAGCAGCGTAATGTATATTATACAAATACAGGCGTATAAACCCAGCATACGTAGGTAGATGCTTCCATTTTATTTTGTTCCATTAATTTAACTTGGTTTTAAAATGTAGGACCTAAAGCACAGTAAATCATTTGAATCATTTCAGGGCACTTACCTCAGAGCAATGTTATCTCTTTGGCTTAAAACCACTCTGACTACTCTCTAGAAAAAATCCTTAACCAGATGTTCGACAATCTCCTGAGATTCATCTTTCTTACAGTAGATGGCAAAGAAAAAAAAAAACTTTTTTAAAACAATGATATCTCAGAATTTTAATATTTAATTCCAATAGTTCCTCAAAATGAGGACAGAATTTGGCCTGTAAATAATAATGGCTCTTTGAATGATCTTTCTATTTTATCTGAATTTATATCAACCTTGTAAAAACTTGGAAACACTCTGGGCAAAATAAAAGACTGCATTTTTGTTTTGTTTTGTTTTGTTTTTTTGGTGGAAGAGGAAGTGATTAAGCTGCAGTGCAGACCCACCTTACTGTGTTTCCTTTCCTGGGGGTTACTACAACAGGTATAGAAAATTACTCAAATTTTTCATATTCTCAGTTTAAAAATTCCCAGTAGAATGGTGGAAGCTTTTTGTCTACACAGGCACTTTGAGTACAGAATAAAGTAGTAGCTTAAATATCAAGGCTCTGAAATGAGAACGATTTGTGTTCCAATTCTCCTCTTTATGAGCCTTGTGAACTTGATTTACATTATGGAACCTCTCAAAGCCTTAGTTTCCTTAGCTGTTAAATATAAATTGTAATACTACCTACTTGATAGAGCTGTGGGGATTTAAAGGCGCTAATGCGTGAAAGTGTTTAACGTAAGGCTTGAGGATATGATAAGTTCTCAACAAATAAGAGAAGTTAAGATTATTAATCTTACCTATATTAACATCTACTTTTATGGCTAGGAGGTGCAAAATGAAATGCCCTTTCCAGTGAAGAGTAGAGAAGACCCACTCTCCGTTCCGCAGAGTTCTAGAGGCAGGGAATTGCTGAAAAGAAGAGGTGGGCTCATCAGGATTTCCTTTGGTTGTAAGTGACTGAAACCCAGTTTAATCTGCTTAAAACCACATTGGGACTTATTGGAAGAGGTAATGCGTTGGTCAAAGGATTGGCCAACAGGTAATCTGTTGCCATCATCAGGATCAGAAGTCCAAAAACTTCTGCTCACTGCATCTTGGTACTGGAGTTGCCAAGGAAAACACAGCAGTCAAGTGCTAGATGGAACAATGCTTCATGCACATGGAGAAAAGATAAGAGCAAGACCAGTTCCAACAGTGGGCACTGGTCCCTGTGACCAGTGGATCCCTCCTAGTGACCAAGGTTGGCCAGCTGGCTTGCATGCACTCCTCTTGTGCTGCAGGAGAGAGACCTTGTCCCCTCCAAATGAGATAGATGTAGTGCCAGAATTGAGCATGTGCCACATAACATGGATGTTTAAGCAGGACAGGAATACAATTTTGAGTCTGAAACAGGGAAAGTTATTCCCACACAAGGTGTTGAGTCCAGCACAGGCTATGGGACTCTATCTCTTGGTAATGAAGTGTTCCAGGCCCAAGGCCCCCATGCTCCCATTCTTTTATTAAAATATAGTTGATTTTTATTAGTTTTCAGGTGTACATCACAATGATTTTTTTTCCAGATTATTTTACATTTTAGGTTATTACAAGATATTGAACACAATTCTCTCTGCTATACAGAGAATCCTAATTGCTTATCTCTTTTATGTACAGTAGTTTGTATCTGTTAATCCTGTACTCCTAATTTACCGCTTCTCCCTTTCCTTTCCCCTTTGGTAACCATAAGTTTGTTTTCTGTCTGCAAGTATTTTTTTGTATATAGATTCATTTGCATTAGTTTTTTAGACTTCACATATTAGTGATATCATATATTTCTTTCTCTGACTTACTTATTATGATAATATCTAGGTCCATCTATGTTACTTCAAATGGTATATTTCATTCTTTTGTATGGCTAATATTCCACTGTACCTTCAGTAACAATATTTTTCCCTAAAGCCAAATGCTTCTACTCCCTGTACCACCTATGCCCAGCAGTATCTCCATTGCCTTTCTTTTCTCTGTTTTCAAGCCCATCAGTAGTGTTCAAATAGTGGAAGCCTTACCTGAACTGTGAAATGATTCCCTGTGGTTTCTTGAATTTCTATGCTAGTAGTTTCCTTGGAGACAGGGAAGGAGTTCACTGTGTGTCAGGCACAGAGCTGCAAGCCTTATTAAATTTGGCTTCATTCAATTCTCACAAGAAGCTAGTCATTTAGATGCTATTATCATTCCCATTTCAGAGATTTAAAAACTAAAGTCAGATAGCCAGTAAGAATCAGAGATGGATTCAAAATCAGGTATGTCTGATTCAAAAGATGAACTCAGGAGTTCCCTGGTTGCCTAGCAAATTGAGCTGTGGCTCAATTTGTTACTTCTGTGGTGTAGGCTCGATCCCTGACCCCAGAACTCAGACCTTCCCAACTCCTGCAAGCCCAGGGTGTGGCTGGGAAAAAAAAAAAGGGCTGAACTCAAGCACGATGATTCTCTTCGAGAGTTCATTCCAAACAGCTTACTGTCAAATGTGGTGCTTTGTCACTAGTTTTCAGTGTCTCTACAATTATCTCCACACATGAATGAGATTTGTTTGACGATATAAAGAGAAAAAATCTAACTGCAAATAAACCAGCTTATTCTGTCTATACAAAAGGAACGCCACTTTGGCCTTGCTCTTCACACTGTCAAATGTTATTTTTAAGTCCGGGAAATTTTCCAGATCTGAGATGCTGCCTTTATTTTCCCCAAACCAAATAATAACTGCCTTCCTTCCAACAAATTAGAATGACAGAATTATGTTTGCTTCTGGTTTTTATTTTCCAGATTATATCAGAAACACAGAGGGAAACAATATTCTCAGAGTATATTAGGCAACAGTGCTAGACAATACCTTTCTGAAAAGTATTAAAAACATAACCCTGTAAATAAATCTAGTATGTTGATATGGTTGATTTATTCCTTCTTTATGTACTAGAAATACAAAAGGCTATCTATAAAACGTAATAACTGACTTGAACATAATATCTAGTTTTATTATTCTGTCACTAAAACTACAGAGAAATCCAATCTTGAAATAAAGTTTTACTTTTGGAAACCAAATGTTTTTATTAAGATAATGCTCTCGGCTGTAAAAGCAACTGCTACTCAGTTTGAATCATAATACAGAATCCCAATATTTACTATTTTAAAAGCCATAGATTTGTTACAGGATAGCTTTGTGAATGAAGAATTCTAAATGCCAGAAGATATTCTTGGACTCTGGTGACAAAACATACATGGCCATCAATTCAGCTTTACACCTTGGGTTAGAATTATGGTTGGTCATGGAGGCACAGACATTCACCTGGAGGTAAAGTTTTGATCACTGCAACTTCATAGTATACTTTGGAGTATGAGACGTCAAGCTCGGTTTTCACTTTCTCAAGATTGCTTTGGCTATTTGGGGTCTTTTGTATTTCCATACACATTTTAGAATTATTTGTTCTAGTACTGGGAAAAATGCCATTGGTATTTTGATAAGGATTCCATTAAATCTGTCAATTAACTTGATGGTATGGTCACTTTAAAAGTATTCGTTCCTCAAATTTGTGAGAATAGTATATCTGTTTGTGTAATCTTAATTTCTTTCATCACTGTCTCCTAAATTTCTGCATACAAGTCTTTTACTTCCTTAGTTGGATTTAGTCTTTTATTCAGTTGTTTTGTAGAAGGTGCCTCAATAGAACGAGTCTAATTTTTCCCCATGATTACATTCAGGTTACACATTGGGGGCAGCAATACCACAGAAGTGATGTTGTGTCCTTTTCAGGGCATCATGTCAGGAGGCATGTGATGTTCTGTCCAGTACTGGTGATGTTAACTTTAACCATATGGTTAGGATCCCAGGTGCTAGTATTCCCACTGTGAAGCTATTGTGTTTCCTTTTGCAGTCACCACGTATTTTGCAGTGAGATTTTGGGGAGCTGTATTAATAATCCATTCCCTAACAAATTTTCGTTCACTATTTTAACATCATTTACCTGAATCATTTATTTCTCTGATGGCTCCCAAAGATGAAAACTGGAACCAGGGATAATTAGTAAAGGAAATACAATAAATACAAACAGAAAGATGCACAGATGTGTGGTAGCTTTCCACAAACTCAGAAACAAACCAATAATGCCATACTCTTACTCAACATTGTAGTGGAAGTTTAGTGGAGCAATTAGGAACACACACACAAACACACACAAGACAGAAATAAAATGCATTAAAACTGGAAAGAAATAAAATTATCCCTATTTACTGATGCTATAATCTTTATTTCAAATATAGACAAATCCTAAATACTAAAAAAAAAAAAAAGTTACTAACAAACAAATTCAGTAATGTTGAAGGACAAAATCAACACACAGAAAGCAATTATCTTTATATACACAAACAATAAAATATTTGAAAAATAAGGAATGAAAACAATCTCAATCACAGTAACATCAAAAATAACAAAATACTTCAGAATAAATTTAACCACGGAGGTGAAATACCTCCACACCAAAGTTAAAAGACGTTTTTTAGGGCCCCCATGCATATGGAAGTTCCAAGGCTAAGGGTCGAATTGAAGCTGCCGGCCTATACCACAGCCACAACAATGTGAGTTTTGAGCTGTGTATAAGACTGACACCACAGCTTACAGTGACAATGGATCCTTAACCCACTGAGCGAGGCCAGGGATCAAACCCACATCCTCATGGATACTAGTTGGATTCATTTCTGCTGCACCACAACAGGAACTCCCAAGATATAAGACTTTTATGAAAGGAATTGAAGAGATACAAATAAATGGAAATACATTCCTTGTTCATGGATCAGAAGAATATTGTTAAAATTAACAATACAACCCAAAGCCATCTATATAGAGTCAATGAAAACAACTCATAAAAATTCCAATGGCATTTTTTATGGAAACAGTAAAAACAATCTTAAAGTTCACATTGGACCAGAAAAGTATCCAAATAGGCAAAGCAAACTTGAGAGAGAGAAGAACAAAGCTGGAAGCATCACACCTCCCAATTTCAAAGTATATTATAAAGCTCTAGTAATCAAACAGTATGGTACTGGCATGTAAATAGATATGTAGACCAGTGGAACATAATCAACATTCCAAAAATAAGCCTTTGCATTTATGCTTGACTTATTTGACAATAGATTGGATGTCCATATGCAAAAGATAGAAACAGAGCCCCTATCCACATCACTTAACAAAAATTTACTCAAAATGGATGAAGGACTTGAACATGAGACATAAAACAATAAATATCTAGAAGAAAACATAAGGAAAAAGTTCCTTGACATCAGTGTTGCCAATAGTTTGTTTGTTTTGGATGTGACACCAAAAGCACAAGCAACAAAAACAAGTGAAACTACATCAAACTAAAAGACTTCTGCACAGCAAAAGAAACAACAAAATGAAAAGACAACGTGCAGAATGGGAGAAAATATTTGCAAACCATCTGTCTGACAATGGGTTAATATATAAAATATATAAGGAAATCACAGAACTCAATAGAAACAAATCCAGTTAAAAAAAGGACAGAAGAAATGAAAGACATTTTTCCAAAGAAGGCATTAAATAGTCAACAGGTACATGAAAAGGTCCTCAACATCCCTAATTATCGGGGAAATACAAACTGAAAATACAAGATATCACCTTACACCTGTTAAAATGGCTGCTCTGAAAAAGACAAGAGATAACAAGTGCTAGCAAGGATGTGAAGAAAAGGGGACCCTTATATACTCTGAGACTATATCTGAAGGTATGAAATCACTATCTCAAAGAAATAGCCCATGTTCACTGTAGCATTAATTCACAGTAGCCAAGATATGGCAACAACCTCAGTGTCTGTCTAGAGATGAATGAAGATAGGTTGTAGATAGGGATAGAAATACTGTTCAGCCATGAGAAATAAGGAAATTGTACCATTTGTGACAACATGGAGAACTTGACATTATGCTACGTGAAAGAAAGAAAAATACTGTACATTATTGACATCACTTATATACTGAATCTAAAAAAAGCTAAACTCAGAGTTCCCATTGTGGCTCAGTGGAAACAAGGCTGACTAGTATCCATGGGGATGTGGGTTTGATGCCTGGTCTTGCTCAGTGGGTTGGGGATCTGGCTTTGCTGTGAACTGTGGTATAGTTAGCAGATGCAGCTTG
The DNA here is from genome assembly GCA_004024745.2 of Catagonus wagneri. Taxonomy (NCBI): domain Eukaryota; kingdom Metazoa; phylum Chordata; class Mammalia; order Artiodactyla; family Tayassuidae; genus Catagonus; species Catagonus wagneri. Next base: position 3,429,501 of record PVHT020003785.1, read on the forward strand.
GTTCCTGTGTTTCTGTGGCTACGGTGCAGGCCAGAAGCTGCAGCTCCAATTCTACCCCCGGCCTGGAAAGTTTCATATGGACAGATGCAGTCCTATAAAAAATTAAAAAAGCTAAACTCATAGAGAGTAGAATGGTGGTTGTCAGGAGCTGGGAGGTGGGGAAAATGGTAGAGAGGTTGGTCAAAGGGTACAAACTTCCAGTTATAAGCTGAATAAGTTCTGGAGATCTAATGTATAGTCGGGGTGATGATCATTAATAACCCTTGAAAGTTATACACTCATTGTATATTTGAAAGTTGCTCAGAAAGTAGATTTTAAATGTTCTCACACAAACAAGTAGCAATTGTTTGAGGTGATGAAGGTGCTAACAACGCTACCATGGTAATCATTTTACGATATAAGTATATTAAATCATGTTGTATAATTTAACTTACACAATGTTATATGTTAATTATATCTCAGTAAAGCTGGAGAAAAAAAGAATACCTTCTGTCTGCATTATGAAGGCTTCCTTTAATAGATCTTTTTTTTAATGTTGGAAGAGGATTGTGTTCTCATTTGGGGGGGCCCAGTTTGCAAGTATGCAGTAAAAAATGTGCACATCCATACCCAAATTGGATATAACTGAGAATATTTTCCAGAAAAAAAAAAAAAACCCAGCCATATACACAAAAAGACAGATACAAAAATACGTGCTGTAATAGTCTGTAATGCAGTTTGGAATCACCTGAGTGCTCACCAACAGGAAATGAAAACCAAAAGATATTATTTGGAAAGGAACACGTTGAATGTTAAAAAAATAGGAAGCCGAATAAGATAGGTATTTAACACAGGGTAACTTTGATACAAATTAAAAAGCACAAGAATGAATGCCTATGACACATCTGAGAGTAAAATGGAGTAACCCCCAGACAGATGGCACGGCAGTACAATTCAGTGGGGACCGTCCTGGGAAAATGTGAATGTATGGTCATGCTGTACACAGAGAGTGATACATACTCCAGGTATAGTTGGTGAACAAGAGAAACAGAGCTGAAACTAAATTGAACTCTTATTTGGGAGTGCTTTTTCCTCTATGGCTTGAATTAAGTAATTGTACCTACCTTACAGAATCTTTCCTTCTAGAAGAAGTATGCCAAATGAGGGTTAGGAAGGTTTGTCCAAGGTTATTTCTGTTTAACAAATTGCTCCCTAGTTAGAATGATCTGATAAAATGAATTAATTTTGAAAATGATACTTTTAAAAGGGTTAGAGAAAAATAGGAAGGAAAATTCATGGGTCCTTCAGCCTTGTATATCTTCCTGATTCAGAAGCTCTTATTTTCTTCTTAATCAAACTGCACCATTCTCCAATTAGATCTTCAAAACAGTCCATAAAATAGGTACAAAAAAATGGCTGTAGAACCACAAACATAGCACATAAAAAGTACATCTGTAAATACCAGCTTTTTTACTCTGTGGTAAAAATAATTTTATATAATCCTAAAATTTATAAGATTGAATTAACAACAACAACAACAACAACAAAAGGAATGGGTGCCTGTGGTGAGTAGAAATGAAATCTGGGACCAGAGGTGATTAGTAAAAGCAAAGAAAAGATACATAAAAAGAGAGAAGTGAATGTATGATAGCAAGACTCAGAATTATAAGTAATCCAGTTTTGTGCAACTAAAGTTCATTTTTTTAGGAAAATAAGCACAACCACTAAAAGAATACAAATACAAAAATCATTTGCTTAGAAACTGCTGGTGCCAGTCTCAAAGGGGCAGGCTTGCCATCAGTGATCAAGAATCATAGCCAGCATTTCCGAGCCCTATTTCCCCATGCCAATTCACCTCATTATAGCATTGACCGCTTGCACTCATTTAAGGACATGATAAGAGAGAGATGTTCCCAATTTCTGAGCCATATACTTGAACTACAACACTGATTTGGCAATCCTAATAGCCTAATACGATAGCCAAACATGTAGCAAAATAAGCCCAGGAAAAACACCATTGAATAGATGAATCTATGTGTTTGATCATCCCAATGTTATTGAACCTCTGACGTTAGAGAAAAAATATGAGATGTCAACCTCAGAATCACCAATCCCAACATTTAATTTACTACCAAAATTTTGTAGTTTTCAAGTAGATGGCACTCAAGCCAATCTTAATCTTTATAATGAAAACAAAAACATATTGGACAAATAAAGTGTCAGCTTCCAGTAGCCAAAAAGGCAGTTTAATTTACTTAGTAAGCCTCCCTTCTTGGTCTGTAGCACACAGCTGCAACACTTATCTGCTTGCAATCAGCAAGAACATGCATAACCACAACAGGAAGTAGGAAAACTGACTCAGTGGTTCCACCTTCTTTCTGGCTTATCTGTCCCTACTCACTTTCATTGATTCCAAGGAAATTTTTTGACTTCCTCCTCTCCCACGTCTGCTTTCCAGTAATTTTCATTTGGCTTAATTGAAATTCACTTCTGGCCTGTTCTTTCCCACAGTTGAGTACAAAGCTTAGACTTTGAGCTTGCCCACATCACTTAGTCCTGCATTTCCCTAAAACAAGAACTTCACTAGCGAATACTTTGCAAAATTCTACTACATCCCTGCCTCACCCAGTTCCTAAACCTGATTTTATTCTTCACTGCCCACCATCTGGCCTCGAGACACCGGCCAACAGTATTAGCTTTCCGTGTTACAGTGCATCTGTGTCCAATTTTTTTTTTTTTATTATCAAACCAGGAGAGTTAGCATTTTTAAAAGATGCATTTGAGACTGCATGTGCAAATTTTTCTCTGCAGTGATTTCCCCACTCTTGCTAGACAGGAAGAAGGAAAGGGAGGAATCAAGGACACGTGTTCTGTTCAAAGTGTATAAAGTGGCTCAAACACATCAGGAATGAAAAGTCATCAGGAACTCTATCTAGGTCTTAAGAGGGGATAACCTAGTGAAAAAGAGTTTACACATGCACACATAAACATACCTACATTTCTCTCCTGATGTGGCAACTTTGGAAGAGAGTAGCAGTGAGGAGCTACACAAGGTGGAATGGGGAGATGTGGGTTGGGCTCTACAGTTGCTTTTGCTGGATCTCTATTAAAATTATGCCATGAGACTAACCTCCTTGCCCAAGACTGCAAAGGTGAGCACTCACCCTTTTAACTGCTGTGACCTGCATCATTTGCAATAAGAATGGTGCTCAGATCTTTGAGAGTCTTTACCTTAGAAGTGCCAGGAATGGCAGAAAGAAGAGGCTTAAGACTGCATTGCCATTGCTAACTTTACTTTTCCATCTTCATTCCCAATGAATGGAGTTCTCTTCTGTTTTTTGCTTTTTGCTTTTTTTTTTTCTTTTAAGGCCACACACGTGGCAAGTGAAGGTTCTTAGGCTAGGAGTCAAATCAGAGCTGTAGCTGCCAGCCTACACCACAGCCACAGAAATACCAGATCTAAGCTGTGTCTGCAACCTACACCACAGCTCAGGGCAAAGCTGGATTCTTAACCCATGGAGCGAGGCCGGGGATTGAACCTGTGTCCTCATGGATACTAGTCAGGTTCGTTAACTGCTGAGCCATGACGGGAACTCCTCTTCTGTTTTTTAAGTGCATTAGGTTAAAGGATACTTTGAGAAATTGAACCATACAGGTAGGCTAGAGAGAAACTATGCTGCAGTTTATTGACTTTAACCAACAGAAATCTATTACACGTTGGCAGTCTCCATCAACTTGACTTTGTCTTCCAGCTTGCTTCAATCCTAGGGTCTTCCCTGCCTTTGAGTGGTTCTGGCTGCAACCAAAAAACCTGCCAGTCCTCCTCTGAAGAAGGCTGTCTTCTTTAGGTTCTAGTTGATGTCCGGTTTACCTTGAGACTCATCTTAATTTTAGACTATGGGAAAGCCTGCATCCTAACCTCTTTTGTCCATGTGTTCCTTCCTCTTCCCTTTGATTAGTGGGTAGATGGTTTTGAAATATGGGGCCCTTTCATGAGAATTCACTACACATGTGTTCTAAGGACAGCATGATCCCTAGAAGCAGATTTCTCCTCCCATTCCCTCGGCAAGCCTGGGGGCAGAGAGGAGAATTCATGACATTCATTCACTCATCCATCCATCACCCCTTAGCAACGTAATATGTGGCTGGTTCTTTGCCCCGCTACTGGGTTACAAAGAGAAAAAGAACCATGCAGAATGTTGTGGTTATGTGATTGTCTCTGTTTATTATAGTCTGTCTGTTGGCAGGGGGAGCAACAATTTGTTTCTGATCATGGTTTAATATCCTGCTGGATCACAGGGCTCTCTCCACATAAGCTCAGTTCCAATTCAGAGAGCTTTGTGTGTGTACTCATTGTGAGGAAATGTGTGCATGCATTAAGGGGATTCTGGTGGCTTTTTGAAAGGGCAAAGCAGAGGACAAAAAAACAATCTGGAGTGATCCTGATGGAGACAAGAGCCCTGGACACCTGCTTGGCTTCCTGCTTGGCAGACTGAGCTCTGAAGCTCAGAGGTAGGGGATCTCCCTACAGGAGGGATGTGTATTTATTTTTCTCTCACAGGAGTGTGACAGTGCTTTGTTTTCAGACTGTACTGTGACTTCAAAGAGATTTGGAAAGCCAGAGTTAGCAGGGTCAGCTTTCAAAAGACAGTTTGAGGATGATATTTTAAAGGAGGTATACACGAAAGCAAGGCAAACCTTTGGAAATGTTGTGGAAATATGTTTGCCTCCTCCCGAGCTAATTACCTCCCGGCTCCTGGGAGGCCAGAGAGAGGGCTCTGAGAACGTTTACCACGGTGGTTGCTCCCTCACCCCAGGAATCTGACAATGCCTCATCCAAGGGTGCACGGTGCCAAATTAGAAACTGAAAGATTGGTTCCCAAGGCATTTGATTTTGTTTCTGACTTTCATGTAAAACCTAATAAAACTTAAGCCACAAACCTGGGAGCACCCTGAAGCTGGCACTCACTTCTAAGTTTCAGCACTCACCCTGGCTCTGCATTTGTCCTCTCCCCAAATTACTATTCAAATGAACAGCACCAGGTCTCTTCTGAACACCAGGGACTGGGCTAGCGCTGAGCTGTCCCATCAGCCACCAGTCACCTGTGGCCTCTGAGCATTGGGATTGTGGCTTCTCTGAGTTGAGATGTGCTGTGTGTGTAAAAATACAGACTGGACTTGAAAGATTTATTCCAAATAAATGAATGTGAACTATCTCATTGATTATTTTATACTCATGGGAAGGGATAAGCTGGGGAGATGAGATGGGCATATACACCCTATTACGTGTAGAATAGATAATTGGCTAAGACCTGCTATATAACACAAGGAAATCTACTCAATATTCTGTAATAACCTTTACGGAAAAAAGAATGGATATATATATACATATATATATGTATATGTATATGTATATATATATAAATATACATACACATATATATACACACACAGATATCTGAATTATTTTGCTGTATACCCAAAACTAATACATTGTAAATCAACTATACTCCAATAAAATTTTTAAAAATCATTGTATAATGATTACCTGTTGAAATAACAATATTTTGGATACATCAAGTTAAATATCATCTTAAAATGCTTTATGCTGTTTTACTTTTTTAATGTGGCCACTAGAAAATTTAAGGTTACACATGTGGCTCAAATTACATTCATGCTGGACAGCCGGGTGCTAGACTCTGGAAACTCAGTGGCAAAGCAGATACATACTTGCCTTTAAGGGACACCTCATCCTACCTTTTAAGCTCTCATTCTATAAATGAATTGGTAAAAATCAAGTCAGTTTAAATAAAACTTAAAATTACAGTAAAACTCAGCCTTCACTGTTTTGCAGTGAATACCTGCTGTCTATTTTGGGGTTCTCCTATTTTTATATCCACCAGACATTTCAACACTTCCCTCCCCTTCACCCTATACAAACACCACACAGCTTTTGTGGTGACTGATGGCCATTCCTACCATTTGTCTTTGGAGTTTATGAGGCTACCTAGTGATAATTTCATTGTAAATGATGCCTGTGGGTTTTGTTGTTTGCCTAATTTGCTGTTTAGTTGCTCTCAGCTTATGGGTGGTGTGAGTGTGATTAGGGAAGATTATAAGACTAAGTTGCTGCCTTTGCCGTCTTTGCAGAATCAGGCAAGGAAACTGAGGTTTAAGAATGAAGTAATTTTGGTCACATTTTAATGGCCAAATGGTGATAGAACTCAAGTGTGGCTAACTCCAAAGGCCATATTCTTTCTACTTAGATCAAGCAAAAAAAAAAAAAAAATTGACCTTTACATTTTGAAAGAGATACTGACAGAACAAAGAACGATCATAAGTGCACTGTCACATCCATTCATTTCTTTTGCGAAAACCTACTGAGACGCTTTCATGTGTCTGGCTGTCTACCAGGGGCTGGAAAATCAGGAATGACAAGGCAGAATGGGAAGTTCACGACGTATAGGAATATGAATAGCCGCATGCAATTAATGTGCCTGATGCCTCATGCTCCAGCCCAGGGAGCCAGTAAGTTCTCATCCCATCATAGCTATTATTATGATGATTGATTTTACTCTGCAAGTCCTAGTAGGTGTCCTGCTAAATGCATTTACTTGAGTGTGCCAAATGACCCAAGTTCTTTGCCTCTGGCCCACTCAAAACTCCAGAAAGAACAGCAAGAATGCCTGGTCCCTAAATACAAGAAAACAACATACCAAATATATTGAAGCAATTCAACCCTTAAGCATTTCTTCCTCCTGGTTCTGTTCAAGCCTCTTCACCAAGACTGTGTTGGGTCCCAGGACATATTGCCCCAAAATACTCTTCAATGGCATATTGATTGTTTTGGATTAAGTTTTCTTAAGAAATAGCCAAACACAAGAGGTACGTTCTGACCTTCCTCTCTGTCTCCACGAAAACAAGAAATAAGTCTCTCATGTGAAAGGGGCACTCTTTGCATCTGGAGGTAAAAAATAAAAGGACACCCTTATGTCCAGAAATAGGAAACAGGCTGAGAAGCTTATATAAACACCACATCACTTCTTCTTTAATTTACTACCCTAAGCCCAAACTTGGTTTAGATTCCTCACTAATTAAGCAACCAAAGCCTAACTCTCTTTATCCTGTCAATTCTGCCACATTTATCATTTGTCTAAAAAGTAAAAAAAAAAAAAAAAAAAAAAAAAATCTGCCTGCTTTGGCCACTTATGCCTTATCTCCATGAGAGTTCTGTGGGTTCAAGTTAAAACGTGCTTGTTTTTCTCCTGTTGATCTGTCCTGTGTTATTTTATTAATCCAGTTATAAGAACTCAAGAGGGGCGAAGGGGACAATTCCCCTTGCTGGCAATCACAAGCTCTTTCAAGGTAGGGAGTCCACTTCACAGTCCTTCATATCTTCGCTACACCTACATGGGCGCCTGATCCGCAACTGGTACCGAACGCCGATTATTTGATCTTCCAGAAGTCTGATTCTTCTAAAGGTGACAGTTTCAGACGCGTTGGGACTCCAAGTCATCTTTATGCATAGCATGGGCCCAAAACAACTGCCTTCTTTGAATCCTGGATCCACACTTTACTAGCTATATTATCATGGCCAATTTGCTAATCCCTCTGAGACTCTGGATCCACATACATAAAAGAAGAAATAAAAGAATAATAGTTCCTTCCTTCTAGTGATGAGAAAAATGAGATAGCACACAGAAAGCTTTCAGAACTAGTACCTACCACTCAAGAAATGGTCAGTAAATGCTAACTATTATTATGATTATTACTGATGTTGACAAAGGCTAGTCTAAGGAGAACGTTGGTATTCCCTAAAGTGGTAGCTTTTAAAACTAAATCTCATGAAATCAGAGCAAAGATAAACCAATGGGACCTAATCAAGCTGACAAGCTTTTGCACAGCAAGGGAAACCAAAAAGAAAACTAAAAGACAACTTACAGAATGGGAGAACATTTTTTCACATGACACAACTGACAAGGGCTTAATCTCTAAAATATACAAAAAACTTATGCAGCTTAACTGCAAAAAAGCCAACAACCCATTGAAAAATGGGCAATGGACCTGAATAGACATTTCTCCAGAGAAGATATACAGATGGCCAACAAGCACATGAAAAAATGCTCAACATCTCTGATAATTAGAGAAATGCAAATCAAAACTACCATGAGATACCACCTCACACCAGTCAGAATGGCCATCATTAACAAGTCCACAAACAACAAATGCTGGAGGGGGTGTGGAGAAAAGGGAACCCTCCTGCACTGTTGGT
>PVHT020003785.1:3438751-3498985 GCA_004024745.2 Catagonus wagneri
TACCTTAGAAAACTCTACATAGAATTACCATATGACCCAGCAATCCCACTCTTGGGCATATATCCAGACAAAAATTTCCTGGAGAAAGACACTTGCACACGCATGTTCACTGCAGCACTATTCACAGTAGCCAAGACATGGAAACAACCCAAATGTCCATCGACAGATGACTGGATTAGGAAGATGTGGTATATATACAAGATGGAATACTATTCAGCCATAAAAAAGGATAAAATAATGCCATTCACAGCAACATGGATGGAATTAGAAACCCTCATACTGAGTGAAGCAAGTCAGAAGGAGAAAGACAGATGTCATATGAAATCTCTTATAACTGGAGTCTAAAACACCGCACAAATGAACATCTCAACAGAAAAGAAAATCACGAACTTGGGGAACAGACTTGTGGTTGCCAAGGGGGTGGTGGAGGGTTGGGGGGGAATGGGGATAACTAGCGCTTTAATGATGGAATAGCAAGGAGATCCAACTGTATTGCACGGGAAACTATATCTAATCACATGTGACGAATCCATATATGTACATGTAACCGGGTCACCACGTGGTGCAGTTGGAAAATCTGACAGAAATCTGTAAACCAGGTATAATGCAAAAAAATTAAAAATAAATTATAAAAAAATAAAAAAAGAAAAGAAAAAAATCCCCTTTATTAAACCAAAAATAAAATAAAATAAAACTAAATCTCAGAAGTTGAATTCTTGCAATTAGAATTTTAATTTCTCTAAGTCTATGAGCTCATTCTTTGATTATAGCCACACCTGCTGCATATGGAAGTTCCCCAGGCCAGGGATTGAATCTGAGCCCCAGCTGCTACCTATGCTGCAGCTGCAGCAACACTGAATCCTTTAACCCACTGAGCCAGCCGCCAGGCCAGGGGTCAAACCTGCACCGCTAGAGCAGCCTGAGTCACTGCAGTCCGATTTCCAACACACTGCACCGCAGCAGGAACTCCAAACCACAGTTCATTCTTAAGATGTTATAGCACCAGCTAACCTACGCTCATCTCCCATGAGCTCCATTGGGTGGGCTCTGCTAACTATTAAGTTAGGAAATTATATCAGTGCCTAGTACACTCTGCCTCCTGGGAAAATGAGTTTTACTGTAACTTTTGTTTTTGGCCACAGAAAAGTAGCAGATTGATGTGGGATCTCAGTTCCCAGACCAGGGATTGAACCCAGGCTCAGGCTGTAGCAGTGAAAGCACCAAGTCCTAACCACTAGGACACCAGGGAACTCCTCAAGAATTGAGGTTTAAAAAGTAGACTCACCTAAGTCTCTGTGACAGTTAACTTTGCATGTCAACTTGGAGGGGTTTTTCACGATATTAATATTGAACTCAGTGAAGCTGGAGTAGCAGTTGCCCTTCATAATGGAGGTGCGCTCCAATCAATCAGCTGAAAGCCCAGCTACAACAAAAAGACGAGCATCCCCGAGCAAGAAGGAATTCTCCAGCAGACTGCCTTCAGATTGGAACTGCACCAATTAGCTCTCCTGGGCCTCCAGCCTGTCAGCCCATCCTGCAGACTCCATAGCTGCATGAGCCAATTCCTTCTAATAAGTCTCTTTATATTCATATACACATCCTATTGTTTCTGCTTCTATGGTGAATCCTAACAAATACTGTCTCCTAAAAAACTTTGTTATCTGTGTTTCTTTCAGAAAAAAATCCAGAAATTTAACATCTATGCTACCCAGAGTTTTGCCTAGAGGCAAAATGATATAGTGAGTAGACTTAGGCTTTACAGATAAGCATGGTTGCTCCATTCATCAAGTTCCCAGCCTTGGGTGAATCATTTCAACTTTCCAGCCTTAGCCTCCTCATCTAGAAAAGGGGGATCAGTGTTTCACCCACAGAGTGTTTGTAAAGACTGGTCAGTGCTAAGAAAGCACGGGGCATGTGATGGACAATAAACTGTATTCTGATAGTATTAACTAGTAAAAACAATATTTTCTACCCTTAGGGGTTACAATTGTCACTAACTTATGTAAGCCTCACTCAAGCAGGGAAGATAAGTGTAATTCTTGAATCTCAAAGAAAATCCTGGCTTTCATTCACTAATCAATATTCAGCCGGGGACTCTGGCCTATTTTTGTCATTTCTCTGAACACTGTAAACCTCAGGTAATCAACCTCATTGTTTAGCTGCATCTCTCTCTACAAAGTTATTCATAACAAGATCACAATTAGGTGCAATTCTCTCTACAGACTGAATTGTAATCACCACAGAATGGAATTAAATTTCCATATTATGAAAAAAATTAGGAAGTACAGCATCTTGTCACCTTTGGCAAACTATTCATTTGCTTGTCTTCTGCACAAAATTATAATTTAGAAAACTGTTTTTCCACTAAAATCTAGTGGGGCAGCTCACATGTTTTCCGCTTGATAATGGACTTTCCCTGGATAAAACTCCTCACAGAGAAGGAAGAATTCACACTCATTGAGCAAATGCTCAATGCCAGGCACTATAATCCATGTGTCACACTTTTCATCTGGTGTCATCCTGATGGCACCTCCATAGCCATGGCACCTCCATAAAATTGGCATTAAAAATCCTATTTTTACTGACTTGGAAATTCTGGCTCAAAGGAATATGTTAAGTCACCTAATGAAATCAGCATTCAAATTCAGTTTTGTGTTACTTCAAAATCCACTATTATCAGCACCACACCACCTCCCTCAGGCCAGCAGCAACATATTCTTTCTTCTAGAAGCTAATCAATCCCTGAGTCCAATGAGAATTCCACAACTTGAGCAAACTAGTTGATTCTCATTGTTGAGTCAAGTTTTGTAACATTTGGCTATTTCCCTTCTGTTCAGATAATATAATTAACATAATACAAAATACATCTGCAATGCCTTGCTCCCCAAATCAAATCTTTCCATAATCCTTATTGACTTTAATAGCCACTTGGACATCCTATCCAGCCATCTCATTCCATGATCTCATCTCCAGTGACTCAACCTCAGCCACTCAGTCTCATGACCATGAGATTGTTACATAAAAACTGTTATACCACTCAATCATTAACTATGCATCCTGGCTTTTCTCCACTTTGCTTTTGCTCTATTACTATTTTGACTATTCGTTGACCTCCATGTGACCTTCAGTCCATTGATTCCTCTAATTTCCTCCAAATAATTATCCCTTTTTGCCTTCTTCTCCAGCTTAAAGTCAATAGTCTATCATTTCAGTTACACTCTGACCAATGTCATAAAACCCTTTTCTCTTTATGTTTGTCTCTCCTCTCTGACAAAATCTTTATCCCTGGAGAAGGCTGAGCTATCTTACTTCATGTCTTTCCCAGAACAGCTAAACACTACCAGAAAAAGTCACACAACAGGTCATATTGGTTCCACTAGTATATGTACAATGAGCATCTTCAAATTCGTAAGCACACATCCTTTAAATCCTATCATGTTTCTAAGAATGTTCTCCTAACCATCACCTTCAAATCTTATCACCCCTTACATCAATTCCCTGCCCCTACTCTCTAGCAGCTTTTTACAGAGAAAACTAAAGCACTAAAGCCATCAAACAGAAACTCAATCACCTCATACTATCAGCCCTGCACACCAATACTATCTCCTGCTTCCTAGGATTGGAACAAAGCGACCCACCTCCTGTCTATGGCCAATCTATGGCCACCCTTCCAGAGGTATTGAATTTCATCCTCCCAACCCTTCTCAGAAATTTCATGTGAATTATTAGACCATCTTTCTCTTACATATTCAAATTCTTCCTCTTCAGTTGAATCCATTCCATCAGCTTTTAAATAGGGAGGGTTTTAAGTCTCTCCCTCTTAAAAACAAGCAAACAACAACCAAAAAAACCTCTTTTGAACAAAAATCTTCTGCAGCCAGAACTGAATCTCTTTTTGCCTTACCATGGTCAGACTTCTCAAAATAATAGTCTACTTGCTGTTTCTATTCTCTTGGCTTCATTCCTAACCCACATTAACAAATCACCTTTGGATAAGGTCACCAAGGAATTCATTCTTGACCACACTCCTCTTTTAAAAAAGTCTCTTCCATTTGGTTTCACAATTTCCTAATTTTACTCCTACCTCTTTAGGTGTTGGTCTCCAGGTCCTTAGAAAGCTTAATCTGGGAGTTACCTCCATTACTCAGCAGTTAACAAACCCCACTAGGATCCATGAGGATGTGGGTTCGATCCCTGACCTCGCTCAGAGGGTTAAGGATCCTGCATTGCTGTAAGCTATGGTGTAGGTCACAGATGCAGCTTGGATCCCCAGTTGCTGTGGCTGTGCTATAGGCTGGCAGCTGTAGCTTCGATTCGATTCGACCCCTAGCCTGGGAACTTCCATAAAAACAAAAAAAGAGAAAGAAAGAAAGGTTAATCTTGTCCACAGAGCTAACAAGTATTTGAGATCCTTTAAACTCAGTCCCAAGCTTTCCTCTCCTCTAGCCCTATATCCACTCCCTAGGCAATCATAACCACAAGGTGTTATACAATATGATGACTCAAAATTTCCAGCCAGATCTCACCGCTAAGCTTCCAGAACCATACAGCTACTTGACGTTTCTTCGCAACTGCCTACTTGACAATTCTTTTAAAATATCCCAAAGGCATCTCTAAATCCATATGCTCAACACCAAGTTTATACATTTTACCATAGCAGTTTATAAGGGTTAAACTAACAGACTTTAATGCCAGATTACCCAAGTTGAAATCTCAATTCCACCACTTAACTAGCTCTGCATCCTTTGACAAGTTTCTTAACTTTTTAAAAAATTTTTATTGAAATACAGTTAACATATAATATTATAATAGCTTCGAGTGTACAACACAATTTTTTGATACTTGTCTATATTGAGAAATGATCCCCAGGGGAAGTATAATATCTGTTACTATACATAGCAACAAAAATTTTTATTCCTATGATGAAAATTTTTAAGATCAACCTTCTTAGCAACTTTCAAATATACAGTACAGTGTTGTTAACTGTAGTCACTGTGACATCCCATGACATTTATTTTATACCTGGAGTTGTACTTTTTAACCTTTACTCATTTCCCCTAGCCCCTCACCCCCTGCCTCTGGCAACCTGTTCTCTGCATGCATGAGCTTGGGTTTTTTTTAATTGTTTGTTGATATTGTTGTTGTTAGATTCCGTATATAAGTGAAATCATATGATACTTTCTAACATATTTCACTTAGACTAATGCCCTCAAGGTCCATCCATGTTGTCACAAATGGCAGGATGTTCTTCCTTTTATGGCTATATAGTAGTCATATGTGTGTGTGTGTGTGTGTGTGTGTGTATACATACATATATATCATTATATATACAGATACAGTCCATCATTATACTTACATGTGTGTACATAATAATGCTGCAGTTAACATGGAGGTGCACATATCCTTTTGAATTAGTGGGGTTTTTTTGTTTGTTTTGGGGTTTTTTTTTTTTTTTTTTTTTTTTTTTTTTTTTTTTTTTTTTTTTTTTTTTTTTTTTTTTTTTTTTGCTTTTTAGGGCCACGCTTGTAGCATATGGAAATTCCCTGACTAGGGGTCAAATCAGAGCTACAGTTGCTGGCCTATACCACAGCCACAGCCACAGCCACGCCAGATCCAAGCCACGTCTGCAACCTACAACAGAGCTCATGGCAACGCCAGATCCTTAACCTACTGAGTGAGGGCAGGGATCAAAACCACATCCTCATGGATACTAGTTGGGCTTGTTACCACTGAGCCACAACAGCGAATAAAAATTAGTGGGTTTGTTTTCTTTGAATAAATACCCAGAAACGAAATTCCTGGATTATATGATAGTTCTAATTTTTTGAGGAAACCCATACTTGTTTTCCATTATGGCAGCACTACCAACAGTGCACAAAGGTTTTCTTTTCTCTACATCCTTAACAGTTTTTACTAAATTTCTTGGTGTCAGTTTTCTCCTCTGTAAATGAGAATAATATTAACATCTATTTCATGAAATTTTGTGAATATTAAATGAGTTGACATAGGAAAAGCACTTAGAACAATGCTTGAAACATGTCTGTATCATATAAATGTTTACCATTTCTACGGAAAATACTACTTCCTGTAGTACCCTCAAATGTGTTCTTCTTCCACTGCTTTCTATATTATCAAATGATACCACATCCATCTAGTCACCCATGCCAGAAATACAGGTGTCATCACTGATACCTTTCTCTCCTTCACTTGTCTCAAATTGTCTGCTAGTAACTCAACACCATTTTCTCTTTTCTATACTCTTTTCCTCCCTGAAGGAAAAAGAGTAGAAACCAGGAACTCTAACCTGCCAGTGGACAGACTGACACACAATAAGAGGCATTACCATGAGATTTAGAATATGGAAGCAAACTGCTGCAATATCAGCAGGCAGACACTTTTATAGTGATATACAGATTTTTTTTCCCATGAATCACTCATTCAGGTACAAAGGACATATGAAATCATGGCAGTCCTTTCCTTTCCTTGTAACGTGTTGACTCCCTGAAAGCTGGCAGTAAAAGCTGATAGCTGTCGCTCACCTTGGTTCCTCCAGCCCTTCCAGTGTTTAGAATTACCCAGTCCTCTCTATTAAATCCCTTCCTGCTCATACCTTGGAGCAGTTTTATATTTCGAAACTCCGACTTATAGTCTCCCTAATCCAGATCCTGATTGTTTTCCTTTTAAAATAATCTAATTTTAAATTCTACTATTTATTTTGCCGATACCTGAATATAAATTACTATTAACTATTTAGGCTTCTAGCATAATCTCCCCCAACGATCTCTGTATACACACTCTTGCTTTCTCCCAGTTCTTATCCCAATTTCAAACTAAGTGCATTCTGTTTTCTTCAAAATGTAAAAATGATTATGCTCTCACTTAAAATATTGCCTTAGCTTCTTGTTGCCCTGATATAAAAACTAACAGGTCTTGGAGTTCCCGTCGTGGCGCAGTGGTTAACGAATCCGACTAGGAACCATGAGGTTGCGGGTTCGATCCCTGCCCTTGCTCAGTGGGTTAATGATCCGGCGTTGCCGTGAGCTGTGGTGTAGGTTGCAGACGCGGCTCGGATCCTGCGTTGCTGTGGCTGCGGCAGAGGCCAGTGGCCACGCTCCGATTAGACCCCTAGCCCGGGAACCTCCACATGCCGCGGGTGCGGCCATAAAATGACAAAAGGCCAAAAAAAAAAAAAAAAAAAAGAAACTAACAGGTCTTTAATAGGAATTAAAATACCAAATCCACAGTAACTTTTTCCAAATTCATATAACACTATCCTGTTCTGAGCTCCGGTCCTATTAAGTTCTTTTTTTTTTTCTTTAAACAAATCTTTATCATCACCAGGCCCCTTTCTATTTCAGTGCCTTTTTAAATATACTGTTACCTAAACCTGGAATGCTCTTCTCTTTCCAGTCTCCCTTTTCACCTACTTAATCTACTAATTCTTCAGATTTCAAATCTAAATTACTATGGAGCATATTGAGATAAACAACAAATTATCAGAAGCAAATAAACTGAGTCCCCTTCTTGAAACTTGAGTCCCCATCTTGAATGTCACATAAAAAAGAATTCTATGTGAATGAAAAATACAAAATGATAAATAATTCAAAAAAAATATTTAGAAGAAAAGTATAGATTTGCAGTGAGTTAGGCCTAAGAAGAATACCAATGACAGAAACCATAATGTAAAAGACAATTTGATTTTACACATAAAACTTTTAAAATATTTCTATATGACAAAAAATAAACAACAGGATAAACTACTGAAGCATATGTAACAGATATAGGTAAAAATCGTCAAGACAAAAGATCTTACAAATCATTTTTTAAATCAAAGTACATAACAGGAAAATGAACAAAGTATATTATTTACAAAAGAAGGTCTAAACATGGTCAAAAATATGAAAAGATGTTCAATTTCATTAGTAGTCAAATACAAAGGAAAAAATCAATTAGGTTTGTCTTGTTTTCTTATTAAATTGCAGGTAATTTCTTAAAGCTGGCAGAGATGTATAAAAATAGACACATAAAACTGTAGGAAGGATATGTATAAAACCTTTCCAAAAGGTAATTAGGAAAAATATGTCAAAACTTGTACGATGTACCAATGGCCTGTCCATTCCACTACTTGAATTACAATGTAAGGAAAGTATCACATGAATTTTCCACATTCTTTACTTCCTTATTCTACTAACCATGCCATCCCCTCAACTCCACCAAACTGCTCTGAGTCAGGTCCTCAGGGGTCTCCATGACACTAAGTCCATACTTCTTACTTCCAGCATCACCTAGCCTGCCTCAATACTTGACACAATTTACCACTTTATCCATCTAGAGCAGTATTTTTTTCTCCTGCTTTCTGTGACTCTGTACTCTCTGACTTATTCTTTCTTAGTACATCCTTCACTACCATCTCCCCCCAAACCACCCTCAATTACAGGAGTTTCTCAGCTCTCTGTCCCAGCCCTCGTCCTACTGTCTTTGAGTGATCACATCTTCTACCATGGTTTTAATTACCATCCAAGGGCTGATGACTCACAAAGTTATGTCTCTAGCTTGGTCCTTTCATGTGAGCTGTAAAGCTATTATGTGTACTTACAGACATCTATTTTGATACTGGGATGAAACTCAAACTCACAGTATCTAAAACTGATAACATCCTCCCCTCCTCTAAGCTGCTTAGGATGTGCAAGGATGTGACAACTAGCACGCATTTTTGCATTTATACTGATCAAATCAAACCCTTGACATTCTTACTTGATCCTTCCTTCGCTTTCATGCTCAGACTCTGAACAATGATAGAGCGTTATTAATTTCATATGCAAATTTTTAAATTTAGAGGGACCATTCACCCCCTTGCCTAAAATCCTCCAGATCATCTTTAACATTTCTTTTCCAAACGCTAGCCCCTGCCTCTTGCCCCTGTCAAACATCATTTTGTGCCTCTTTCCTGGTCTCTCCATTCTGACCTTCCTTGTTGTCATGAGCATATCCTGCTTTCTCTGACTCTGGTCCTTAACATGCTTTTCACTCCACCTAAATTACCCAGTGCCCCTGGATCAACTTCACTGGCAAAATTTGTTCACCTTTCAGGCGTCAGTTTAAATGAGTTGTCCTCTGATAGGCTGTACCTGACACACCAAAATCAAGAAAATCTATTTACTGTACATCCCCATGTTATTTCCAGTTTCCCTTTTAATAATCATTTTGCTTTTAATTACATGTTTAATGGCTAATTTCACTCCTCTAAGCCTACTAAGACAGACAATGTCTCTCTCAATCAGGTACATACATACCTCTGTTACCTGGAACAAAGGAATATTTTCTGACTTAATTTGAAAGACTATCTGTAGAGAGTATGTGAAAGGAGATTGATTATTATGTTGTTATAACAGAAAACAACGAAAGCAACCAAAGCGCCCCTCAACAGAAAAAGGTTAAGCTACAGGACATTTATCTCTGAAATATGTAAAATAAAGCTCTATAACTTAAATGATAACAATTTATTGTTAAGTGAAAAAGCATGTTTAAAACTCACTATGAACCATAGTAATTTTTTGTCTTTTGTCTTTTTTTCTTTTTAGGGCCACACCCATGGTATATGGAGGATCCCAGGTTAGGGGCTGAATCAGAGCTCTAGTTGCTGGTCTACGCCACAGCAACTCCAGATCCGAGCCGTGTCTGCAAACCTATACCACAGGTCACGGCAATGCCAGATACAACCTGCTGAGCGAGACCAGAGATCGAACCCACATCTTCATGGATACTAGCCGGGTTCATTAACTGCTGAGCCACAATGGGAACTCCATATTTTTATAATTATTATATAAGGATGTGCATTTGTATGTATGTGTATGTGTGTGTATATATATGTGTGTGTGTGTATATAGGTATATATATATATATATATATGTGTATGAAAATACTCAGAATATTCACCAGAATATTAACCAATATTATTGGGGGGGTAAAAATAAACTATTCTGAATTTTTAATAACAAACGTGTATTAATGTTATAGTCAGGAAAAACATGCTATTTTTTTTTTTTTGTCTTTTTGCCTTTATGTAGAGCCGCACTCGCGGCATATGGAGGTTCCCAGGTTAGGGGTCTAACAGGAGCTGTAGCTGCTGGCCTTCGCCACAGCCACAGCAATGCAGGATCTGAGCCGCGTCTGCAACCTACACCACAGCTCACGGCAACACCGGATCCTTAACCCACTGAGCAAGGCCAGGGATCGAACCCGCAACCTCATGGTTCCTAGTGGGATTCGTTAACCACTGAGCCACGAAGGGAACTCAAAAACATGCTAATTTTGGAATCAAAATTTTTCAGTAAAGAACCATGGAGGGGAGTTCCCATCATGGTGCAGTGGAAACAAATCCGACTAGGAACCATGAGGTTGCAGGTTCGATCTCTGGCCTCAATCAGCGGGTCAAGGATCTGGCATTGCCGTGAGCTGTGGTGTAGGTCGCAGATGAGGCTCGGACCCCACATTGCTGTGGCTATGGAGTAGGCCAGAAGCTATAGGTCTGATTAGACCCCTAGCCTGGGAACCTCCATATACAACGTGTATGGCCATGAAAGGACAAAAAAGACAAAAAAATAAAATTTAAAAATTAAAAAAAAAGGACATTTTGACACCTCTCTTTTCCCTTCTGGGGAATCAGAAAGTGCTCTTGCTAGAAAGGTGTTTGAACAGATAGCCTTCATTCCAAGAGTATTCTCACCCCAATCAGGCAGGCAGATGAGTTGTCACTGTTCTTGCAAGAGACAGTGTCACAGGGTGAGGAGGGAGACCTAGGCTTCCACCATCATTGCTCAATGACCCACTCAAGACTGCCTCACCGATATTTATGAAGAAGGCTTTGAGTTCTCCATATTCAACCCAGCTGTGAACACTTCTGCAGAGATCATCATTTCATAGAGAAATTTAGCCATTTCTAGCTCCTTTGAAACAAACTTTCTCACATCAGGATTATGCCCATACACAACAAAACTTAAAGGCAAAAGGACCAAGAACAAAGTCTCTCCTTTTGACTTTGAAAAAAACATGAAACACAGATTCTCAAATAATATGAATGAGTCGTAGGCTCAAAGAATAATTTATCCCTTAGCAGACCTGAGAGGTTCTATAACATACACTCTAACATTTTAGCCATTTCTTTTAACAACCTCAAATAATGAAAAGACAATAAAATCTCAGTTGCAGATAATTAGAGATTCTTGTGACGTTTTCATAAGGAGAATACCTGTCAAAAGCAGCATGTTAATGGGCTATTATAAGCTGGTGTACTCTGACCTTCAATTGCATTCTTAAGAAAAAAGTAGATTTTTCTATTCTTAGGCATTGTTCATTAATACATAATTTTCAATAGTTAATTTATACACTAACATTTCCAAGTCAAGTCAAATGCTAAATGTTCATTGGGTCTATTAGTGTTTTTTCATTAAAACATGGCTGCTATCTTCGCAGGATACATATGTTTTCTCCTATTTGGGAGTCTTAAGTAAAACTACATGTGCCAAGATAGGATTTTTGTAAACTGCTAACAAAGTATTAAATATTATTATTAAATTATAAGCTTTTAAACTGTAGGAAACATTCCACACATATGCTAAAACTTCAGTTCTGCAGTCAGAAAGACCCGAGTTTGAATCTGAGCTTGGTCACTCACTTGCTTTGTGACTTTTTAGCAGGTTACTTTTCTTCTATAAGCTTCAGATATTTCAGAAGGCTTTTGTGAAAATTAAAGGAAGCAATAGCATAAAACTCCTAACACACTGTCTAGCACATTGTAGGTGCTCAGTGTAACTATTAATCCACGATCATTTTCTGTTGAATCACTTTTCTTGAGAAAGCTTCTACATCAACGTGCAAAATGTGGCTTGCTGTCCTGGAGTTGAAGTACTCACTCCACAAATATTCAAGTACCTACCACAGACCATACACTAGAGATTCAGTGCGAAACAAAAGCCACAGAAAAAAAGCAGTTTCAGCCCTTGTAGACTTTATTTTCCATGCTGACTTTGGTACGCTGAATAGACGCTCCACAAAGATACTCACACTCTAATTCTAAAATCTGTGAATGTTACATTAAATGGCAGTACGGGCTATGCATATGTGATTAAATGAAGGGTTTCAAGATCAAGAAATTATTATGGACTATCTGGATGGGTCCACTGTAATCATAAAGATGCATCTGGAGTTTCCAAAAGGAAACCAGCCCAGCTAAAGCCTTAACTTAATCCCAGTGAAATGGATTTCTGGACTCTTAGCCTTCAGAATCACAGGAGAACAAATGGGTGCCATTTTCAGCTACCAACTTTGTAGCAGCTTGTTATAGCAGCTGAAGATTGATAGACTGGAAAGCATTAAATTCCTAATTACACAATAATGTAATACAATTATGATACGTGCTACAAAGATTAAGTAAGTGTAAATTATACAGAGTTTCCAATGTGGCTCAGCAGTAAGGAATCTGACTAGTATCCATGAGGATGCGGGTTTGATCCCTGGCCTGCTCAGTGTGTTAAGGATCTGGCATTTCCGTGAGCTGTGATGAAGGTCACCGATGCACCTCGGATCTGCTGCTGCCATCTCTGGGGTGTAGGCCAGCAGCTGCAGCTCTGATTCAACCCCTAGCCCAGGAACTTCCACATGCCATGGTTCTGGCCCTTAAAAAAAAAAAAGGTATTTGGGACGCAAATGCTATCAAACTGACTTGTGATGATTTTTGTACACCTATAATTGAAGTAAAATTCATTAAATAATGTAAAAAAAAAGATAAGTGGAAATTTATAAAACAGAGACAATCTGGGAAGTAAGACCTCTCATTTGGGGGACTGACTTTCGATTTTAGATTTCCAAACTAAAAAGATATTTACTAGGCAAAGGGAGGGAGACAAAGTAAGAAAGAATTCCAGGCATAGGAATAACAAGTACAAAAGTCCTAGGCAGGGACACACAAGCACGGCAAGCAAAGTGGCAGGAGGAGGAACATACAGTCAGTAAGATAAAGTTGGGGCAAAGAGTAAGACAGGATTTTACACTGAGATGTCAGACCAGCTTGTTTCAGATCAACTCTCCTATTAAGAACAATTAGAAAAGCTGACAAAAATTATTTTTCAACCTATTAAAAGCACCTGAGAACTTCCAAGGCCATGAGTGCTTGGAGAATTAAGATTTCAGACAGAACGGAGTTGGAAGAGACAGGCCTGACATTTACTGATTCCAAAGGAAAAGCTAAGAGCCTACACAACTGAGCACAGAGTGCAGCTTGAGCAACTGAGAAAAGGAGCGGACTTTTGGAAAATCTCATAGGTTGTAGCTGGAATTGAGAGTCGGTTTGTCAGGAGATGAAGCCCAGTTAAGAATTCCACATTTTTTTTCCCATTTTATGTCCACACCAGTGGCATATGGAAGTTCCCGGGCCTGGGACTGAATCTGAACCATAGCTGTGCCAGGCCAAAGGTCAAACCTCTGCAAAGACCCAAACTGCTATAGTTGGATTCTTAACCCATTGAGCCACAGCAGGAACTCTAGAACATTCCACACTTTCATTTGGAACCCCCCAAAGGCTTACTCTAGGAAGAAGGGAGAAAAAAATAAAAAGTCTGAAGCCCAACTTTGAACAGTTCCATCCTTAACTGAATTAAGGTGATCTTCCCTGTGCCAACTGCTGCCATCGGCAAAATTAAATCCTCTCTGCAGACAGATAAAATGAGGTTCTTGGAAGATCTTATCACTACAAATTTTTACACACTATGTCCAGCAAAGATTTTTTTATTTTTATTTTTATTTTTTATCTTTTTGTCTTTTTAGGGCCTCATCTGCAGCATATGGAGGTTCCCAGGCTAGGGGTCCAGTCGGAGCTACAGCTGCCAGCCTTTGTCACAGCCACAACAACTTGGAATCCCAGCTGTGACTGCAGCCTACACCACAGCTCAGGACAAGGCCAGATCCCTGACCCACTGAGCAAGGCCGGGGACTGAACCCACATCTTCTTGGATCCTAGTCAGATTTGTTAACCACTGAGCCATGAAGGGAACTCCCAGCAAAAAGTTTTTAAAGGCATAAAATAAATATGTGATTGAAAACAAACAAAAAGCAAATTGTCCCTCAAGGCATGCAGATTGTCTATCATGGGTTTTCTATCATGGAATTTTAAATTATTATGCTCAATGGGGACAAGAGAAAAAAGAAAAGAGGAAACTATAAAAATTCCATTTTGAATGGAAATTTGTACAACAGAAAACATAGTAATGGAAATAAAGAAGTCAATAGATAGATTTAACAGAATATTAGATTCAGCAAATAAAGAAAAAATTAGTGATCCGAAAGAGAAATCAGAAAAAAATAATTCAGACCAAAGAAAAGTGAGACAAAAAATAGAAAATTCACAATAGTAGATTAGAGGCAGATAAAGCATATCATCAGTATATAATTAAAGTTTCCAGAAGAGAAATAAATGAGGTAGACTCAACAAACGGAGAGGTGATGAAAATTTTTCTTTCCAAATCTGATTATACACATCAAGTCAGATTCAGGAACCCCTATGAACTCAAGCAGGATAAAAACAAAACCAAATCTGCATGCATTCTTGTAAAACTGATGAAAAGGACCAAAATAAAAATTTTTGAAGCAATGAAGATAACTTTAAAAGATTTACAGAGAATTTTACATTAAAAAGAGTGGAAGATGAAATTATGCTTTCAGTGTTTTAAAAGACAGTAACAATCGACCTGGATTTTATGGGAACAAATTAAGCAAGTGAAAACTGACCAAAAAAAAAAAAAATGTCACCAGAAAACCTGTAAGAAATCATAAAGGATGTTCTTAAGATGGAAGGAAAACAGTAACAGAAGCAAAGAAATATAGAAAGAAATGAATACTGGAAAGGTGAAAGATGAATAATTATACTTTATTGACTAATAGAAATAGAAATAGAGATAGGATTTACTCTAAATTTTTTATCCTGATATACTGAAATATAATATATACTAGTGTTTTTTACCATTTTCCAGACAATGCAAAAGGTCTTTCTCTCACTGCTTATCATTTTTGTTGTGTTTTTAAATTCTAGGAGTTCTCATCAGGAGATTTTATTTCCTTTCTTCTTTCTTTTCTTTTTATTGCATCTAAATGAGAAGATGGATCTTAGCTGAACCTACTGTGGTAATTATTTCACAACATCTATAAATCAAACAATCATGCTGTATGCCTTAATCTTATGTAGTGATGTACATCAATTAATTCTCAACAAAACTGGAAAAATGTCCAAATAAAAAAGGTTATAATCTCTGAGGTCATCGCTAAAAGAATAATAAAATAAACTAATGGAAGGAGAGGGAATTGTTTTAAGTTAATGCAAAAGAAAACAAAGACAAAAAATGAGTAGAAAGTAAGTGGGAGAAATGGAAAGCAAAGAATAAGATATGTTTAAAACAGTTCTTTAGTTACATTAAATTTAAGGGGACTAAATTCTTCAATTTAAAGACAAAATCTGTCACACTGGATAGGAGTGAC
This sequence comes from Catagonus wagneri, assembly GCA_004024745.2. Classification (NCBI taxonomy): domain Eukaryota; kingdom Metazoa; phylum Chordata; class Mammalia; order Artiodactyla; family Tayassuidae; genus Catagonus; species Catagonus wagneri. The sequence continues at coordinate 3,454,277 of PVHT020003785.1, forward strand.
AAAGTCCAGGAGTTCTCCTATGGCACAAAGGGTTAAGGACCTGCCTTTGTCATTGCAGTGGCCCAGGACACTGTTGTGACCCACGTCCAATCCCTGGCCCAGGAACCTCCACATGCTACAGGGGTGGCCACCAAAAAAAAAAAAAAAACTGACAAAGTCCTCTATATTCTCCTTATAGGAGGACACTCTAAACAAAATTATTACAGAAATGTTGAAAGTTAAAAAACAATGAAAACTATATACTCTGCAAACCAAAATAAAGGTGGTATAATTACTAATGCTGTAGAACCCTTTCTTTAAGGTAGGAAGCATCGCATGAGATAGAGATATTTAATACTGCTAAAGGAGTCAGTCCAACAAGAACTAACAATCTAAGTCTGTACACACTTGATATCAGAGTCTTAAAACTGTCAAAATTGAAAGAATGGAAAAAACCTATCATCATTGTGGGAGATATTAGCATTCCTCTCTCAATAATTGATAGAAAGGTAAACAAAGAAAGTGTACAAGAGCTTTAAACAACACTATAAATAAGAATCATATATATGGTTTTGGGGTTTTGTTTTTTCTTTTTTTTTTTTTTTGTCTTTTTGTACTTTTATGGCCATACCTGCGGCATAGGGAGGTTCCCAGGCTAGGAGTCCAATCAAAGCTATAGCTGCTGGCCTACGCCATAGCCACAGCAACCCGGGATCCAAGCCACATCTGAGACCTACACCACATCTCACGGCAATGCCAGATCCTTAACCCACCGAGCAAGGCCAGGGATTGAACCTGCAACCTCACTGTTCCTAGTCGGATTCATTTCCACTGCACCACGACGGGAACTCCATAAAGCAACTATGAACAAGTTCCACAGCATTGAAATTATACACATGTATTCTGGTGACAGTTACATCAAGCAGGAAATCAATAACAAAAATATAACTATAAAAATCTCAAATATTTTGGAAAGTAAGCAAATGATTTCTGTGCAGTTTCAAAAAATATAAATTTATAGAAATGCCTTTAATCACACACTAATGAAAATATAGTATATGAAAACTTAAAGCACTGAAAGATATGCTCAGAGAGAAATTTACAATGTTATTCAGATGTATTGGAAAAGAAGGAATTCTTTTTTTGTCTTTTAGGGCTTCACTCATGGCATGTTGAGGTTTCCAGGCTAGGGGTGGAATCAGAGCTACAGCTACCTGCCTATACCACCATAGCAATGCAGGATCTGAGCTGCATTTGTGACCTACACCACAGTTCACCACAACACCAGATCCCTAACCCACTGAGCAAGGCCAGGGATCGAACCCGTGTTCTCATGGATACCAGTTGTGTTCGTTAACCACTAGGCCACAACTGGAACTCTGGAAAAGAAGAATTCTTAAAATCATTATCTGGTATCCATTACAAGAAGTTAGAATAGAAAATAAAACCCTAAAAGAACCATAAGAAATAAAGACAATAGAAGAAAGTAATTAAATACAAATAGAAGTAATTAAATAAATATGTTAGAGTGGGTAAACAAAGAAAACTGTCAGGTTTTTGATAAGACAGCATATCAACAAGCCACTGGTAAGGTAGATCATGAAAATAAAAAGAGATAAAAAGTAAAGCCAATAGCATTAATGAAAGAGGGATATCACTTAAGATCCTATATTTACAAAAAGAAAATAATATTTTGACGATTTAAATAAATAATGGATTTTCCTTTAAAAACACAATTTACCAAAAGTTCCTCAAAAATAAACAGAAAACCTGAATAATTTTTTAATCTATAAAATAAATTGATTCTATAGTTTAAAACTTTCCTAAAGAAAAGTTCTGCTTAACACTCCCTGATTTCAAACTATATTACAGAGCTATAGTAATCAAAACAGTATGCTATTAGTATAAGAACAGACATATAGGTCAGTCGAATGGAACAGAGAACCCAGAATTAAACTTGCACATATACTGTCAATTAATTTAAGACAAAGAGCCAAGGATTTACAGTGGAGAAAAGACAATCCCTTTAATAAATGGTGCTGGGGAAACTGGACAGTCACATGAAAAGAATGAAACTAGACTTCTATTCTACACCATACACAAAAACTCAAAGTGGATTGAAGACTTGTATGTGAGATCTGACTGAAACCATAAAACTTCTAGAAGAAACATATGCAGTAAGTTCACTCACATCACTTAGTTATATTATTGTTTTATTTGACATCATAATTAAGGCAACAAAAGCAAAATAAACACATGGAACTTCATCAAAACTAAAAACCATCTACACAGCAAAGGAGAATTATTAACAAAATAAAAAGGAAACCTACAGAGTGGAAGAAAATATTGGCATCATTTATCTGTTGAGGGGTCAATATCTAAAATATATCAAGAATACAAACAACTCGATGGCAAAAAAAAAAAAAATTGCTTAAAAAAATAGTCAGAGGATCTGAATAGACATTTTTCCAAAGAAGACATACAGACTGTCAACAGACACATGAAAATATGTACAACATTACCAGTCATCAGGTAAATGCAAAGCAAAACTACAATAAGATACCACCTCACACCTGTTAGACCGACTATCATTAAAAAACACACACATGGAGTTCCCTTCATGGCTCAGTGTTTAACGAATCTGACTAAGAACCATGAGGTTGCGGGTTCGATCCCTGGCCTTGCTCAGTAGTTTAAGGATTCGGCATTGCCATGAGCTGTGGTGTAGGTTGCAGACACAGCTCGGATCCCGTGTTGCTGTGGCTGTGGCAAAGGCCGGCGGCTACAGCTCCTGTTAGACCCCTAGCCTGGCAACCTCCATATGCCGTGGGTGTGGCTCTAGATAAATGCAAAAAAACCAAAAAAAAAAAAACCCACACATGCACACACAAGAAATTACAAGTGTTGGCAAGGATGTGGAAAAAAAGAGAATCCTTGTTGGTGGTAATGTAAAACAATAAGGAGGGTCCTCAAAAATTTGAAAATGGAGCTACCATATGATCCAGCAAATCCACTTCTATTTATTTTAAGAAACAAATACTAATTCAGAAATATACAGGCACACCCATGTTCACTGCAGCATTATTTACAATAGCCAAGATATGGAAGCAACCCAGATGTCCCTTAAGAAACAAATGGATAAAGATGTGGTATATCCATTTGTGACAACATGGATGGACCTTGAGGACATTATGCTAAGTGAAATAAGTTAAACAGAGAAAGGCAAATGCCATATGACCTTACTTTCATGTAAAGACTAAAAAAACAAACACACAACCAACCAACCCAAGCTGATAGATACAGAGATCAGACTAGTGGTTGCCAGAGGTAGGCAGTAAACACAGAAAGCAAAACAGTTCAAGTGAGCCAAAAGATGCGAACTTCCAACTATAAAAAAAATAAGTCACTAGGATGTAACGTACAGCATGATGACTATAGTTCATAATACTGTATTGTATATTTGAAAGTTGCTAAGACAGTGAATCCATTTTTTTTTTTTTTGTCTTTTTAGGGCTGCACCCATAGCATATGGAAGTTCCCAGGCTTGGGGTTGAATCGGAGCTGTAGCTGCCAGCCTACACCACAGCCACACCAGATCCAACCACATCTGCATCCTAAACCACAGCTCAACAGCAACACTGGATCCTTAACCCACTGAGTGAGGCCAGGGATCAACCCATGTCCTCATGGATACTAGTCAGGTTCATGCAAAGCTACAAGTTCTCTTTAGATCCACATTACAAATCTTTCAAATATGGTAGTCCTTTTCATCTGCAGGTGTTACATTCCAGGACCCTCAGTAGATGCCTAAAACTGCAGATAGTAACAAGCCCGGTGATACCATGTTTTTTTCCCTACATACATAAACTTTACCCATGATAAAGTTTAATTTATAAATTAGGCACAGTAAGAGATTAACAACAATGACAAAAATAGAACGATTACAATATACTGTCATAAAAGGTGATTGTGGTCTCTCTCAAAATATCTTATTGTACAAATTTAATTCCTTTTCCATCTAAACTAAGCATTTATTACTCACTGTAGCCATAATTCTGCAGTTTGAGGTACAACAGCAAAGCTAGCACGAATTCCTTTACTCTTCTTCAAAATTTCACAAATAGATTTGTTTTTACCTTGATTTTACCAACCTCAGCATACAATTTTTTTTCTTTTCCCACTGAGTCAAGAGGTTTTACCTTTTCACTTAAAGGAAGCACTTTAAAGCTACTCCTTGGCACATGTAAATTGCCAGCATCATCACTCTTGTGCTTTGGGACCGTTATTGAGTAAAATAGGAGTTACTTGAATACATGTATTGTGATACCAGACAGTTGTCTGATAACGAAGATGGCTACCAACTGACTAATACGCAGAATACTCTGGACAAAGTGATGATTCACATCCCGGGCAGGATGGAATGAGATGGCAAGAGATTTCATCATTCTCCTCTGAACAGCAGGCAATTTAAAACTTATGACTTGTTTATTTCTGGAATTTTCCACTTAATATTTTTGGACTGCAGTTGACTGTGGGCAATTGAAACAGTGCAAAGTAAAACCTTAGATAAGTGGAGACTACTGCATTAGCATCCTGGGCATGACCAGAATGGTAATCACTGGTGTGGCTACTGAGCACTTCAAATGTGGTTAAGCACTTCAGATACTGTGACTGCTACAATGTAGAAAAGGCATTTAAATTTAATTTTAGGAGTGATACTTGACACAGTTATTGGAAAAAATTAAGTGGGTTTAGAACTACTTGGGGCTGTGAACTTACACTGTAATATTTTAAAATCCAAACATAAAGCAAGTATTTCTGATAAAAATTTAGTATCTGAATTGAGAGGCACTATAAGTTTAAGTATACCCCAGATTTTGAAGAATTCATTATGGAATAAAGAATGTAAAACTCTCATTAATAATTTTATATTGTTACATATAATGGGTTTAATAATACCTTATTAAAATTAATTGTACCTGCTCCTTTTAGTTTTATAATGTGACTACCAGAAGATTTTTAATTATACAATGGCTTGCATTGTCTGTGGGAGGGACAGAACTGACCTGGATCAAAGAGACATAGGACAAACATGAGAGAAAGGGCCTATTGTTGTCTTTGCTTATAAAATTCATCAGTCTATTTTTTTTTTCGTCTTTTTAGGGCAGCACTTACAGCATATGGCAGTTCCCAGGCTAGGGGTCCAACCGGAGCTGCTGCTGCCAGCCTACGCCACAGCCACAGCAACAAGGGATCCGAGTATGTCTGTGACCTACACCACAGCTCGAAGCAATACCAGATCCTTAACCCTCTGAACAAGGCCAGGGATCAAACTCACACCTTCATGGATACCAGTTGGGTTCGTAACACACTGAGCCAAAGTAGAAACCCTCTTCTCAGAAGTTTCTGCAAGTGATCATCCAAGACAGTAAGTCAGTCAGTGACATTTCTGACTACAATCCAAGAACACGTGTTCAGGTAGGCAAGTGCACACACAGGCTACACAGTTGAAAGGTGGAGGGATGGACTCCAGGCCGTTGAAACTATTACGGCTTAACAACTTGAAGGGACCAGCTGGAGTAAGCCCAGCCCAGGGTATTACTAACCATCATATTATTCACTGATATTCTCCACTAGATAGATTCAAATATCAACTAATTTATGACAAGTAATGGTTCTCAACCTCTGTAGCACATTAGTATCACCTAGAAAATTTTTAAAATCCCAATGTTTAGAGTTGGAAGGAGTGTGATAGAATGGGGGTAGAGAGAGACAGTAAAAGAACAGTGTGTGCTGGTGGGAAGTGAGAGAATTTAGCTGCAGCTTCAAGGGGCAAATTGTGGGCCAAGATAGCAACGTTCACAGAATCTTCTGAAGAGACTTTACTATGAATGAACAAGCAAAGGTCTACCCTTTGGACTTCCTGACATTTTATGTCTACATATTTACCTCTCCTTTTTTCCTAAAATGCTACTATGTTCTAGAAACAGGATAAAGGGAGACACCCACGAGGATCAAGAGAGCAGGAAACAGCAGACAAAGGTAGTAGTTTCAGAAAGTGGAAACACATAGAGCTGGGACAGCTGCCTTGATGGATTATAAAGAGCAGAAAGCTAACTGCATGTGGGGAGCCAAGTCAAAAAACAAGAGGGTCTGTGATACAGAGCACCACAAGTCTCAGAAGTTGAAGGTTTCAGAACCCTCTGAAGTATCGTAGGTGCCAGGAAGAAGGGAAGGGTTGAAAGTCAGCGTGGGGAGACTTCAGTTTCTTTGCTTCACTAGTCCTTTTCAGAGCAGAATGCATTTAGCTCAAATTTTTCACTGAGAGTAGAGCTCTCTGGGAATTCTAACTATGTACAAGGGTCTCTGATCTGAACTACCATGTTCCCAGGCGTGGGACTTTGTCAACTGTCCCTGAGAGACCATTAAATCCAAGGCCTAAATCATCAAGGGTTAGCAGTTGTTCCAGCACTGGCTTACCTCTCTAGATCCACAAAGTCATAACCTCTCATGACTCCTCTATGTTCCTGTCAGCTCGGCTATTCATTGTAAGGTGTAGGATACCTGTGCACATGCACATACCAAGGTTTTATTTTAGTGTATTTAACAGGACATTTTTTTCCTAAATAAGGATCTGGAAATATGGTCACTTGTTAACTCTATGATTCCGTATGCCTCCTGAATGCCCTAAGTACTTCCTAACAATTTTTAAAAATAGATTCCTAGACCACTTCTCCCAGGCTGTCAGCCAGACAACCAACAATCCCTCCAGCACTACATAGAAAGACTGGGAATTTACTCTCCTGGAGAGGTTGAACGTGGGAGACGAGGCACAGGTAAGGACAAGGGTGATCTTCCTAAAGGCAGCAGGGATTAGGTGACCTCATGGGGAGCTTCCAAGGGCCTTTGTCATATGTGCTTACAGAATACTGGTGTCCAGCTGATTCCTCCATGCCTGCATTGGAGGAACCAACCCTGGGTAAACTGACCAGCCCCAAAGAAAAGACCAATGCTGATACTTGAGGATCCCAAACAAGATAGCAAGTCTCTGCTTGATAAATGTATAGTAAAGCCAGCCTCTCCAACAACCATACCCAGTACATGCGCACTCTGCTTCCAGAGAAGCATGGCAATCTTACATATGAAGCAACAGCTAAGAATCAAAAGACAAGCTTAAGAAAACCCTCCACATGAAAGACATGTTAAAATAAAGTAAATCTGAGAAAGAGACAGAGCATGAAGAAAACTTACTCAACACAATTAGTATGCAAAAAAAGAAAATTTTCTCTCCATTAAGCATGAAGAGGCTATAAAAAGGAACATCAGATCAAAAAATAGTTCAGAACTTTGGGGGTAAAGAGCAGATTCTAAGATCTGTCTGAGAGGGAAGAACAGTCACATGAAAGGATCAGTCATCGGAATCTCATCATATTTTCAATCACAATGTAAAAAGCTAGAATTTCTAAGGAAAGTGTAGAAGGTAATAGAGTGATGCTTTCAAGGTCTTTGAGAACAAGATGCACACTAGATTTCTACATGCAGCTAAAGTATTGAGGGTGGGGGCAGGACAAGAAACTTTTTTCACATATGCTAGATCTCCGATAATATACCTAAGAACCCTTTTTCCAGAAATTAATGCAACGTATGACACCAAAATAAAGATATGATACAAGAAGGAGAAAGACAGAGGATCTAGAAGACAGCCATTCTACCCAGGAGAACAGTGAACAGAACTTCCAGGCCAATGAAGAAGAAAAAGAATCCCACAACAGTTACTATATGGCAGCCCATATTTATGTCGTGAAGCACATGGGAAGTCCTGGCAGCCCATATTTAAACAAAGCAACCAGAATTCCTGTCATGGCTCAGGAGAAAAGAATCCAAGTAGGAACCATGAGGTTTCAGTTTCGATCCCTGGCCTTGCTCAGTGGGTTAAGGATCCAGTGTTGAAGTGAGCTGTGGTACAGGTTGCAGGCATGGCTCAGATCTGGCATTGCTGTGAGGCGTGGCTCAGATCTGGCATTGCTGTGGTTGTGGTGTAGGCCGGCAGCAACAGCTCCAATTAGACCCCTAGCCTGGGAACTTCAATATGCAGCGAGTGTGGCAGTAAAAAAAAACCCCACAAAAGACAAATAAATAAATAAAGCAACAAAGAAAACAAAAGGAAAAGATGACACTGGGTGTGTTTTAACATAAGGAGGTCAGATTTATTCTTCTAGTGCCAAGGTTGGCATAAATTGTTGATAGACACGTTAAAAACTCAGCAAAAATTTTTTTTTAAATGAAGCAATTGTTAACTTCAGTCAAGACAAAGTTTAATCCTTGCAGGAACTACATAACTCAGCTATAAATAATAAGGTAAACACAGAATACTGATTTAACCAAAATGATAATATAGCTCCACAGGGGGCTGGGAAGTATGTGTGTGGTGGGGAGTAAAGACAAACACAGAGAATTCTCACTTTTTCATAGTAGTTTATCAATGGATACTAAGGTTGAAATGCAAGTAGCTATTGGTAGATATCTGGTGCTGGTATCAACGGAAATATCAACCTAAATATGCTATTTAGAAACCAGGAGATAAATTCCAGGAGATATATTCCCCCAAAATTTTGTAGTGATTGTTTCTAAAGAATCACATCCTGGAAATTGAAGGACATGTGCAGGATAAAAGACTATTGCTTTCATGAGGTCTTATAGGACTGTTTGTCCCTCAGCTATATAGATACCTTGATTTTTTTTTTTAAACCTAAGCAATGAGGTCCTACTGTACAGCACAGGGAACTATATCTAATCTGTTGGGATAGAGCATGGTAGAAGACAGTATGAGAAAAAGATTGTGTGTATATATATATATATATATATATATATATGTATGGCTGAGAACTATGCTATACAGCAGAAATTGGCACACTATAAATCGACTACACTTTAATAAAAAATTTTAAAAATTAAAAATTAAATGAAATTTTATTTTCTAAAGTGAAAAACATATACACTATTCTTCAACAGTTTTGCAATCACATATGCACCTCATTTGAATGTGCCTCCACCGTTGGGCCACTTGAGGTCCCAGCTTCCTGGAGTTTATCCTGAGCAGAACTTAGATTCCTGGGGCTGGATGAGATCTTTTTTGGACTCACTTATTGGAACCTTACAACAACCATTTAAGAAAGTTCATTGAATGTTCCTTTTTAGATAAGGAACCAGAAAGTCTGAAACAGAGAAAACAAAATAATCTCCCAGCATGCCTTAAAGCTAAGGGGGATTTGGTGACACAGTTCTGGCCAAGGAGATTTAAGCAAAAGTCTGCAGGTGCTTTATCTTCCTTCTACCAGGAATGTTGGTTTACTACCAGCTTCTTGGGGCTAGAAGCCACACATCGAAAACAAAAGGCTAGAAAAAGCCTGGACCATTGATCTTCTTAGTAAGCCACCAAGCCATTCAGACCTCTTGTTAAGTGGGGCAAATAAAAGTGTTTGAAACTGTTTAATCCACCCTAGTAAGACTGACTGTTGCACATACCTGAATCAGTAGATACAGGCTCTAAAGCCTACTCTCCTTCCCAGATCCTGTTGCCTCTCAGACTCCCAATTAAAGCTGTCAAACAAAGAAGCAGAGAACAGTTCCAAGTACAGATTTCCCCTGCTTTGATGTTCTTGCACATTTCCCTCTGAAGGTGCACGAAGGTAGAAGTCTCCAGAGAGGAGTTCCCGTCGTGGCTCATTGGTTAACGAATCCAACTAGGAACCATGAGGTTGCGGGTTCAATCCCTGGCCTCGCTCAGTGGGTTAAGGATCCGGTGTTGCCATGAGCTGTGGTGTAGGTCACAGATGCGGCTCAGATCCCACGTTGCTGTGGTTGTGGTGTTAGCTGGCGGCTACAGCTCTTATTCGACCGCTATTCTGGGAACCTCCATATGCTGCAAGTGCAGCCCTAGAAAAAAAGCAAAAAGCCAAAAAAAAAAAAAAGTCTCCAGAGAAAGTGTTGATGGATTGCAATGTCACAGAAGTAGCCAACTTCCTGAAATGTGGGTTATAATTTCCCTGACTTGGTAGGCTAATCAATAGAAACATTCCTTTTGAAGCCTGTGGATAGGATCAGCTAAGATGGCAGAATGGCCTAGAACAGCTGGAGGCGAGAGCAAAGCAGGAAATGCACTGCTCTTATTTGTCTTTTTCTTCTTTCTTTTTTTTTAATTTTGAACTTTTAACTTATTTTGGTATAAGTAAAAATTGTAGTAACAATATTAAAGAGCAAGGGGGCAGAACCACATATATACCCCCTGCTCTACCTCAGATCTTTTTATTTTTGCGTTTTGAGGTTAGAGTCTACGTACTCATTTAGTCTTATTTTTCATAACTATATTCATACAAACCAAATTTGTTTTGTCTCTTAACACTATCACCACAAACCACAAAGCTTTTACATGTATTGTCTCTAAAATTTTAATTTTAATAATACTCTTTTAACAAATACCTACTATGTAATACACACTAATGTGAAAGCTACAGATTGAATATTCCATCAAGTAGCTGCATCATGGTTTACTCGACTATTCCACAAAGGATGGACCTTTAGTTTTTTCTTTTATAGATTAAAGATGTAACAGTGATTATCTTCCTAAGTATGACTTTGGCTTCTGATAATTATCTCCAATTTTGAGTAGTGAATTAAGAGACTCAAGGGGTAGGGATATCTTAAGGCTCTTAAGATATAGTAAATATTTTCAATATGGACCTTTACCAAAGTTGCACTGTGCATCCTTCTTCAGTTCAATGTCTTCTGAATCAAAATCTCAAATTGGTTTCTTAGGTTAGAAGAGCCCAAGTTACGTATCCTTGCTCCACTAGCAAGGAAGGTCAGGGAAGAAGAGTGTCTGGTTTCCAAACTGAGACTTTGAGATAAAGGGGAAATGTCCTGATATTAAAATATGTTTCAAGTTTACTAGCTGCTGAAACTCAAGTTACCTTTTCATATGCATGAATTGATTGGCCCAGTTCTCCCAGATGACCCAACAACATGACTTCATCTTTTATCACTCGATTGAAACTATTCTTGCTAAGGTCCTACTTGACCTTATATCCACCAAATATACTGGTTGCTCTTTCACCCTTTCTTGCTAAATCCTGTTACTTTACTTTGGTAATTCCTCCAACTCTTTGGAACTTAATGCTATGGCTTTCATGATATTATACTCTACTGGTTCTCTTCCCCTGCATCAGACAGTTCCTTTTAGGTCTTCTTTCTGCTCCTCCCCCACTGATCCTTGAGATTTCACAGGAAACCATATTTCCTCCCAACTGGAGATGATTTTCTCAAACTCCCTCATGAATTTAATTATTGGTTAGGCTTTGGATAGGAAAAAAAGAAAACCCTTATGTATGTCAAATATAAATACAGAGAACTGCACAGCAGAAATTAGCACCTTAAAAATCAACTATACTTTAAATTTTAAAAAATTAAGATAAAACTGGTTTGCTGAAATAAATAACGGGACAGCAAACTTTCAAAGATCTAAATGTGGTGATGGTCAGAGAAGCCACCACAAATATTCTCAGTGGTCAGTTTGACTCTCTTGACCTGAGTGGGTAATTCTCAAGAGCTCTCCTGGCAGAGAGCCTCACACCTCTACCTGCAATTGTCTCCACAAATTAATGTGATCTCCAGGGAGTCCAGCTCTTATCTGTATATTACACTCTCTAGAACAAGAAAGAGTATCTGGACACAGAATCCTCAGGAAAGTTGATATTCACTATGACTGGACTCTTCTAGGTACTATGTTCACCTCTAAGCCAATCCCCAGCTTTAGAGGTGATACATGTGACTTAACTATGCTCATCAATACCCTCGATCCTCCTCAACACAATGTGATTGGCCTAGCCCTAATCACATGCTCAACCTCCGTGGAACCACACGTGGATTCAGCTTCCTCAGAACCACACAGATTCCCAATTGAACACAAAGACTCTTGGAAAGTGGGAAGAAGACAGGAATCCTATCCAACCCTACTCCAATTGCCTTCATTTTTCTCCAGTAAAACCACAGTAGTCTCATCAGAACCAGTTAACTCCTTCCCTAATCCATTTTCCTCATTACAGCCAAAGTGATTTATATAAAACATGTAAACCTGACCACATCACCTCTTGTTGAGACCCTTCATGTCTCCTCTTCACCCATACATAGTCTCTATGATTGAGTCCCATGTACTCTAGCTCATCTCTCGCTAATCCCGGCCTTACATTTTATGCGCCAATAGCATCCAATCACAACATGCTTGGCACAGTGCCTGGCATGCAGTACATGCTCCACCAATGGTTATTAAGTCAATGAATGAATAAATTAGAAAGGAGATGACTGACTTACATTCTAAAGTTAAACTAAAGCTAGGGTAGACTTCTGGTTCTTTTGTATTTCACTTCCCTCAAATTCTGTGCTGGGCTCAGAGCACAGCAGGTGCTCAAAGATGCTTGTTAGCTAACGAAATTAGCCCATTCATTTTAATACCCAGGAAAGAACTCCACTGAATTTTGATCCCTGGCAATTTAAAAAGATTTTCTGGGTGTTATAATTATTGGCCCATTGTAGGATTAAAAAAAAAGTGGGTGAAAGAATTCATTAGCTCATTAAAAATACAATGAAAGGAACATAATTAAAACATTTAGGCAATTTCTGAATCACAGAAAATGAATAATCAGAGGTGCAAAATAAACCCTCAGCCAGCTCATTGGCTACAACAGGCTCACACTTCCAGCTTCTCATAACATTGTCAAAGCCTAGTTCAAAACCCTCCCCTCAAAAGAAAACTTGCTTTAATGAGTTTTCTTCTTAGCCCAGACACTGGAAGTCGGCATACAAATCTTAGCAGGGAAGAACTCTGAATGCCTGAAGAGGTGAAATTAGCTGTTTCCACTCCTATCCACACTTTTGGTAGTTGGTTTTTGATCCAAATTTACCTGCCCCTATGCTCAGTGTTTACACATATCCAGTTTGAAGCTCATTGATGAGGCATTCAACAACGATACTAAGGTTGAGTAATATGCCCCAAGTCACACTAGCCAGCTGCTAGAGTCAGAATGCAAATAAATGGTTCCTACCAGATTCCCAAGAGCCCTTGCTTTCAATCACTATGCAAACCTGAATAGTCTGAGGAGTCTGACCAGGACTCAGCCTGCCCCACCCACCCGTGTGCCACCAGACGGGGCAGCAAGCTCTCTGCATGTTTGAGGAGTGGCTCATGTCCATTCTTGTCATCTTCCCCTCCCTGCTCCTCAGAACTTTTACCATCACCCTACTTGCTGTTCCTTCACTCCTTTACTCCCTCTCACATCTCTCTACTGCCCCCCAGTTCCCAGCAATCCAAGTAACAGTGAAACTCTGAACAGCAACACCTGGAGAACGGATGGCATAGAAGGGACAGCAATTGCTCATCTGCAGATGCTAAGAACACAGGATTACCAGGTGCTGGCAGAAATACTCAAGGAGTGAATGAAATACCATCGAGCACTGGGTCTGGGACCATGAAATGGGAACAAGTCCAATTTCTACTTCCAACATTTTTGAGGACATCTCATATTGGATACTACACCAGATGCCTTCTTAATCAGTAGGTTATAAAATCCCACCAGGAAGCCACGTATCTCAATTGGTTTATTTGCTATCACATCCTCTTTAGAGCCATAAACTGGAATTTGTACAGCCAAGACAAATTTCACAAAATGGCCAATCAAATCAATTTTGTGAACTAGGCCTTGCTTATAAGTGAAAATAAAAATGCTTTATATTCTCATTTAGGTTAATTACTCTAAGGAGAAACTAAGTTCTTATTCATGGGATTATCTAACACATTTTTGAAAGTGAAATCTATTAAAAATATTATACAAACATGTGCCCTTTGCCTTTGATGCCCACATACAGCTCTGAATCTCAAGGCACATAGCAGGGTCTAGGCACATGACAAAAATGCCTTTACTCCTCAGCTTGACTAAATTTTATACCAGTCTTTTTTTCCTTGACTGTAGGCCCTTGACCTCACTTTTCTTAAGAGTAATTTACTGTAGGAAATTTGGAGTTGTAAATTCTTTTTCTGCCTCATAGAGATGTAAATCTTTTTCCAGCCTTCTGACAAGTTTTACAACTGCAGGATATCTTTCTCAAGAACCTGGAAGCCTTCCCTTTAAAACATAGCCATTGAAGGAGTTACACCCCTCTTCCCAGTCTCTGTGGGGTGGGAGGAGCCTGCATCAACCTGGGTTCTCCAGAGAAGCGGAAGGACACCATCCAGTCCATGGATACATAGACACATAGACACAATCGTTCACACTCTCCTCCTCAACACAGTCCCAAAGTCTTCAAAAAGAGGGTAGGTGGAAACCAAGAGTGGAATCTGAAGACAGGTTTCATCAATCATTAAAAAGCCTAAATGTCCATCAACAAATGAATGGATTAAGAAGATGTAGTACGTTTACACAATGGAATACTACTGGGCCAAAAAAGAACAAAATAATGCCATTTGCAGCAACATGGATGGAACTAGAGACTCTCATACTAAGCGAAGGAAGTCAGAAAGAGAAAGACAAATACCATATGATGTCACTTCTATCTGGAATCTAATATACAGCACAGAAAAGAAATGCATGGACTTGGAGAACACACTTGTGGTTGCCAGGGGGAGGGGGAGGGAGTGGGATAGACTGGGAATCTGAGGTTAATAGATGCAAACTATTGCCTTTGGAACGGATAAGCAATGAGATCCTGCTGTATAGCACTGGGAACTATATCTAGTCACTTATCATGGTGCATGATGGAGGATAACGTGAAAAAAAAAGAATGTATATATTTATGTGTGACTGGGTCTCTTTTCTGTACTGTAGAAAATTGACAGAACACTGTAAACCAGCTATAATGGAAAAAATAAAAATCATTTAAAAAAATAAATGAGGAAATTGTTTTTAAAAAATCATTAAAAAGCCTGAGACAGAATCACAGCTATCTGAATTTCTGCCTGAAGTCTTAAAAAAAAATCGGAAGAAATAAATAGAGCTAATATAGATGTTCAGTGAAAACAGACATGCCAAGATGGCAGAAAGAAAAATTTATCAAGGTGGAAAGTACACAAGACTCTATTCTTCCAGAAGAACTGAATAAATAAATGCAGAGTGGCCAAGAGAACCACCCATTCGTGGAGGGAGTCACTGGGCACCCTCAGCTCCAGGAACCCCTGTCCCTCTTGCTTCTCTACTTTGTGCCCTTCCCCCAATACTACACAGTGCCTGTTGCAGTGCTAACTCCTCCATCTCCAAAAGGGCAAGGAGAGAGGAGATGAAAGGGAATTCAAAACTTAAGCCCATCATGACAGTTCTGGACGTGGACTTAAAATTCGCATTTTACCACTTTGTTAACAAAGATAAAAGCTAGGAGAAAGGGGTTTTCTTCCTGGTACCTCAGAGGTTTCCTGCTTAGAGGAGGCCAGGAATATATGCGTATCACTCACTGTTTGTAGGTTTCCTGGAAATACATGCCTCTGGCCCAGTTAAATCCTCTTGGGTCTCCAATAGCCATGGTGGGGGTGGGGGGTGTCTGTTTCCCTAGGAATCATCTGCTTGTTTGGCATTCCAGCCCCTTGGCCTTCCCCTTCCTATTCTGGTGGCATAGCATCCAGGAAAGTTTGGCTCTATGCAGAGTTTTGTTTGTTTTGCTTTCAACTAGGGGTATATGCATGTAATTAAAAAAAAAAAATCCTAATATCCTCCTCAACCATCCCAGCTCTCTTCCCCAGAAATAACCCCTGTTCCTTGTGCATCTGTGCAAAGGGAGACCGTCAAGTACTTAAGACAGAAACCTCAATTAAAATAGAGTCAGGAGACCAGAAAGGAAGCTCTCACACCCTATGATAATAGCAGAGCCCAACAGGAAGAGGAAAGTCTTTCTCATCTTGCCTGGCAAGAGCTCAGCCGAAAAGTGTGTCACAACTCAGCCAATGAAAAGCCGCTATTCTTTGAACTCTCAATTTCTCCACTGAACTCTGTTTACTATAGCCTTCCCAACTTCCTTTCCCCCTCTTTAAAGGAGTTCTCCTCTCCTTGTTGTGTGGGGATTGACACATGACTGCCGTGGTTACAGACTCCTAATTGCAATCCTTTGCTGACCTTGCATAAACCCATTTTTACCCAAGAAAGAATGGGCAGCCTATTCATTTTAGGTCAACAATGCAATGATACAACAATCTGTGCCCATGACCAGTGGATATACGTAGACACACAGAAGAACCATCTGTTCCAGAGCTGCTGTAATCTGTTTTACCATTATGAGTAAATCTCACCAGGGTGAATTATATTAAAGTTATAACTATGAATCAACCTGACATTTTCAAAGTGCTAGACAAACATGTTATCATTTGTTTTTATTAACAGGATTAAATTTTTATTTCGGTTCCCATATACAGAGTTTCACACAAAAATGAATGGGCTTACACTTCCAGCTCTGGTATAAGGGCACTTAAGTTAGCTGGAAAAATGAGGATGGTGGAAATGCTTTACCGCAGTCTTCCCAATCCAAGCCACATGGTTGAATAAAGCAGTTTAGAAAAGATGGTATTTTTATTGAGTGCTGTCAACAAACAAGAAAGTGGTACCAACCTCTCGTGTTCACTATAACCCCACCCTATCCTCAGAAAGGGTATCTGTATAACTAAGATATTCTGCATTATCTTCCTTAAATTATACATGGCTGGTGACAAGAGCATCTCTCATGACTCCTCCCAAAACTTGACTCAGTTTTCCCTTCTCCCCACAAGGCCTGTGCTTGAGAAGGGGATTCAGAGATAGGATCAAGACTGAAAGCAAGGAGTTCCCTTTGTGGTTTAGCGGAAACATACCCAACTAGTAAGTATCCATGAGCATGCAGTTTTGATCCCTAGCCTCACTCAGTGTGTTAAGGATCCAGCGTTGCTGTGGCTGTGGTGTACACTGGCAGTTGCAGCTCTAATTCAACCCCTAGCCTGGGAACTTCCATATACCATAGGTGTGGCCCTAAAAAGCAAAAAAAAAAAAAAAAAAAAAAAAAAAAAAAAAAAAAAAAAAAAAAAGGCTCAGAACAAGAGAATAAGATACCTGAGTTCAACGGGGTATCCTTTCCTGTGACATTAGCTCTAAAGCCTGTGCACAGGATAAAAGTCGTGTAGAGCCAAATTATCATTGAAAATCTCTTGGAAAAGTACTACCTTCTTGATACGTAATCTCTTAATAAGTCCAACAGAATAAATCACTGATTCTTCAAGCTGAGCTCCAGTTGAAGCCATTGGTTTGTATTTGGAGGCCATATTCTTGAGGAATGCAAATGGCTAACCACTAAAGTCATCCTCAACCCAGCAGTCTGCCGATGCTGGGAGAAGCACTAGGGGAATGAGAAAAGCAGATTCACATTCTTTCCCATGAGTTTACACTCACTCCCATTCTTTTTTTATTTTTTTGGTCTTTTTAGGGCCGCACCCACAGCATATGGAAGTTCCCAGGCTAGGAGTCCAATCGGAGCTGTAGCTGCCAGCCTACACCACAGCCACATCAACACGGGATCCAAGCCACATGTGCGACCTACACCACAACTCACTGAACAAGGCCTGGGACTGAACCCAAGTCCTCATGGTTACTATTTGGGTTCATTACCACTGAGCCACGATGAGAACTCCCCATTCATTCTTTCTCCCAGGCTTAGACTGAGTACAATGGGCCACAGCATCACCAGCACTATAAAGTTATGTTTTTCCTGAATTCCACCTAAGAGTTACAAGCATAAAAGATGCAACTGTGCTCCACAAAAACCAATAGCCCCAGACTTGTGAATATGGCTCAGAAATTTTATAGTGCTCTCTCCATACCCTGCATTATTGCCCCTCGAAGACCTCAAGAATCTCCCTTCCCCAAGATTACAATGTAAAGGAAAAGTACTTTCTTCTCATTGGCTTTCAATGTCCCACTGATTAAAGTGGAAGGTTAATTATTACTAGCTGAAGAGCTATATTTTCCTTCACGAGAAATTCACAAATCCTAAGGACTAATAGTTTTACAACCAGGTCACATTAACCAGTACAAAGTTATTTCTACTTTATCATGCATTTCTAATTCAAATAAATTCAATGCATGTTTTACTTCTTTCCTAAAGACAAAATTATATTTGAATAATATTCTGAAGGGCCAACTGTTTTTGCTTCTCCTCCTCCTAATGTGAGGTAATCACAAATAGAACTTTAAGAAATATCCTGTAAAGTGCAAAAGGGATTTTGTGGTCATGTGCTGTACCAAGATGCTTGCAAAGCACATTCTATTCTCTGCTAGCTCTGGTAACTTTCAATAAAACTCACTTAGCCTAACAACCTAAGTAGAAAAGCCAGCACAAACTAGGCTTTGTGACAGCATTTCCCCAAATTTGTTCTTTAGAACACTATGTGGAATATTTTAGGTATCAGAACCAGAAACTTCGGGGAAGATTTTTTTTGAAGAGTTTCATTTACTGAAGGACTTCTCAGAGCCTTTAGTGTGCTAATATCGATGGTATGTCTCCAAGAGGAGGATATAACATATTTTGCTTCCCAAACATAGATGGTCAACAGAACCCTGTTCACAGAATATCTCATAGGACTAGCATGCTATGGGGCATATGTTGGGAAATACTGCTCTACCAAGTATATTGAGTATAAACTAGGATAGGAATGATCCAGAGATGATGGCATTGTTCAGAAGTACAACATCAACAACTTCTCTTGGGTTTGCATGAGAAAGGAGCAAATGTTTGTGGCCGATGTAGATCCACATCAAAGAGGGCTAGCTAATGAAGAAGACTTGCCAGGAGAATGCTATCAGGAGCCAAAGTTCAAAAGCCAAAAAGAGTTCTGAGAAAAGAAAGGTACAGAAGCAAGGTTAGTAGAATGAAACTGAACACAGGAAAAGACAAGATACAAAAAGGATAAGGGGATAAGCTCTGGAATTAATTCCACATAGTTTCTGAGCATCCAACAGGCACTCGTTGCTGGGTAGACTAGCATACTTTGCTGGTCTAGGGACCCTCTGTCCAGATCTATATTGCCCTTCACAGAGTCTAATGGCCCCCTTGCTATTTATGGCCTTGCCTGGCAGACCACAGATTGGTCCAATGACAGATCTTCCTAATATCTTACCTTGTTTTAGTCACAACTAATCTAATCTCAAAACTGATTATATATATGATCTGTATATGCAGATTACAGTAAGTGTTGCTCTAAGATTCAGCATGCCAATGATAAAGAGTATGATTCCAGGGTGCTCCCCAAGTCCCATTTTGCCAGTTAGGACTAGGAATAGAGCCCCAGGCATAACCTCCCATACTGACAGGCCTCAAATCATCCTCAACCCTCCAGCCCTTGCCTTTTGTTCAGTCAAGTCTCCTGCCTGATCTATATACCCAAGTTCCCCCCTACCCCATACCCACCCCCGCCAAGTATCTCTGTTTCCTTTGGGTCAGAGCCTTGACTTTGACCCCTCAATCTGACCATTTACTTGAAAAGAAGTTCAGATTATAGTGCATTGTGGATTCATTATTTATAGCCTTCTTACCTAGTAGAATTTGCCTGTTTCATCTCGCAGGGCCATTTCACTGAATCTCTGCCTCTCAGCAAAACCAGCCCCTTATACCTGTGACTTGTTAACCTAAGTGAGATCCCCAGGGCCTAAAAACCATCTGCTTTCTTTTTTTCTGCTATCTCCCTCTGCAATGTTGTTTTCTAAGAGAAGTTGTCTAGCCTTCTATATCTATGCGAAGATGCCCCAGTGTTTCAGTAGTCAAAGTTCATTGGCATCACCACTTTCAAGTTGAGACTCTCACTCTTTATTCCAGAATAATTGTGGTATTGCAATTCTTTTTAAGGGTCCACACAGGGGTTTCATAAAGTGCCTGACATTATCTGGTATCTCCATGTCTGAGATCAAGGACTTTAGTTTTAGCATTTACAATTACCTAAAGCAAGACTTTTCTGGAAGAACTGGGACCTCAGTGTTTCATTATAGTCTGCTCACTGTACATAATTTACACTCAAAGAGAGACATCCACGTGCTTTGGTCTCTTCTAGTTCCTTAATTCTATGGGAAAATGCACAGAATCAATAATATTCCATAGCTCATTAAAAGTCTTTCACAATACGACACAAATCTAATATTGAGATGCTTCTTTTTTAGTGTGATATTGGCAAAAAAAAAAAAAAAAAGACATACAAATCAATGAAACAGAGTAGGAACCCAGAAATAAACCCATATCCCATTTCAATTAATCTTTGACAGAGGAGGCAAGAATATACAATATCAAAAACAAACAAATACAATCAAAAAATAGACAAATGACTCAAAAAGTGATTTCTCCAAAGAAGACATCCAGGTGATCACAGGCACATGAAAAGATGCTCAACATCACTAAATATTAAAGAAATGAAAATCAAGACCACAATAAGGCATCAACTCACACCAGTCGGAATGGTTATCATCAAAAAATCTACAAACAACAAATGCTGAAGAAGGTGTGGAGAAACGGGAACCCCTGTACACTGCTGGTAGGAATGCAAATTGGTGCAGCCACTGGAGGAAAACAGTAATGGAAGTTCCTTTATTTTATTTTTTTGCTTTTTAAGGCCACATCCACAGCATATAGATGTTCCCAGGCTAGGGGTCAAATCAGAGTACAGCTGCTGGCCTATGCCACAGCCAGAGCAACACGCCTGCAACCTACACCACAGCTCATGGCAACACCAGATCCTTAACCCACTGAGCTAGGCCAGGGATCAAACCCACAGCCTCATGATTCCTAGTCAGATTCGTTTCCACTGCACAACAACAGGAACTCCTGGAATTTCCTTTTAAAACTAAAAATAGAACTACCATATGACTCAGCAATCCCACTCCTGAGTATATCTCCAGAAAAGATGAAAACATTAATTTAAAAGGATACATGTGCCCCAGTGTTCATAAAAGCATTATATACAATTGCCAAGACATGGAAGCTACTTAAGTACCCATCCATAAACGATTTAAGAAGATGTAAGATATATATAAAATGGAATATTAGTCATAAAAAAAACAGAATATTCCCATTTAAAGCAACATGGGCAGATCCAGAGAATATTATATTAAGTGAAATATGCCAGGTAAAGACAAATATTATACAATATCATTTATATGTGGAATCTAAAAGAATACAAATGAATCCGTATACGAAACAGAAATGGGCTCACAGACACAGAAAACAAAGCTGTGGTTCTGTGGTTGGTACTCAAAGGGGAGAAGGACAAGTTAGGAGTATGGGATTAGTAGATACAAACTATTATACATAAAAGAGATAATCAATAAACAGTGTATAGCACAAGCCTATAATGGAAAATAATCTTAAAAATACATCAGTAACTGAATCACTTTGCCATAATTTGAAATTAACATATTATACATCAACTATATTTCAATTTTTTTTTAAAGTTAAAAAAGAGGCTACTGTTTGCCACTTGCTTTAGATAAGGTACCTGTTGGGCTGCACCCCACAAGCCTGCAAGCCCTGTAGTTGTCCAGACTCAAGTCGGAAGAAAGAGCCCAAACGTGGTGACAGTGACAGAGGCGTGAAGGGGTTGCTGGACAGAGGATTTTACAAGTCCAAAGCAAAGGTCCTGGAGCAACACTCTACTGTGGACAGCAGTCAGCAGGCAGGACACAGCAGCACCTTCTCTACTGGGGCAGGATGCTACCGTTTATAGGGGGAACTGACATCAGCCTGGCTCCTCCTCAGTTACCAGGGAAACCAACAGCTGGGGAAGGGGGCAAGTATATAGGCAATTACTGATTAAGCCCTATAATTAAGAGGATTGGAGAGTCATATGGGTGAAGCAGGGCCTGTCCCAGCATGGTATGTCCAGAGAGAAAGAGAACAGCCACCTTGAATGGCCTGACCATATAGTACCTAATCTTTCTGAGGCTGTTTCTTTTCCTATTAAATGGAGATAACAACTACCTCATAAAGTTTTTCAAGAGTTCAAAGAGATGAGACATACAAAGGATTGGTGACATGGCCTTACTCATGACAAACACTTATAAGACTCTACTCGTTGTATTATTATGGAGAACACTAACTTTACATTTGTGGATTTCATAATGTGAAATAACTGCTTAAATTTCAAAGAAAAACTCACAACAATGGAAGGCCCATGTGTCTCAGCTTAACAAAGCCACATTTAAAAATGATTATCTTTGTCACCTGACCCCTTCCTCCTCTACCCCCAAGATCTTCCTGAAAAATGAATAAAGAAGCAAAAAGCCAACCAGAAAGTGAGATGTTTAGCAATGAATTGAAAAGGAAGGAAGAAAGGATTAAAGTACAGGGGAAACATTATACAGAGGTTTGCAATGAAGCAGACAGCAACTAATCTGACTTGAAGAAGTTTCTGGCCAGATTAAAGGCAAATTCGTTTAAAAAGTGGAAAATATGAGCCACAAGTACAATGATGCTCTCTAGACATTGTGGCCATGATGGAACAAGAGAAATAGAGCATTTAAGAAAAATTACAGGGTTGTTATGATGTGTACGAGTAAAAACTTAGTACCAATAAAGTCCTATTATTTTTTCTAGTACAGCATGTTCCCAGAGGCAGGATCAATCAAAACTTAGCATCTGTCTTCCTTTTCAAAAAACCCATTGCCCTAAGTAATTTTTCCCCACCCCTTTCCATACCACACCTAAGAATAAATACTGGAGACAAAGAAGAGGTGGTGAGGTACCCTGGCCTCACAGCCTCTCAGCTTTTCACTCCCAGGGTGGAGCCAGCAGCCCCTGCAGAGAGAACAGGTTGAAGGCACCGGGGCCTTAGCATCATTCTCACCACAGCTGGTACCCAGCAAGCAGGGGCAGAAGGCAGCCACAGCCAGGGCTCCCAACAGCATGTCACAGACCTTCTCCCCTTTCCTCCCACTGTTTCAATGTATGTGTTGTGTTGGGTAAAACTTTTCAAAATGAAAACAGAACACTGGAGAAAAAGAACAAATCTAGTATCTTGCACCCGGTGTCCAGGTGTGCCCTCCACCACCACTCGGGAGAGGTGAAAGTAGTCTGTTTACATAGCAATCTTTTCCAGAATTGTTACTAGTCTTGCATACTTTTATTTAGTTGCTCTTCATGAAGCAGTCCCTATTCACTATCTAGTGGTAGAATGTGTATGTTTACAGTAGTGTTGGTTCTGCCCAATTCCCCAAAGCTGAACTTGAGCCCCTCTTAAAATGCAATGAACAGTTGCTCAAAATTCCCTAGAGATGGTGTTGCTGGTTTTCTGTTCTGACAGCTGTCACTTTAACACAAGTCCTAATGAACCCAGCCCTGAAACCTGCCAGCTGCCCCTAATAAACATGCCAGCCTCTAGGGTGCCATGCACGACCCCACAAGAATCATCTTCCCAACCTGTACTTTCAGGGAACCCTCTTCAAACACACTCCCAGCCTCCTGGCCACACCTCCTTGCCCTTCCCACATCGGTCATGGTGCCTGCCTTCCCACCACTTTTCTATCAAACCACATCAGATCCTATAGGCCTCAGAACACTGCCTGGAACTCATCTTTCATTACAAGTGAACTTTCTCTTTTCTGTGTCTTAGGCTAGAATCTCAGAGCCGGGAAGCTCTAAGCAGCTCTGGAAGACCGTGCATTTTCTTCAGTTGTTCTCAGCTGTGCTTACAGATGCTCATAACAGAATCACCTGGGATCAGTTAAGTGCAGATTCCTGGACCCCACTCAAGACCTACTACATCAAAATCTTTGGGAGATAACACCCCAAATCTATTTTTAAACAATTTCCCCAGGTCATATGCCAGTTCAGTCTAAGACCCATAAATTTCTCCAACCTCATTTGATAAATAATGACTTCCATTCACTGACCGTGGACTGTCTGCCAGGCATGTTACATGCATTAACTCATTCAGTCTTCACAATGATCTTACAAAATAAGCGCTATTCTTTACTATTACTTTCTCCATTCTACAGATAAGGAAACCGAGTCTTCTGGAAGTTAATTGAATTGCCACAGATCCCACCAGAAGTGGCAGAGATTCGACTCAAACCCAGAGAAGAGAAATACACTTCCAGACTCAGAGGCTGTAGAATGAAATGTGTGACAGGTGTGGCATGACCAGGGCTGGCCAGGTCACATTTAGAAGTTTACATTCCTTTCTAATCCTGTGCCACAAGAGTAACATTGACATGCCTGCATTCAGTCAGGGAGCAAGAAACAAAGAGCATTTAATAGGTTCATATAGATACTGGGCCTGGATCACTCTGAAAAAAGCCTAATGTCTGTGGCATAGGTCACAGATGTGGCTCAGATCCAGTGTTGCTGCAGCTGTGGTGTAGGCCAGCAGCTGCAGCTCCAATTCAATCCCTAGCCTGGGAACTTCCATATGCCGCAGGTGCGGCCATTAAAAAGAAAAGAAGAAGAAAGCATAATGTTAATATTTCTCCAACAGAAATTTTTGGTCTTGTTCATTCAGATTCCTGCCTCTATTACCCACCTGGCTGGGTAGAAATAATCTCAAGGAGACTTCAAAACAAAACACCCCACCCAGCCCAGCAAGTGTTTCCATCAAACCTAGTGTAAAGTGTTTTTTTGATGATGAACAATTTCATTACCTCTTCAATAAGGGCCTTTATTAGTAATTGCTTTTGAAAATATTGCAGTCTGAAGTTCAACTCAAGCACCAGAGACGAGAACAACATCTCCCAAGTGTAATTTAGTTGGTTCTAAAGAAAGCAATCATTTCGATGATACAAAGCCCTTCTGAAAATTACTCAACCTCACAAGTTTTCTCCTATGGCATTGTTTTCATCTCAATCTATCCCTTCATTGCGTCTTATAAATACTCTGTTGAAAAACAGACAACACACCGGTTATTTGGTAGTCGTTTCATTAATTTAATGGGTGGATACAGAGGTCCCAAATAATTGTGTTCACTCACACAAATGGTTCAAGACAAAATGCTAAAAACTGTTGCCTACAATGGATTAAAACTCAAAAACAAATCTAATTCAAGAATCAGTGAGACTTACTTTTACTTGAAGGAAAGCAAAAATGAATCATCACATCCCTGTGGAGTTCTCCTTTGCCCACAAAGACAAGGAACATGAAACCACATTCCCTTGACTCAAGCATTGCCAACAGAAGGTGGGCAGGGTGGCACGCGGCATTGGCCTGGAGAAGAACTTTGGATTTGGGGAGGAAAAGAGCCCAAATTGTAACAGTTTATTTTATCTTAACATTTCTGGCGTTCAACTGGTGCTAAGACTTTTTTCCCCTACACAGTCAGATCTCTTTTGTGGATTCTACTTCCTTTGCTATCTCTTAAAAGTCAGCAGGTTTTGGTTTCATCTTTGTACACATGGGCCTTTTGGACAATTTCATCTACTCATAGAACATTAACCACTCCAAGTTGGTGATACTTAAATCTTTGTTTCTAGCAAAATCTTTGTCTCCTAAACTTCAGAAACAAAAGTCTAAATGCTTCCTGAGTGTCCTGAATATCCCATAGGCCCTCACATTTACCACTTCTGGTCCTCAACTACCTTCCCCCGTGATCATGGTAAGCACCCATGCCAGGAATCTGGGCACGGCAGTAACTCCTTCCCTTTTCCTATCAACCAATCAATTTGCCAACCAACTAGTCACATAACTGTCTTCAAAACTGTTCTCAGACTTGCTTCCCCCTCCTTTCCATCCTCTTAGCCCATCTCAGCCCAGGACTCATCCCAGCCTAACTAATAATTTCAACCACCTTCTCCCTGATCACTCTGTCTCCAGTATCTCACCCTTCAGACCATCCTCCTCCACATGGCCCTGGCCCTAGAGAAGTTCTTCTTTCATAACACGAATAATTTATAAACATATGATTATGCAATATATGTAAATAGCAAGAAATCCAGGGCATACTAAAACAAATGGATTGAGAATATGGCTGATTGACTTACTGGACTCAATACTATACTCTTGTGTTCCATGGCTTTGCTATCCTTCACTAAAAGCAGAGTGTAATCCTCAACTTCTGATTTGGGGCTCAGCCAAAGGACCTGTGCCACAGAGTGAATGACGGTGGAGGGTCACAACGTGGCCGTGTAGAACCTAATCTGATGTGGCTCCTCATCTTTCCTCTTACATTATTATACTTTTGTCATCCCATGAGAAAAACTTTCTTTTCTCTCCAAGAAAGATGGGACAACACATAGAAAGCACTTGGACCTAAACCACAGAGTTGCCTACAGATGTGTGAGTGAAATAAATGCTCATTATTAAATGTCATTATTAAATGCTCATTATTGTCATTATATTATTTAACAATGACATTAATAAACATCATTGAGATTTTATGACTGGTTATTAGCTGTACTAGTCAACTTTGCCAAAAACTGGACATCTCCCTCTTTATCTGCCTGTCTGTATATATTTACAGTTACATATTTTCTTTTTTTTTTTTCTTTGTCTTTTTAGGGCTGCACTCACGGCATATGGAGGTTCCCAGACTAGGGGTTGAATCAGAGCTGTAGTCACTAGCCTATGCCACAGCCACAGCAATGCAAGATGCGAGCTGCATCTGCGACCTACGCCACAGCTCATGGCAATGCTGGATTCTTAACCCACTGAGCGAGGCCAGGGATCGAATTTGCGTCCTCATGGATGCTAGTCAGATACATTTCTGCTGAGCCACGACAGAAATTCCAGAGACTCATATTTTTCTAATGAAATATTTTTGTTTTTCATTTATTTCACTTTGTATATTTTCATATGTCAGCAAAAAAGATAAAAATAAAAGGACAGAGACTTCACGGCTGTCATATGTGATAGTGAAAACCAGGCCTTGCTATGGGTACAAATGAAACTAATTTTTCTCTACCAGTCAGGATGCTTTTATTTATAAACAAAGAAAAAAACATGAATCAAACTGACTTAAACAGTAAGTAACTGTATTATTCCACATAAAGAAGGAGCAAAGAGGGAGTTCCCATTGTGGCAATACAGATGAGATGTACAGCAGGACAGAATTAGGCTACCCAGAGCCGCTTCCATTCTGGATCCAGAATGTGGCTGTAATTGATGCCCAGGGCTCTTCCCCACCTTGGAGACACAATCCATTCTGCAGAGCTGTGACTTCCCAGGCCTCTGTGGTGCTAGCACCACCTGGCCCATGGATTTGGCACATAGCTGACACCAGAGGAAATCTCTTTGCATCACCATATGGGAAGAATCCTAGGTGACTTGTTTCAGGATGCATTGGAAGAAAGGAAAGAGATTCTGTGTTGTTTACAAAAGGATAGATGGCCCTGCCCCGATCATAGTTCAACATAGATTGAAATCTCCAAGCTTGCCTCAAGTAATTTCTCTAAGCTTATCTTAAAAGACTAGTGACTCTAGATTTCTTCCTCTCAATGATACAGAAACTATATAGCCCATATTTTTCCAAAAAGTGAATATTAAGTTTGTGCATATCTACAGCATATTGGCCAATTTCCCCTTGCCCTTGATAGCAAGGTTAGACTGACATATATGAAGATTAGGTTAGCTACCCGGAACACCACGCTTCACATCAGTTAGAATGATCAAACAAAGCGCATCTTCATAATACAAAGAAGTTTCTATAAAATGGTATTGACTTTTGGGGTTCCCATTGTAGCACAGTGGAAATGAATCTGACTAGGAACCATGAGGTTGCAGGTTCAAACCCAGGCCTTGCTCAGTGGGTTAAGGATCTAGTGTTGCCGTGAGCTGTGGTGTAGGTCACAGACATGGCTCAGATCCCGCGTTGCTGTGGCTGTGGCACAGGCTGGAGGCTGTAACTCCGATTGGACCCCTAGCCTGGGAACCTCTATATGCCATGGCTGCGTCCCTAAAAAGACAAAAAAAATGGTATTGACTTTCCATATTTCCATAACTCTCTTCTGGTGACAGGTCCAGAAAGGACAGCTCTTTTTAGAAGTAGCTCCTTCTGACATTTGTTATATGTCTGGGTTTTCAGAACTGGTACTTCATGATTTCCTTACTCTGGAGGACTAGTTGTGCAGTTCCGGTGCTAGTGGTCATGGACCACAGTCTGTGACTGGCTATAGTCATAGCCAACTGAATCATGAGAACAGAGAAAATATTTCCATTCAATTATGCTTTAAAAAAAAATCTTAATTCATTTCTAAGTGGCTTACCGAGGAGCTTCACCTTCAATGAAGTAAACACATAAGATTGTTTTTCCTCAAATTATGTTATATAAAATTCCCATTTCTTATCCAGTAATGTCAATTTAGGAAGGTTCCATAAGTTTCTAGTCCGGTTTAACATTATGTCATTCAAAACTCTGCTCATCTCACTGCAAGTTAGACTTAAAACTTGAATGGCTCAAGATGCCTCACCATTTACACACTTCCCCTCCTCCCACTTCTAGATTCTAACTTCTCCATTGTTAGGGCAGGAAAGAGGGATGGGAAGAGGTAAATTGTTATGCCTGCCTAACAGATTACCACTAAAGGAGTTTCTGTTGTGGCTCAGCAGGTTAAGAACCCGATTAGCATCCATGAGAATGTTGGTTCGATCCCTGGCCTCGATCAGTGGGTTAAGGATCCTGTGTTAATGACAGCTGTGGTGGAGGTTGCAGATGCAGCTTGGATCCCACATTGCTGTGGTTGTGGCACAGGTCAGCAGCCGCAGCTCCAATTCGACCCCTAGCCTAGGAACTTCCATTTGCCGCGGGTACGGCCCTAAAAAAAGAAAAAAAAAAACCCAAAAAACAAATTACCACTAAAGCATAGTGATATGAAACAGTAATAACTATATCTATTTTCTTTTACAGCTTCTGAGGAATAAGAATTCAAGAGCTGTTCAGCTGGGTGTTTCTGGTACAGCATCCATCACTCATGAAGCAGCAGTCAGAAGCTGATCACAACTACAGTAACGTGAAAGCTAGACTCAGTCTGGAGGATCTACTTTCAATGTGGGTCACTCACATGACTGGCATGTTACTGATGGCTGTGGACATGAGGCCTCAGTTCTTCTCTTTACGGGTCTCCACCTAGTGTTACTAGAGTTTCCTCCTAACATGGCAACTGGCTACCCCAGAATAAAGTCATCCAGGAAACCAAGGTGGGAGCTATAATGTATTTTATAAGGTAGCCTAGCAAGTCTCACACTGTTCCTTCCACATTATCCTACTGGTCACACAGGTCAGCCCTGCTCCCATGTGGGGAAGGGCTACACAAGACAATATTACTAGGAGGTAAGGATGATAGTGGGCTATTCTAAAGGCTGGCCACACATTGGAAAAGGCAAACACCTTCTTATCTGAGGGAGGTCCTATTCTTATTTTCTTTTCTTATGTATTTTACTTTTTAGGCTGCACCTGTAGCATATGGAAATTCCCAGGCTAGGAGTCAAATCAGAGCTGCAGCTTCCAGCCTACACCACAGCCACAGCAACACAGGATCCAAGTCACATCTGCAGTCTACACTACAGCTCACAGCAATACTGGATCCCTGACCCAATAGCAAGGCCAAGAACCTCACCCATATCCTCATGGGTACTAGTTTGATTCACTTCTACTGAGCCACAATGGGAACTCATTATTTTCTTTTCTTATACTAACACTCTCTGACAACCAGTATCTTTTTTGTCGTAGGCTTCCTAATGATGAATATCTTGTGGAGTCCTTGCCAGGATTCTCTGGAGGGCCTGGGGGCCTCCCACTGCAGAGTTCCCGGACATGGGAAATCTGACTGTGGCTCAACTTCTTTCGTCCTTTCTCCAGTATCTCCCACCAGCAGTCAATGTCACAGCCTTTGGCTACTGAGGTCCCCATACCCAAAAAAGATCCCTCTTGGGTGGGGATAGAAAAACTAAGCCAAGCTACCTTCTGTGGTTGCTTCCCAACCCTTGGAAAACTCATGTTTCCTTGACATGCCAAATGTCAGCAGGCAGACTTGCTCCTGCTGTCTCATCTCCCTGACCCACCCCTGCACTCCAGTCCTCACTTCCCTTGCTCAGACAGGCACAGAAGCCTAAGAGCAAGTCATCAAAATGAGGAACAAGAGTTCTTCCCTTCTTGAAAACATCTACCATCTTCACAGATGATTCTCTTGGAAACCCACCTCCCTGCAGGTGAGGAGGAAGGGGAAAATTCCGCCAAATCTTGAAGGACTTTGATGACCCTTTCTGCTTCCCCAGGTTTCTTTCACAGGCCCATAAAGCAGTAATGATTAGCATTAAGGGGACTGATTTGTCTACTTCTTCATCCACAAACCCTAGAAGGAGGTTTCCGACTTCAACTGTAAGCTGTTTGCAGCTCCCTCTAGGATGTGGGAGTCATTAGCGACTTTTGTTTTCAGTTTGGGCCCTCGTTTAATGACTACAGGAGAAGTTTCATCCAAGCTAAGCCTAATATTCTATCAGCCATATGAAAGAATCATATCTGACCTAGAGTAAAATTTTCTTTGTGCCTTCTCTTTCTCCTATGACATTATAGACTACTTCTCTGATACTTGGACAAAGAAGCCTTTCAAGTCTACCTGAGAGGCTCCTTTGGTGACTTAAACTAAATCAGGGAGAGTAAGTAAGTTGTATCTCAGATATCAAATTATATGATCCTCCCTGACTACTTGGAAAACTGTATTGATCATTGCAACCAACCGTAGTCTCCATGCAAAAGTGAGTTGATCAATTAACAATGTCTGTCAGGGATATAGGTTCGAAGGAAAAGGCAGGAATCATATTGAATATTTAGTGTCCATAATATATACCCTTCTTATATTCCAAGGGAAAATTACTGTTTCATTCATTTTTTCCCTCCATAAAGAGAATTTTTCTAAAATTCAGGGGTGTCTCTGCCCACCAGCTTCCACAGTTTTTTACCTTCAAATTTTTATCTAAAATTCCTTTAGCTTTTATTTCAAACACAGTACCTTGAGCCTGAATGCTGGGACCCAACTTAAATTCAATCAAGTCACAAGGAGTTTCTAAAACGATGTTCCAATTATCTTGTGCAGGATTGTCAATTATGAAGCCCATGAATAATTCTTCCTAACCCAAAGACTTAATTCACCTGGACTTCAGTCCAGAGTTTGTTTCAACCTATCTCTGAATTCTTCTTAAAGGGAATGTTACCGTTAAGTGTAAGCTCCAGGAAATAAATTGTAAGACTTCCCCCTTAAGGATTGAAGAAGATACAGGTTTCACAATAACAGGTTTTAAGAAATCCAGCTCAAGAGCCAAGTGGGCAAAATTGTGAGACATCAATCTGTAAAATGTTTCAATATAGGGGAAATATGATTTCTCAGCCCTTTACAGTCAGAATCAGATAATAATAACATTGTTGTCTTTTACCTCCTTCACTTATTACCAAAATAAGGATGCAGAACACTGTTTTCCTTCCTCCCAGGCACTACTCTTCTTCTCATGTCTTTCCCAGTGGGGAGGGCCTTTGATATAAGAGGGTGAAGACAGAACTACTGGGACAGTGGAATAAGTCATCAAAGTTAAGCATTGAGAACCCATCATGAGAAAGTTTTGTGGGGCTTACACCAGTTTCCCTATGAAGATTATCTAAATGTCTAAAACTTGCTCCTCTGACAGACAGCAAGGCCCTACCCCCACCCTTCCAGAACAGAGCCAGTGATTATCATGACCTTGGAGAACCTCGTGGCCACTTTCAGTGTGGAGTCTGGACACCAGAGTTGTGGGGGAGAGGGGTCTGTGCAGAAGTGTTTAAAAAAAAAAAAAAAGGAGGTGGAAAACATACAGGGGGACAAAAGATAGGAACCAATAAAAGAAGGGACTGCAAATATGCAACAGAGGCAAATTCTGTAACCTGGCAACCTTATGAGAAAGAAAAGAAAAGAAGAAGCCACGCATTTTGCACCATTCTTTTCTTAGGACTATGTTGTCAACTAGCTGGTAGTGTGATTCTTTTTCTTTCAGTTCACTACCTGTACTTGTTTGCTCTTCTAGATGTTACAGGCGTAACTAAGGAGGTAATACAAGGGATTATCATGCTAGGTTCCCTGAGGCCTAGAAGTGACTTTGAAGTGTAAAAAATTAATAAACTCGGCATTCCTGTAATGGTGCAGTGGAAATGAATCCTACTAGGAACCATGAGGTTGCAGGTTCGATCCCTGGCCTCATTCAGTGGGTTAAGGATCCGACGTTGCCATGAGCTGTGGTGTAGGTCGCAGATGCGGCTTGGATCTGACATTGCTAGGGCTCTGGCGTAGGCTGGTGGCTACAGCTCCAATTAGACCCCTAGTCTGAGAATCTCCATGTGCTGCGGGAGCAGCCCTAAAAAGGCAAAAAGACAAAAAAAATAATAATAATAAAATCAAACCTCAATTAAATAGAGATGAAAGTTCAGAGGAGGAGCTCTCATGCCCTGTGACTACAGCAGAACCCAACAGGAAGAAGAAGAAGAAAGACTCCTTCTTTCCTGGCAAGAAGTCAGCCAATGAACAGCCATGGACTGTGTTCACCACAGCCCTCCTGGCTTCCTTTTCCCCTCTACAGAAGTATTCTCCTTCTCAGGGATCTACAGGGACTTGCCATGGTTCCAGGCCCCAAATCTTAATTCTCTGTTGATCCCAAGTAAACCTATCTTTGCTGGAGAAATATGTGGATGTCTATTTGTTCTAGTTAAATGGAAGGTACACTCTGAATGTGTTCCACATTTTCCATTTTCTATAGAAATATATCACTGCCTCAACACTCCGCCACCCACCTACCCACAGGCAAAGCTTGTAAACCCTCCCTCACTCTGTCATCATCTTCTTGCCTCAATCTCTCATACCTCCTACTTGAGTTGTTCCTGACCAAATTGTTGATCCTTTTGCTTTAGATCAGGTCAAGCTTCATGGTTGGGCCCTTCAGATTGGATTCTTAGAAACATCTTTTGGTTTCCCTAGCCATTTACTCTGATTTCTTGACTCAGCTCCCTTCCTTTGCCCACAGCCTGAGGGCAAGCCCCAGACACAGGAACCCGAGCCTGAGGAGAATCCAAGGACACCTAATTAACAAGAAGACAAGTACAAACACACTTCTAAAATATTGTGAAGATCCTCATTTCTACATCTCCTGGGCCAATACCATGAGTAAAAAAGAAAAAGAAAAGAAAAATTCAACTAAGTACTTTTTACCCCTCCTCCAACCACATAAGATGTAGATGAAGTAGCTGTTAACTGACCTTTTTTCCCCAGTAAAATGGCTTTTTGGTGGTCATTCTTTTGAACAGTCATAGAATCTGTTTGTAAGAGACTATATAGCAACGAATTAACAAGTTGGAAAATGAACCCATCAGTTGAAGTGTGTCCTTTGTCTTGCCCCATTAACCTGTT
Organism: Catagonus wagneri; assembly: GCA_004024745.2. Taxonomy (NCBI): domain Eukaryota; kingdom Metazoa; phylum Chordata; class Mammalia; order Artiodactyla; family Tayassuidae; genus Catagonus; species Catagonus wagneri. The sequence continues at coordinate 3,487,639 of PVHT020003785.1, forward strand.
TATTATTTCCCACTAAGTTGACTTCTTTTGAAAAGAGTCCCAACTTGAAAGAGACTTGGCTTTGGCAACATGATGAGTTTATTATAAAACAAGCTCTGAAAGGAAGGAGAAGCAAGGTGGATTTCAAATCCATCTTTCCCTCAACAATTAGCCCCTTGTGACTCACAGAGGAATGGGGTATCATCTTGGTGTTTACATTCAGAGAGAATATAGTAAGTTTTTCCATGCAACATAAGAGCATTGTAACAACGTGATGAAGTAGAGTTGGTCATAGAAAGACATCCTTAATTAACCCCATTCTAAAACTGAGTCATTTGAAAGGCTTCAACTACTAATATGGAAAGTCCAAGATTTGTAACCAATCGTCAGTCAACATCTGCTGAGAGTTTTCCTTTTAACCAGAACTGTCCTAGGAGTTCCTGTGGGAAAGTAAAGATCAAACCCTGACCTCAGATTGCATGCAATTTCTTGAGCCAAGATAAAGAAGAAATATTAAAAGGGAGGAACACAAGAGTGTATAGACCTCATATGGATGTAAGCATTATTCTTTACTAGAAATTCAGCTTTATGTATAGGGTTTTTTTTTTTTTTTCTTTCCCACAGTCCTGGTTTCCTATAGATTGTATGCATTATAGGAACTCTTCATTGTAGACCACAGAGGTGGCTTCCATTTGTTTCCAGGTCTACCACCACCTCAATCTCCATTCTCATTTAAACTTCCTTTACTTTTTTTGAGAACTTCCAAGAGTCCTGTCTTGGTGACACAACCACCAAACAGGTCATGACAAGAAAAACTGCCCCTTAGGTCTCTAGGCTGCTCTGCACTTTAGAAAGCATTTCACGCATGTAATTTTATGTAATACTGTCAATAACCATTTAAAGAAAGAGTTAATGTTCTCATTTCACAGATGAAGAACTTGAGGTTCAAAGTGTGTTAACTGTCCTCAAAGCTGGATAAGCATTACAGTCACCTAAGCTTTTTTAAAAAATATTAAGATTGCATAGAAAACAAACTTATGGCTAACAAAGGGGAAAATGAGGGCAGGGTTAAAATAGGAGGCTGAGATTAATTTATACACCCTTCTATACACAAAACAGATAATTAGTAAGGACCTACTGTGTAGCACAGGGAAGCGTACTTAATATTTTGTAATAACCTATAAGGGGAAAGAATCTGAAAAAGAACATATATGTACATACTACATAATATATAATAATATATAATATAATAACATATATATAACTGAATCACTTTGCTGTATACCTGAAACTAACATGATATTGTAAATCAACTATACTTCAATTTTAAAAAATTAAGATTGCTAGACTGCACCCCAAAGGATAGAGTGTTATTCTGCTATGAATTACCTACCTTTGGAAAAACAACTGGTTTTTCCAAGGCTATATAAGCCTTAACCTGGCAAAACCAAGCATCAAATATTCACCTTCTGTCTCCGAATACAACCAGGCCAGTCTCTACCCCTAAAAGTCTGTTTCACATACAACTTTCAGCTAGATCTCATGGGATCCATTTTGTGCCACACAGTGACATAAGGAAGGCTCATCAAGGTACATTTTGGCGGGATTGCTGTGTGAGGGTTTGAATCTGTGCATGTGAGTTTTATTAAACCCCGAGTTAGAAGTGATGGCCCAGATTTGCAAGGCCCTGAAAGGAATAAGGTTTGTTCCAGTTTGTCAACATTGTATTGAAAAGAAATGAAGGAGAAAGAATTACACAACCTGCTGATGAAAAGAAGCTTTTAAAAAAAACATTTGAAAAACAGGATTGCTGATGAAATAGAATTTCTCTTATTTTACTCTTCTCTCCCCTGCTGCCAAATCAATTTAATTTGGATTAGGAATGGACATGGGGATGACCATACCAATCAAGGCCACCATTTACATAAAGGCACAAAATATGGGAGAAACTACCCCCACTAGCCTCTAACCTTATAGGCTTTCCCAATTCTGCCACCAAAAGAAGATACTTTTTCCTAATTAACATTAAGCTATAGATGTGTTAATAAACTAGGTGGTGGGAATCCTTTCACAATGTCTGCATTTATCAAGTCACCATGGTGTACACTTACAATGTCATATAATGTTGTCAATTATACCTCAGCAAAAGCTGAAAATATTTTAAATTAAAAAAATTCTCAGAAAATAAAAATAGAACTACCATATGATCCAGGATTTCCACTTCTGGTCATATATCTGAACAAAACATTCACTGAAAAAGACTTATGTACCCCTATATTCTTAACAGAACTATTCACAATAGGCAAGACATGAAAACAATCTAAATGTCCATTGATAGATGAAAGGATTAAGAAGATGTGGCACTTATACACAATGGAATACTACTCAGCCATTAAAAAGAACAAAATAATGCCATTTGCAACAACATGGATGCAACTAGAGATTCTCATACTAAGTGAAATAAGTTTGAAAGAGAAAAACAAATACAATATCACTTATATGTGGTATCTAAAATATAGCACAAATGAACCTGTTTATAGAACAGAAACAGTCTCACAGACATGGGGAACACACTTATGGTTGCCAAGGGGGAGGGAGTGGGATGGACAGGGAGTTTGGGGTTAGTAAATGCAAACTATTACACTGAGAATGAGTAAGCAATGTGGTCCTGCTGTATAGCACAGGAAACTATACCCAATCACTTGTGATAGAACAAGACAGAAGATAATATGAGAAAAAGAATGTATATATATATATGTATGACTAGGTCACTCTGATATACAGCAGAAATTGACAGAACATTGTAAAACAAAAATAAGAATAAATTAAAGAAAGAAAAAAGAATTAAGATGCAATATAAGTTAAAGCAGTACTCAAAACTTTATTATTGTGAATTATCTGGGGATTTTGTTAAAAATGCAGATTCTGATTCAGAAGGTCAGGGGTCCTGAGAGTCTGCATTTCTAACTGGCTCCCAGGTGATGCTAATGCAACAGTGGGCCTGCCCTCTGATCGTAAGTTGTTAAAGTAGATACTGACATCGCTTAAGACAAGAAATGGCCATGCCTCCATAATTAACTAAAGTAATGCACTGACAGGAATCAGAGGCCACCAGGACAGAACAAAATGGAAACACTTCTTCTGAGGAAAAAAAAAAATTATTTACATGTTGGTTCATTTTTGTAGAGTCAGCCAGAGGTTTTTGGGTCCCAGACTGACAGAAGGGGCTCTTGGGACTATAAAAATTTAAGGTAGTTTTCCTGAAACCCTACAACTGGGAGGAATAAGCATTTTAAGCATTAACTGAGGTCTGCACTTCAACACTTTCCCTTGCTTGGGTCTACACCATGAGATACCGTTTCAGGGTCGATGTAGGGGCAACAATGAGAAACCTCTTAGAACTGGGAAATGAGAGGACCAGGGGCCAGCATGGAATTGGGAAATAAAATGTCCCTTGAAAGTTAAACTCTAAGTGAACTGAAACAGAGATGTGTAAAAGTCACCTTAAGAAAACAGCCTCCTAAACCAGTAACACTTGGCTCTAATCTAGTTCGAGGAATTACCACATCTAGAGAAAGTCTTAATCATGAAAAGGAGGGGACCACAGACGTGGCAAAAGCCAAGTCATGGACACGATAACTAAAGTATAGCTGATTTATAACACTGTGCTAGTTTCAGATTACAGCAAAGTGATGCAGTTACACACATGTTTATATCTTTTTTCATATCTTTTTCCCTCATAGGTTGTTACAAAATATTAAATATAGTTCCCTGTGCTATATAATAGGTCCTTGTTGCTTATCTATTTTATATAGGCAGTGTGTATATGTTAATTCTTCCCCCCCCTTTCCCCTTTGGTAACTATAAGTTTGTTTTCTATGTCTGTGGGCCCATTTCTGTTTTGTACATAAGTTCATTTGTATCATTTTTTTAGATTCTACATATAAGCGATATCATATGATATTTGTCTTTGTCTGGCTTAACTTCTCTTAATATGATAATCTCTAGTACCATCCATGTTGCTGCAAATGGCATCATTTTATTTTTTATGGCTGAGTGATATTTTATTGTGTATGCGTGTACGTGTGTATGGATATATGTATATCAATATGTATATATCACATCTTTATTATCCATTCATCTGTCAATTGAGAGGCTTCCATGTCTTGGCTATTATAAACAGTGCTGCAGTAAACATTGGGATGACAACCCAATCAAAAAATGGGCAGAATATTTAAATAAACATTTCTCCAAAGACATACAGATGGCCAACAGGCAGAGGAAAAAAAATATCAGCATCACCAATTATTAGAGAAATGCAAATCAAAACCACTATGAGGTACCACCTTACACCAGCTAGAATGGCCATCATCAAAAAGTCTACAAATAATAAATGCTGGAGAGGGTGTGAAGAAGAGGGAACCCTCCTACACTGTTGGTGGGAATATATATTCGTTCAGCCATCGTGGAGAACAGTACGGAAATTCCTTTAAAAAAAACTAGAGTTACCATATGATCCAGGGATCCCAATACTGGGCATGTATCTGGAGAAAATTATAATTTGAAAAGATAAACAGACACTAATTTTGTCTCTGTTTAACTAAGGAGGAGAAAGCCCTGACTGGAATGTGGCACTCCATGTAAACAACACGTATCTGTATCAACATGGTAGAGATGGAGACATCAGACATTCAGGACCTAATGCCACAAAACAGGAGTTGGTAAATACAGTTCTTGGGCCAAATCTTATTTTTGTAAATGAAGTTTTATTGGACCACAGGCATGTCCATTCATTTACCCATTTTCTATGGTTCCTTTTGCATTAGCATGACAGAGCTGTGTAGTCTTGACAAAGGCCATAAGGCCGACAAAGCCTCAAACATTTACTCCCTGGCCCTTTACAGAAAAAGTTTGCCGACCTGTGCCATAAAACATTTCAGTCATTTCAGTCATGCAACTAATTCCCCTTGCTCTGATCTCATGCTCACTAAGTAAACTTCTGATTATAATTTGGCTTCCTGGGTAGTGTACCAACAAAGGAGAGAGTGCCTTGGCCAGCTGTTATTTTTAGCTACATTTGCATGCGAGGGTTTTGTGGATTTTTTTACATCAATGTTGGGACCATGTCTTATCGGAATTATCCTCAAGAGTGATAATTTCTTTCTACATTTGCTAAAAAGAAAAAAAACCCCACAATTTTCATCCCTATAAAACTGAGGGCTCGACATCTAGATTGTGGTGGGTTGACGTTTCTTCTCCTTAAGAGTACGTTCTTAATAATTCTGATGAAAAGTTTGGGGAGTTAAATGCAAGCAGTGACCCTGGGCCCAACTCCCCGTCCTACAAGGAGAACATTTACTTCGTTATCCGCAGGAGCAAAATCATAAATCTACTGTTTGCTCCTACATAGGGAGTCCAGTATTCTATATCCTCAGCCTCATTTGCTGCTTTGTGATTGTGCCATTTTGAGTTCACACAGGGTTTCATCTTATTTTTCAACTGGACTTTGCTTTTTTACCCCTTTTCATAATTTTTGTTCATATTTTAGATTCTTTTATGTATTTGGAACAAAAGGAAATGTCTTCTTACAAACATGCTATAATAATTTGACCAAAAGCCCCCCTCGCTGACCTCCAATAGGATATTTTTATTTAGTCTAATGGACTAGATATTTTACCACAGTCCATTGCTCAACCAACATTTACTGAGTGTATGCCATGTTGTAGGTACTATGTTCTGCTATGGAGGTGACATACACACTGCTTTGCTGCCCCTCGGAGCTCACAGGTGAGCTGAACCATCTGGCCCACCTCTAACACTGAACAAATTGCCAAGTTGAGGGTTCCCCAGTGCAGGTACATTGGCCGTATCATTCCCCTTCAGTTAAACTTTGTATACCTTTCTACTCATACTAAGGCACTCATCCCATCAAAGTTCACTTGCCATCTAAGTTATTCTATTTTATGATGTTCCTAAATATAGAGTTCTTTTATAACATCTTTGATAACATATCCACAAATTAATGCTCAGATAGCCAACAAAAAAATTCAGCAATACCAAACTTTTAAGTCCACCACAGTGTCTTTGAGGAGGGCATTTCTATTTGCATTTTTTTTTCTTTGTCCTTTTAGGCCCGCACCCACGACATATGGAGGTTCCCAGGCTAGGGGTAGAATCAGAGCTGTAGACACTGGCCTACGCCACAGCAACGTAAGATCTGAGCCGCGTCTGCAACCTACACCACAGCTCACGACAATGCCGGATCCTTAACCCAATGAGCAAAGCCAGGGATCGAACCTGCAATTCATTTCCACTGAGCCACGATGGAAACTCCTCTACTTGCATTTTTTGCTGCTCACTTATTGCATTCTGCAAAGCTGAACAAGCAGCAGACACCTGCCTCTTAGTACTGCATCCTTGGGCAGGGTAGGGAATGAGTGGGCTTACCCCTGGGTGCACCCTGGCACTTCCTGCACACTCTCATCTGCTTCACACAAAATCGCAATCTTACGGTCTTCAGCTCCCAGCTCAGGAAAACCACAGAACCTTCCATCCAGCGCACCATTGAGGTGGGTAGGTTTTTGACCATCAGTACATCCATGGCTACAAAACAGTTATTTTGTTTTTAATGCACCAGATGGCCATTTACTTTATGGCACCATTCAGAGCACTAGACAATAAATTTCCTAACTCAAAAAAAAATAGAAGAAGCCTAGTGAGCCCTTAATGGAAACATTGCTAAATCAAATATGATCCTTTCTAGGATTTTCTCATGAAAATAATGAAAAACCTTTCATTATTAAATCAGAACTTATAAATCAAAATGCATGAAATTACTTTTCCCCACATGTTTTTACTGATATGAATAAGCACCACACTGTGTATATTTTAAATTAACCTTAATGCCATCTACTGGTCATTGAGAAATTTTTGTCTCAGAAAGTTGGTAACAACTTTAGAAATTAAAAAATTATTAATAATAAAAATACTGCTTTTGTTGAGATTTAAGGAACAGCCACAATGTTCCAGGACTGTGTTCAGCACTGTACATGCTTTATCCCATTTTCTCTTCACAATAACCTTTATTAGTGCTATAATTTAAGGCATAGTAGTATTAAATAACATACCATATTCACCGATATAGTAAAAGCCTAGCTGGAATTCAAACCAAGCAGTCAGTCCATTGCTTTCATACTCAGGCAGAATGCTATACTTTTGCTAATAAACCTCAGCTTTGACTGAAAGAATAAGGCTGAAAGACTAACACACGCTCTCTGTTAACATGTCTGAAGCTAAAGGCACAGCCCTCACTTCTCCAACTCCACATTCAGCTCCCCTCACGGTGCAGTTCCTCGGCTTCTCCTTCAAGCACCATTTCTATGGTGTGGGGATTTTTTTTTTTTTTTTGTCTTATTGCCTTTTCTAGGGCCACACTTGAAGCATAGGGAGGTTCCCAGGCTAGGGGTCTAATTGGAGCTGTAGCCACCGGCCTACACCACAGGCACAGCAACGCAGGATCCGAGCCACATCTGCAACCTACACCAGAGCTCACGGCAATACTGGATCCTTAACCCACTGAGCGAGGCCAGGGATCGAACCGGCAACCTCATGGTTCCCAGTCAGATTCATTAACCACTGAGCCGCTGAGCCGACGGGAGCTCACAATGATGTGGGGATTTTACACATTTGCAGTTCACATCTGACATCTCTAAAATGTGATGGATCCACTCGTTCATGCAACAAATAGGTCCTGAATTCTTATGCACTAGACTGTGCCAGGTGCTAGGAGCGAAACAGGGAAACAAACAGACCCAGTTCCTCCTTTCATGGAGCTTCAAGTGCAGCGGGAAATACAGGTGGATGTAAATTACACGGAGGTACAATCACATCATGGAAAGGGCTCCCTGAAGAAATGCAGGGTGCTGGCAGCATGCATTTAGCAGGATGACCTTCCTCGGAGACCCGAGTGGTGATCAGAAAAAAGGCATAGGAAGACGTCCCTGAACGAGTGGGAGCGGGAGTGAGTGAGGTGTGGGGAAGGGGACTGTAGAACGTGAGTGGTCAGCAGAGGGCATCTTCCACCCTCCCGCCCAGGGCAAGCTCAACAGGAAGTCTACTACGAACTAGGCACCTTGGATTATTTTACCATAAATGGAATTTGGATAAAAGGCCATAATTAAATCATACCTTTTCATACTTTGAACAAATCACTTTTACTAAAAATACTAAATTGCGTGATATTGAAACACTTTTGAAGACCCAAATGTAACGGTGACTCAACTGATTAAAGTCTCTGTTGGTACTTCATGAATAATTCAAATGTCTTTTAAATGAGATTTTTTGTTTGGTCTGAGATTATGAAAATAACACTTATGACAGATGATATGAATAACATAGAAAGAGTAACAAAAAAAAAGCTGATATTCACATCTTATAACCCGGAGATAAACAATCTTAACATTTTAGAATGTTCCTTCTAGTCTTTTTTCTGTGGCTATTTTACAAAGATTAGATTATATAGCCAAGTTTTATTTTTATTTATTTATTTTTTTCTTTTAGGTCCATATCCGAGGCATATGGAGGTTCCCAGGCTAAGGATGGAATTGGAGCTATAGCTGCCAGCCTACGCCACAGCCACAGCAACGCGGGTTCTGAGCTGTGTCTGTGACCTACACCACAGCTCACAGCAACGCCAGATCCTTAACTCAATGAGCAAGACCAGGGATCGAACCTGAGTCCTCATGGATATTAATTTGGTTCGTTAACCATTGAGCCATAATGGGAACTCCCAATATATAGACAAGTTTTAATTTAATTTATTCATTTAACCTGATCATTATTTTACTTATTACACACTCTTTGCTAGCATCATTTAACAGCTAGATAATATTTCATTATGTAGATAGAGTCCAGTTTCCCTAACTCATTTCCCAGTTTTTGAGTACATGGAGTGTTTTCAATGTTCAATATGTAACAAATTATAGACAAATAATAAATGGCATATGAGAATATGTAATAAATTATTGCATATCATGATACTTATTTCTTTAAAACATGGCTTAGTCACCAGAACAGAACTCAGTAAAAAGTAAATATTATTGTCAAGTGATTAAGTAACTAAGACAGCTTTTTTGCCTACCTAAAGAGAATTTAGGAAAGTAACAAAGCAAATTACAAAGGCAAAAAAAAAAAAGCACCGCTCAGGAACACTGACATCTAACCTATGCCCCATTCTCCGCCCCCCTCCACTACTTTCTTGAACTATTGGCTGCTTTTACCTCCATCTTAAGACAAGCTGCAGTAAAAGTTAATAGGTATTTTTGTCATGTTGGAGAATCCCAGCAAGCCATCCTGAAGTCCCATTTGTGAAGTGATGTGTCACATTAACACATTTTATAGGCTTAATCTTGCACTGCCTAATTGAATAACTTAATATCTGTGACATTAGCTTGATTCACACAATAACACAAACACACAATCTATACAGAGGATTTCTAAGTGATTACATCACAGCTTTCCATACTCTGAACATGCCCTGGTCTTTTCAAACTGATCATCAGTGCCACTTAAATGAGCTAGCTTATGAACCATTTATGATCTGCCATTTATGAACAAACTTCCGTCTCTTTGACATTAGATATTTACTTTATGTGGAAGCAAACTGGGATCAAAACTTTTCTTCTTCTAGTTGGGTTCTGTTAAGTAGGTTTATGCCCATTTTTCAGATGCTAGGACAATTTTTTTAATTTTTTTTTATGTCTTTTTAGGGCCACACCCACAGCATATGGAAGTTCCCAGTCTAGGGGTCTAATTGGAGCCATCCTACACCACAGCCACAGCAATGCAAGATCCAAGTCACGTCTGCGACTTACACCACCACCCACAGTAATACCGAATCCTTAACCCAGTGAGCAAAGCCAGGGATCAAACCCATGTCCTCATAGATACTAGGTCAGGTTTGTTAACTGCTAAGTCACGACAGGCACTCTGGTGCTAGGACTCTTGAACAGAGTTTCCACAGAAAGGCATGCACAAGATGGAAATGATACAACCACTGTGCTATGAATAAGGTCAGTACTAGATAAAAAGTGAGACCCTGAACAGTGGTGGATGAGACCTTTCAGACCCTGCAACAATGCCTTCACTCCACACCAGCATCTGAAAAGAGTGACTACACAGACTGATCCCCAGTGACCACACAAATGGATGCCACTTAGCCTGAATCTGATGGAAGCAGGGGATACTTGGGGTTAAGACTGACATTTCAGAGTCAGACTCACTAGGCTTTGTTTTTGGTTCATCCATATACTACAAATGCCCAGGGCAAGTAAATTTTTTATAAGCCACTTTTCGCCTTTAAAAAAAATAAAGGTAACAATAGTGCCTACTATATTGGATTTTGAGAAGACTGAATGAAATAATCCATGGAAAGCTCCTAACACAGTGTCTGGCATGTGGAGAACACCCAATGAATTATTATTATTGTAACTGTTATTTACTTGTATCAATGAGTTAAGTATTTTTCTTCCATTAAATCAATGTGACGAAGAATGTACTTCTCAAACATCTCTTATTGCTCTTTAATATGCTGTCAAAAATCTATTCACCTTGGCACCAACTTGCATTTGAAATACAAAACGCGTTGGAAGGGCAGAAGGATAGGTAATGAGTGCCTTAGAATTACCTCCACCCAAAGAAATATTTCCTTTTATTCATCCCCAAACCTCATGAAGGCAAGAACCTTGTCTGCCTTATTGACCAGCAGCAAGTACAATGCCTGGCACATAAAAAGAACATGCATAGTATACACTTCAGTAAGTAGATAAACAGTCCTGAAACAACTCCCCTATTTTGCAAATGCCTATGTCATAGCTCAGTTCAGGTGAACATATTTTCTTTTTATAGAAGTCACCATAATGAAAACTTCTGTCAAGCTTTCACTTGACCTCAGATGTGCCACTGCTCTTGGTGACACAGAGGCAGTCTTGGACTTCTCATGAAAAAGCACCATGTGCCAACCTAAGGAAATCCAGCTGGTACTCACCAAGGTCCACAACATTTTTCTAACTCTTCAGAACAAGTCTAACTCCTTGCAAACTACATTTGAAAGTTGAAATTTCATTGCATCAGCTGTTTTCTGAGCCTTCATTCAACTGGAATATTTGTTTATAGCACTAAGAGGGTATGAAATCTCCAAATTATGGTTTAAATTTTGTTCAAACAATCATAAGATGAATCCATGGGAGTTCCCGTCGTGGCGCAGTGGTTAACGAATCCGACTAGGAACCATGAGGTTGCGGGTTCGATCCCTGCCCTTGCTCAGTGGGTTAACGATCCGGCGTTGCCGTGAGCTGTGGTGAAGGTTGCA
>PVHT020003785.1:3503050-3522536 GCA_004024745.2 Catagonus wagneri
CATATATCCAGACAAAAATTTCCTGGAGAAAGACACTTGCACACGCATGTTCACTGCAGCACTATTCACAATAGCCAAGACATGGAAACAACCCAAATGTCCATCGACAGATGACTGGATTAGGAAGATGTGGTATATATACAAGATGGAATACTAATTCACCCATAAAAAAGGATAAAATAATGTCATTCGCAGCAACATGGATGGAATTAGAAGCCCTCATACTGAGTGAAGCAAGTCAGAAGGAGAAAGACAGATGTCATATGAAATCTCTTATAACTGGAGTCTAAAATACTGCACAAATGAACATCTTAACAGAAAAGAAAACCACGAACTTGCGGAACAGACTTGTGGTTGCCAAGGGGGCAGTGGAGGGGTGGGGGAGGGGTGGGAGGGAATGGGGATAACTAGTGCTTTAATGATGGAATAGCAAGGAGCTCCAACTGTATTGCACGGGAAACTATATCTAATCACATGTGACGAATCCATATATGTACATGTAACTGGGTCACCACGCGGTGCAGTTGGAAACTCTGACAGAAATCTGTAAACCAGCTATAATGCAAAAAAATAAAAAATAAATTATATTAAAAAAATAAAAAAAATAAATTGATCCTTGTTTAAAACAAAGGAAAAAAACAATTTGAGCAAAGGGTCAATGATGTAGAAGATATAATTTTTAAATTCTGTAACTGCACTTTGAAATGTCTTGATTTAGAGAAAGAAAATTTGATGGTGCCCTGGGGAGAAGAGAAGAAACAGCCCACATACCAGAGATATAACCAATGGACTTCTCAAAAGCCATATACTTCTGAGTGGAAATTATTTTTGATACCGTCAATTAAGTAGGAGGTAGAATAAAGACATTAAGACAAGGAAACCCTTAAGAAGTTTATCTACAATGCACCCTCCTCTAAAAGCTTCTGCTAAAATAGCTGAAAATCTGGGTGGTGCAAGTAGGAAGCAAGAGGCAAGTGACTGATTTTTTAGTTGTTAGCCTTGGAATACTCTTCCTCTTTAAAAATATATGTGCATGCATTATTTTTATTTAAAAATCAATAAATTTTCCAATTTCTCCTCTCTGCACCCCCAAGCCTTTTTCAACTACTGACAGGTAAGGCATCTTGAGGTTTGGGAAGAAAGGAAGGGGAGGGGCTGGACAAGGAGGAACGTGGGGCAGCCCTGAGGACAGGTGACAGGAGAAGACACGGAATCCAGAGTTAGCTTGAGGCCAGCCCTGAGAACAGTAGCAGAAGATCCCTGCTCCAAATCCTGGGCTCAGCACACTCATCAGTAGTAATGCCTTTCATTATGACAGCGAAGACACAAGCGCCAGCCTGTCACCAGAGCTCCTCCTGCAAGTGATCTGGAAGAGTGAACGAATACCTTGGCAGGCTCTAGCAAGAGGTATTTGTTCTAACTGAGGTTGACAGTCCAGTCAGGTACTCTTCTTTGTGATAAGTTCCTGCTTGTGTAACTCTCTTCAGTCTCTACATGTTCAGGAATTCAGGAAACAATAGTTAAATGTCTAGTTAGTGGGATGGGAATGTGTACCCGGATCTTTAGCTAGACTATTATCCCTCCTACATTATTAGCTATGCTTTATGCATTTTGGTTTGACCAGTGCTTCTTCATTCATGGTTAATTTCAGGTAATAAGGGGGAGAAGGTTTCGAAATGCTCAAGGAAGAATCAGTCTGGTTACTCTGTAACCCCTGCATACAAAACTCCATCTTATTCCAATAAAACTCTCTCTATATATAATCTTTTTAGGGCCACACCTGTGGCATATAGAAGTTCCCAGGCTAGAGGTCTAATAAGAGCTACAGCTGCCAGCCACAGCCACAGCCGTGCCAGATCTGAACCACTTCTGCTACCTGTATGGCAGCTCATGGCAATGCCAGATCCTTTAACCCACTGAGCAAGGCCAGGGAATGAATCCACATCCTCACCGATACTAGTCAAATTCTTAGCCCACTAAGCCACAATGGCAACTCTGAAAACAATATTTAAACCACAAAAACCTACTGTATAGCACAGGGAACTATACTCAATATCTTATAATAACCTAAAATGAAAAAGAATCTGTACATATGTGTGGGTGTAACTGAATCACTTTGCTGCACACTTGAAACTAACACAATATTGTAAATAAACTATTCTTCATTTTCTTTTTTTCTTTTCATGGCCATACCTGCAGCGTACAGAAATTCCCAGGCTAGGAGTCAAATAATCGGAGCTGCAGCTGCCAGCCTACGCCACAGCAACACTAGATCCTGACCTCATCTGTGACCTACATCACACTTCACAGGAACACCAGATCCTTTAACCCACTGAGTGGGGCCAGGGCTCAGTGGCCTCATGGATACTAGTGGGTTCTTCATCTGCTGAGCCACAGCAGAAACTCCTACTTCTATCTTTTAAATATTTAGTAAATATTATCTAGGTGCTGTTTGGGATTAAAAGACATAAGAATCATACCTGGATTCAGCTCTTTGGGGACTCACTGTCCAGCTATGGAGACAGACAGGTATGGAAATCTATCTACCAAAAACTTCAATGCTAAAGGAATGCACGTGAGTGTCAGGTGAAAGTAATTCTGGCTGGAGGCTCTGGATGGGATTTGATCTGGGCCTTGAAGAATGCATAGGATTTCTCAAAGGAGATGAGATGAGTGGCATGGAAACCAAATTAAGGGAATAGTGTGGGGAAAGGCAGAGGGAGACAGAGTGCATTTGGAGGGTGAGGAATGGAAGGATGTCGTTGGACCACCACATATTCAGGGACAGGTGTACATGTGGAAGACACAGAAGAGCTGAAAGAAAACTATTTTGGAGAAAAGATAATGATTTCAGTTTCCTATTCATTAACTTCTTTTGTGTTGAAGTCTTTGTTGCCTGGGAGACTGAAACAATGCCCAAGACAGAAATGAGATGACTGGGAAAGGGAAGTTGTCTGCACTCAATTCTGCTTTGTTGATTTGGAGAGCAAGGTGGTACTTTTTTTAATTTATTATTTTTATTGATATACAGTTGATTTACAATGTTATGTTACCTTCTGGTGTACAGCAAACTGATTCAGATATATACATATATGTAGATACATACACATATTTTTATATGTATAAAGAATACATAGCTCACTGGGTTAAGGGTCTGGCATTGCTGTGAGCTGCAGTGTAAGTCACAGATGTGGCATTGCTGTGGCTGTGGCATAGGCTAGCAGCTGCAGCTCCAATGAGACCCCTAGCCTGGAAACTTCCATATGCCACAGGTGCAGCCCTAGGGGGAAAAAAAAAAGATATGTATGTATATATTCTTTTTCAGATTCTTTTTCATGATATGTTATTACAAGATACTGAATATAGTTTCCTGAGCTATCCAGTAAGTCCTTGTTGGTTACCTATTTTATATATAGCAGTGTATTACCTGTTAATTCTAAGATCCTAATTTATCCCTCCCCACCTTTCCACTTTGGTGACCACAGGTAATTTTCTATGTTTGTGAGTTTATTTCTGTTTTGTTAATAAGTTCATTTGCATCATTTTTTTCAGATTCCACATATAAGTAATGTCATATGATATTTGTCTTTTCCTGACTTTCTTCACTTAGTATGATAATCTCTAGGTCCATCCATGTTAGTGCAAATGGCATTATTTCATTCTTTTTTATGGCTGGGTAATATTCTATCATATGTATGTACCACATCTCCTTTATACATTCCTCTGTCAATGGCAAGGTGGTACTTTATATTTATTTTTTATTAAAATATAGTTGATTTACAATGTTCTGTCAATTTCTGATGTACAGCAAAGTGACCCAGCCATGTGTGTGTGTGTGTGTGTATGTGTGTGTGTGTATACACACACACACACACACACACACATATATATATATATATACACACACATATATACACATTTCTTTCCTTATATTGTCTTCCATCATAGTCCTTTCCAAAGCGTTGGATGTAGTTCTCTGAGCAATATGGTAGGACCTCGTTGCTTATGCATTCTAAGTGTAATAGTTTGCATCTACTAACCCCAAACTCCCCATCCATCCTACTCCCTCCCCTCTACCTCTTGGTGACAAGGTGGTACTTCAAATGCAGGTTGTTCCACTTACCTGTGAATGTGTCATACAACAGAGAGCAAGAGGGTAGGGTTGAGTTTAGAGATTAGGTGGTCAGTGCTACAGACAAACCATCAAGCTGAATGAGCTCATGAGAGGAATGACTGCAGAGGAGAGAAGAACTAGAATAGAGGCTATATAGCGGACAATGGCAGCAGAGATTAGATTAGAGAGGTTAGAAATTTGATCTCTCTACAAAGAGGTAGATACTAGAAAGGTCACAGCACTACAGAAGAGAGAATACACCATGGAAACCCAAAATGGATGCTGAACTGGTAGGTGTTAAACTATTAAAAATCCTTCAAGCACAACTGGATAAAGACTGGGAAAAAGCTGGTTAGTCTGGTAATTAAGCATCACAAGTAAATTTTAAAAGTAAAATGTTTGAGGGCTCAAGTAAGTCATCAGAGAAAAAAAAATGGAAAGTCATGAGAGGAGGAAGCAGGGTAAACCTTTTGTTTAAGGAAAGATATAGTTGATGAGAACTAGCCTAGATAATTAGCCCCTTGGTATCTGGGGTTAATTACATTAAAGACTGTGGATTTAACAACACTTGTCAGTAAACAAGTGAAGAGATGCATCTTCCTGCGGTGATACAGAAATCTTCTTACTCTACTGCATTCTCTTTGATTTTGCCTGGTACTTGTTCACTTTAGATCTTGAGACTAGAGAATTGGAGGAATTGATTTAATTACTTTCTCTTTTATATAACGCCATTATTTGGCCATTTCATGTGGTTCAAAACAACTAAAAGGGTAAAGGCAGTAGGAACTTATTTTTTGTAATGAACAGTTAGAAAAGCACATTCAGAGCATTGCAGACTTGAGACATGTTTTCAGGTTTTGTGGCCTACCAACCTTGACTATGACCAACAGGTGTGCTGGAGAACGTGCATGAAGCTGGAATATAAGGAGAGCAGTGTGGCTGGTGCAGTCAGTCAAGAGAGGGGGTTAAGAGAAGAATTCATGGGGAAAGAGGCCTGATCTTTTAGGAGAGTCTCGTAGGCCATCCCAAAGACTTTGGCTTTGATTCTGAATGAACTAGTATGGAGCCGCACACACTATCCAGTTTCTCAACCACATTTTTCCATCATACCAGGTCAGTGACAATTTTCTACAGATTGCTTCCATATAGTTTTATTAGCTTTAAGTTCTTAGCAAATTGCCTCTAATCTTCTAGAAAGTTAAACTTTATGATTAATAAATAAGAAGTTGTTGACATCTTCAATTGACTCTTTGTGTAGTCAGAGCCATAAGCTTCAACTGAGAAAATATTCTCTCTACTGGTGCCAGAGTATTTGATAAGTGTAAATTCTGCTAACTGATGATGTTCTCAACTCTAATTTTTCTTCACAGAGCAATTTTAAATATTTCATTCCAGATATTTTCACAGATTTATCTTTTTGCCTTCATTCACAGCACCTCTTCTTTGACAGATATTTTTACAAGACAAAATCCACTGAATAAGTTGTCACTACTTATGATTATGTTGGAGGTGTTGTTATAGTTAGATGCCGCAAAATTATATATTTTATCCATTTCATTTCATTCCAGGATAGAATATGACTTTGTCTTATTGACCTGTCCTTTAAACAGTTTTGAGCAACAGTTCTATGCAAAGCATTGTATTATTTTAATGTTTTCCTAAAGATGTTTAGAACTGCAGTTGACTTCTGATGCTAATTACCTGGAATTTGGTCAAGTTTACAGATTAAGTACACAGTTCCCCACTAGACTGTCCTCACTTCAGACCAGTCACAAAATCAGGGGTTCCCAGCCCACCTACATCTCTGACCAACATATCTATGAGAACATATATATGTCTGGTCAAGAAGATAGCAGCTCCAAATTCTTGCATACTGTGTATGATGACTGCTGAGACCACTCTTTTTATGATTCAAGCCCTTTTATCCCCTTTTAAAACAATATAAAAGTAGGAAATAGTAAAATGTGCACATTTATATAAATTTAAATCAAAGATTTCTTCCTCCAACCCACATTTTTACTGTCTTCTCCCAATTTCATTTCCCTCTTCCCCATACTGTAGTCAAGGATGAAAGGATCATCATCCAGAAAGACAAGTGGATGAACTGCTGCAAGTCACACCCTTGATCCTAAGAGAAGCCAACTCCCAACCTGTTAGGTCTCAGCATCCTCAACATTTAATTAAGAACATAGGCTTTTATGGGTAGCGTTGTGCTTAAGCCTCTTCCATATGCTTCAGTATCAATAGGTTAGGAGGGAAAATGCCCAGAATTCATGGTTTCTAGAAACACGAGTGTTTCTACAGATGCAGTAGGTAAGTAATTGCAGCCTTGTGATCTATAGATTGCCTACTGCAGAAAGGCAGCGAGGAGAAGTGCCATCTATTACTAGAGCAGCAACAATTTCAAAGTCCCAGTGCTTCACTGGTAAACCTGAATGGTCTCCCAGTTCTGTTGACATGATGATAATAGCAGCTAGTAATTGCATTTGCCATCAATCAAGTGCTCTGCTGATTAGGGCCTTTGCCACAATCATACACTATGATCAAGTCACTGTTAATAGATTCAATAAATTGATGCTAGAGAGAAAAAAAACTGATGCATCTATCATTATTCCTGTCTCTCTGGTTAATGTGTTAGCGTTTCAGAATTCAGAAGGCAAGAAGCCACCCAGAGGCAAACAAAGTCTCAAGTCTCTGCCCCATCCTTCTCCTGTCCATGTTGAAAGACCAAAGGAAAAGGAAGACTTCTCTGAACAGTTAAGATGGACATGGAGGCATATTTCAGGGGAAAGAAAATTCTTTCATTTCAGAAAAGGAAAGTAACATAGAATATGAAAGATCAAGGTGACAATCACTAAGGAAATAAAGAAATGTGATTTTCTTTTTGACATTATCGTTTTAAATGGAGAATATGTATACTCTTCAAATGCTGCCATTTCTGAGAATCATTTGGCAATTTTTCTCTTGAGGAATCAGTCCTCCACAATCCATCACATTCTGAGTCACGCTGATAATTTTTACTTCACACCAATCAAAGAATTCTGACAAAAACTTGACTTTCAGTGGGTTCAGAAACATATCAAATTCTGCAAAAGAACTACTGAAGAATAATACATGAATTCAATTATATGCCATATTCTGATCATTTTTTCCTAGTTAGTTCAAAGTGCTTCTATTGGATAGATATCTACTCAACATTAGAAATACCCAGAATATGGCTTTTCATAACTTTCCTAGAAGTGCTCAATCATTAGACTGAGTCCATTAGCCCAGTAAACTGTAGAAAGGAAGTGAAGCCATGTTTGTTTGTTTGTCTGTTTTTTTTCCCGAGGACCCAAGAGTTAAAGAGGAAACCACAACAAAAATACTTTGGAGGAAAAAAAAATATATATATATATATATATATATATATATATATATGGCTTGAATTTTTATAATATATGGCTTGAATTTTTCTGTGAACAAATTCTCTAGAACATATCCCACTCCAGCTTGCCTGCACAAACACAGCCAAAAGACTGTAATGAAAAAAAAAAACTGTTTAATGCATTCCTCTAAGCTTAAAACTTATCCTTTTCTAATTAGCAACTGAAGAATTTGAAACTCTGTCAGTGGAGCTGCCCAGACAGGCAGCTGGGAGGCTCAGCAACTCACCCAAATGCCAAGCCCCAAGAGCTCAAAGGTCTAAAAGAGGTGCAGCAAATCCTCATATCAAAATTAATCCCAATGAAATAATCAAAATGGGAAAAGATGAATATTCAAGGAGATTCAGTGAACATTTTCTTAATGGCAGTAAAGTTAGAAACTTCCTAAATGTCAAAAAATAAAGGATTTTTAGTAAAGAATGGAGCAACCATACACTGGAATATGGAGCAGCCTTTACAAATAATGATGCAGAAATACATCATTTATTGCTGTAAATGGCATTTTTTATTACTAAGCCAAAAAAAGCAATTGTCCTTTAAGCATGCCTGGTATGCTCCTATTTTTGCTATATGCAAGTGTTCATATACTCATTCACACAGCACACATCTGAGGAATGCACAGATTAATTTTATGTACAGGGCAGAAAGATGGATACCTTTTCTCTTCTCTTTCTATTCTATATTTTTCCATTTTTCTGCAACGAATATGGATTTCTCATGTCATGAAAAACTTAATATTCAGGAAATATTGCAAGTATCAATTAAAAGTTTAGCTGGTTTCCTCAGAGACATTATAAGAAAGAACTTTCTTCAGTGAATGAAAAGTAAATGCAGGCCTTCCTGTCATGGCTCAGTGGAAATGAATTTGACTAGCATCCATGAGGACGCAGGTTCGATCCCTGGCCTCACCCAGTGGGTTAAGGATCCGGCATTGCCATGAGCTGTGGTGAAGATCGCAGACACAGCTCAGATCTAGCGATGTTGTGGTTGTGGTGTAGACCAGCAGCTACAGCTCCAATTTGACCCCTAGTCTGAGAACCTCTATATGCTGCAGGTGCAGCCCTAAAAAGACAAAAAAAAATGGTAAATGCATTCTCATCCAAAAAAAAAAATCTTTTGTTACTTACCCTGAAAATCAGAAGGCTATAAATATGAAAAACCTTAATATATTTAGTGAGGCTCACTGGCCACTTTATGCCTTATTCAGTCATGTATTAAATTGCTCATGTGTTGATTTAGTCAACCACTGACCTGACAGCAGCTTGGCGGTTAACAGCTGAAGGCTCAGTGATGTTGGTGTCAGTTAGGGGTGGCCCTGGTTGGGGGATGACACAGAACTGGCTCAGGTAATACCTGCATCAGCTCATCATATTCCACACTTGGCAAATCCCAAAGCTTGCTTTTTTATTATACCTAGAAGAGATCCAAGCCTGGGAAGACTTCTATTTGCTAAAATTTATCCCAAACTGCAAGAGAAGCTGAAAGCTAATTGACTGATTTATAACAAGAAGTCTTAGCCAAGCAGAGCAAAATGCTCCAGTCATTAAAACAGTACATGCTTTCCCCTTAGATACACTATATGGGAGAGCAAGTGACAGGGTCAGACAAGTGTTTTCCAGAAACATTCTGACAGCTGTGCAGGATAAATTAGAGGGGTATCCATATGTCCTAATTTGCCTGGGACGGTCCCTATTGATGTTTGAGTGTAATGTTTAACAACACCCTGTTCTACTCTCAAAAGTGTCCCTCTTTGGTTGACAAATTATATGTCAGCCTAATTGGAGAAGACAGTAGTGGGACCTGGGAAATGAGTTGTTAGAAGTCCACTGAAACATCCACTAAAGAAGTAATGAGAGCCTGAACCTACACTGAGAAGTGGAATTAGAAAAAATGAGATGAAAATTGAGGTGAAGCAACACCTCGGTGATAGAATCTGTAGGAATTTGATTTACAATTGCAGATGAGGAATGAAGAAAGAGCAAGAATCTGATATGACTTCAACATTTCTGCCTTGGAAAACTTGTGTATGGCGACTGTAGAAGAAAATTTGGGAAGAAAGATCCTGAGTTTGGTTTTGATGTTGTTAGATTTGAAGTATCTCTGGGATACACAAGAAGAAGTTCCTAACAAACAGTCAAAAATAGGTTCCTAAAGTCAAAAAAAAAAAAAAAAGACTCTCACCAGACATAGGTTTTGGAGTCATCCAACATACAGCATCTGTGTGTGCCACGACCACTACAGGAGTAAGCTCTTATGTATAGGAAAGGAAGTTGGGTCAACATTTCTCATTCTTTAAGGCTGGCAGAAAGAAAAAAAACTAATTAAAAAAGCGATAAGTGGAGACATTAAAAATACTAAATATACAGCAAAAGGATATGAAATTAATCATTAATGTGTATTGATCACTAAAACTTTGCCAGAGAATGGTTTTACCCTTGTATTATCTCATTTCACAACGTAATAATCCTATAATGAAGGTATTACTTTATGAGGAAAGAGACACACAAAGAAGAAAAGAAACTTGCTCAAGGATTCACTCCAGACAGTGAGCCCAAGGTCTTCACCTGCACACTACCATCCCTCTCAAGGGACATCTGGAAGTGTAAATAACACTCTCGTGGCCTGCCTTGCAGAAAAACTGCATCACTAATATTTCCCTGAAAAAGTCAAGAAATTGTCGTCTATCACTTCTCCAAAGAGGATACACAAATGCCTAACAGATATATGCAAAGATACTCACCAGCACTAATCACCAGGAAGATGCAAGTCAAAACCACAAGGTATCACCTGACACCTGTCAGGAGAGTTATTATCAACAAAGCAAAATAACAAGGGCGAGTGAGGATGTAGAGCAATGAGAACCCTACCTACCACTGGTGAAAGTGTAAAATGGTATAGCCACTATGGAAAATAGCACAAAGTTTCTTCAAAGTATTAAAAAGAGAATGACCATATGATCCAGTGATCCTAATTCTGGGCATTTATCCAAAAGAATTGAAATCAGGATCTGATAGAGATATGTGCCTTCCATGTTCACTGCAACATTTTTCACAATAGCCAAGATTGACAGACGAATGGAAAAAGAAAATGTGATAGACAGATATAGACACACAATGGGATATTATTTGGGCTTTAAAAAGAAGGAAATCCTCTCATATGCAACAACACGGATGAACCTAGAGGACATTATGCTAAATGAAATAAGCCAGTCACAGAAAGACAAATACTGCATGATACTACCTATACAAAGAATCCAAAATAGCTAAACTCATAAAAGAAGAAAATAGAATGGTGGCTGCCGGGGACTGGGAGAAGTGGAGAGTTGCTCTCCACTGGGTATAAAGTTTCAGTTATGCAAGATGAATAAATTCCAGAGATCAGTTATACAACCTCATGCCTAAAGTTTACAATAGTGTACTGGTCATTTAAAAATTGTTATAAAGAAAACTCATCCTAAGTGTTCTCCTTACAACAAAAACAAAAGGATAAAGAGGAAAAAGAAGAGAAGAAAAATAACAGAAAAGAAAAAAAAGACTTAATTGTCTAAATAACCAGAGAAGTAGGGCTGGTGCTAGTGGAAAGAAGAGGTGGAAAAATTCCCTCCAGCTCTACCTGGAATTCTTTTTTTTTTTTTTGTCTTTTTGCCTTTTCTAAGGCCATACTAGAGGTGGCATATGGAGGTTCCCAGGCTAGGGGTCGAATCAGAGCTGTAGCCACTGGCCTATACCACAGCCACAACAACACAGGATCTGAGCCACATCTGCGACCTGCACCTCAGCTCACAGCAACGCCGGATCCTTAACCCACTGAGCAAGGCCAGAGATCAAACCAGCAACCTCATGGTTCCTAGTCAGATTCATTAACCACTGAGCCATGACAGGAACTCCTACCTGGAATTCTTGAAAGCTATGTACCATGAGACTTCCCACACCACTTGGGACCCACACCACTTGGGATATAGAATAAATAATAAATATTTCAGTTACGAGAAAACAGTTTTTCAGTCTGGGGGTCACTCAGCGATTCTCAGACTCCATGAAGTCAATCTACCCACAACGATGGGTAGTCATGCTTTTTTCTCCAGCTTTCTTGAGGTATAAAAGTTGAAAATAGGAGTTCCCATCCTAGCTCAGCAGAAACGAATCCAACTAGGAACCATGAGGTAGTGGGTTCAATCCCTGGCTTCGTTCAGTGGGTTAAGGATCCAGCGTTGCCGTGAGCTGTGGTGTAGGTTGCAGATGGGGCTCGGATCTGGCGTTGCCGTGGCTGTGGCATAGGCTGGCAGCTGTAGCTCTGATTGGACCCCTAGCCTGGGTACCTCCACAGCCGTGGGTGCAGCCCTAAAACAACAAAAAGGCAAAAAAAAAATTGAAAAATAAAACTTACATATGTTTAAGGTAGACAATGTGATGTTTTGATATACATTGTAAAATGATTACCACAATCAGGCTAATTAAACTATCCATCACCTCACAATAGTTATGGATGACTTATTTCTTTTACTCACCCAATTACTCTGGCGAGAACTTATAAAATGATATTGAATAGCAATGGTGAGAGTGGGCATCTTTGCCTTGTTTCAAATCTTAAAGGAAAAGCTTTCATCTTTTCACCACTGAGTATGTTGTTAGTTTGTCATATAAGGTCTTTATTTGATTGACATACAGTCCTTCTATCTGCTGTTGGAAGGAATGTTCTATATATGTCTGTTAAGTTGATGTAGTCATAATCTTATTCAAGTCTACTATTTCCTTATTGATTTTTCTGTCTGGATGATCTGTACATTATTGAAAGTGGGGGGGGCATTTATTTTTATGGATTTTCTGTTCAATTTCTTGTTATAACTTGGTGGTAGGATGTGTTATGGACTGAATATTTGTGTTCTCCCCAAGTTCATATGTTGAAGCCCTAAACCCTAGTGTGATAGTATTTGGAGGTGGAGATTAGCAGTTAGGTTTAGGTGAGGACCTGAGGGTGGGGCCCTGCATGAAGGATTTGTGTTCTTACAAGAAAAAGAACAGAACAGCTTCTCTTCCTGTCATGGGAGGACCCAGGAAGAAGGCAGCCACTGGCAAGTCAAGAACCAAATCTGCAGCACCTTGATCTTGGATTTCCCAGCCTCCAGAACTGTAAGACATACATTTTTTGTTTAAGCCACCCAGTCTATGGTATTTTGTTATTGCAGCCAGAGCTAAGACAATGTGCAATCACAAAATTCTGATACCACCAAGAGGTCTAGGAAAAGAAATATGATATCAAATAATAGCTTCACATAACTACTTAGAGGAATCCATAAAAAAATGGCATAGTGGACTTTCCTATGCATAAGAACCTAAAGGGCTGAGTGTTGATGATATCACCTAGAAAATAATGTAGTTTGGGATGAGAAGAGGGTTAGATAAATGTAGTTGGGACCCCATGAAATAACATTTAAGTAAGAGAGAGCCAACTGACCCCTTAAAAATACCTCAAGGAATGCCCAGAAACATGGGTATCTAGAAATTGCAGGTATTCAAATACAAAACTTAGATTAGCCTATATTATAAACACAACAAAAGCCAAGCTTTACTTAATGGATGGCCAGATCCCACTATCATTTGGGGACTGAAATACTGTCTCCCCCAGCCTCTCAAAGCGTTGACAACCAACAGCTCACAACAGAGCCTCCCCGGCCCTGCCCTTCCAGTGATTTCTCCCTACTGAGGAACAGCACTCTGACCAAAGTCAGAGCCCCTTCATGGGGTCAGCTTGCATACTAAGCAATGCAGGCATTCAAAAACTAGTCAATGCATGGGTTCAAATACCTCAGAGCTTCCTACTGGATCAGCTGAGGTCTTTGTTGTAACAGCATCAACACCCAGCTTCTCCCTGACTCGTCCTGCTTCCAACATTTCCCCCAAGATGTTGATCCCCAGACAGATCCCCTAATTAACTTCCTGAACACACATCTCCATCCCATAGTCTGCATCCTGGGAAACCTGACCTGTAACAGAGGACATCAAGTATATTTTACAACAAAAATGTGTCATAGCTTGATCTCTTTTAATTAGGAAAATGAATTCCTATGGGTAAGGGATTACAAGAGTGCCTGGTGATGGGAAATGTTTACCAAATGTTAGGAGCAGTGAGCATAATGGGTATAAGGCTTCAAGTGCTAGATCTAGCACCTGACTGCCAGCTGCAAAAATCTCAGAACAAGCTAAAACATACAAAAGGAGAGGTGGCCACATTTATTTTCTAACCTCATTCCAAAAATTTTCAGATCAGATAGCCTAATTATATTGATTCAAAGTGAGCTACCCTTTGGACTGTAACTCTCAGCAAGCATGTGTTTGAGTGTTAAAAGACCTACTACACTGTGTATTAGCCCCTTATCTTGGCAGTTTCAGGACCCCTTACAAGTACTACTGTCAGAAATACAAGAAGAGAATGAGCTCTATCCAAGTAATTCAAAAGTCATGCACTGCTCTCACTTACTCGTGTATAAGCACTTCCATAAACAAGGCAGAATTGTAGTTACATCGCTCTGGTTTCCCAGTTGATCACTAGAGCCCCATCCTCACCACCAACATCACCACCTCACTCCACCTCCTTTACTAAGAGCAGAAAAGCTTAGGGATCCTGTCCTCCTCCTGAATTTCCAAGAGCTTGGAAATGTAAGTGGAATAACAGAGGCACTCAGTTCAACTCTCCCACCTACCCCACCAGGAAGAGATGCTTTTGCTGCCCTCTTCCACATGATATCACCAATAGAAACAGATTCTAAATCAGCCTGACAGAGGCATATCAAAGTACGATGCAAACCAGACTCTTAAGCAAATAAAGAATGAACACGTGCCAAAGCCTTATTCAACTCATTCACTGAGGAACTTGGCATGTTTGGTATTTGATTTTCTCAATTTTCAAATAAGATACTAGGTTGGATGCTTATAAAGCCTTACAAAGCATTAAAAATACAATCTTAAGGGTTATCTTTTCTACAAGACAGACTCATTTTCATCAAGCAAAATGTACCCATTAACCTGAAACATCTGAGCCTTACTCGATAGAAAATAGTCAGTAGAAACAAAAGTAATGAAGTACCCTTGGATGACCCTGTTAAAGCTCCATCCTGACACTGAAAGAATATGCTTCCTTCCCTTTGTCATGCAATGTCCTGGAACATTGTCAATGGGTGCACAGCTGGCCCAGCCCCTTCATGGACCACATTGAACCACAGGGATGAAGACCTCAGTCTCTCAGTGCTAAGCTTAGTCTAGAGTAAGTCATAATTGGGATCCCAAACTTTCATAGGTCAGCTTTTCCTTTTAATATACCCCTTTCAATTCAGCCCACCCAAGGAATACTGAGACAGGATTGGTTCTAGCCACAAATTCATAATCATAAACCTGTAACAAAAGCCTTTTGCTTTCTCCATGGATTAACACAAGGAAGCAGAAAACTTTTCATTTTCAATACAGAGGATCTGACAGTGCCCTATTTCTCTGAACAATGGGGCTCCACACCTTCTACTGACCATGAGGGAAGCTCCCTGGAGATCCAAGGTCATCACATCTTCCCCTCTGGTGCGTGGGATGGAGCATGGCTGCCTTTAGTGATTCTGAAAGGGTTTCTCTGGCACCTCTTTCCACAGAAAACAGGAAAAAAAACTAATTTCTGAAAGCACATGCTGCCAATAAGGGGAATGAGGCTGCGGCTGCCCTCTGATTGCTCAATAGCACAGAATGGACCTATAAAGAGAAATGCAGCAGCAGAGATGATATGACTCCTGGCCCAGCAAGGTCTAACTTGTAAACCAGTTAACAATTAACCCACAGTAGAAGCTCCCTGGACTAACCCAACCTCCCTAAATGTATCTGACTGATAACTTAGTATACTGAATGCTCACTTCCGGGTGCTTGAATGCTTTCTGATATACTGGGTTGAGTGTAAGCATAGGAGCATGTTGCTTCTAAAACAATTTACTTATTTAATTAAACAATATGTACACTGATGAAACATGATTGTGAAAAGAAAAATAATTGTTTCTATTATATTTACTTTTTGTTTTGGTTTTATGTTTGTTTTTTTCTTTTTGAAGGCTGTAGGACCCAAGGCATATGGAAGTTTCCAGGCTAGGGGTCGAATCGGAGCTACAGCTGCTGACCTATGTCACAGCAACATGGCATCAGAGCCTCATCTGGGACAAACACCACAGCTCATGGCAACGCCATATCCCTGACCCACTGAGCAAGGCCAGGGATCAGACCAGCATCCTCCTGGATACTAGTCAGATTCTTTTCCACTGCACCACAATGGGAATTCCCTGTTTCTATAAATTTTAAAGCTTGGAAAGACTGAAAAACATCGAGAAGGAAAAAGTAAAGTGCCATCAAATGACATGCATGTAAGAAAACTTTAAAAAGCCTAATGTGAGGGAAGAATCATAAAAATATAAGAAGATTCTGCCCTCAGATTGTTTCATGAGTGTCTGTCCATGCTTGTGATGCACATACCCCTTAGCAATCATGGAAGTCACATAATGGGTACCTTTAATGTAAACTAAGGACCAAAGAAAGTGTGATATGATAGTGCTGTATCAAAAGATTATGGGATGAATTTACATTGATATGTGTTAATTTTTTTAATGTAGGTATGTGCATCATTTTTAACAATTTTTAATTTAGTCAGCTTTGTGGTTTACATCTTTTACTTCTGATCTCTCCAGAGAAGAGGAGATTCTCCTCTTAAAAAGAGTGTGTTGGAGTTCCCATTGTGGCTTAGTGGGTTAAGAACACAACATAGTTTCTGTGAGGATGCTGGTTCAATCCCTGGCCTCATTCAGTGGGTTAAGGATCCAGCACTGCTGCAAACTGAAGTGTAGGTCACAGATGCAGCTCAGATCTGACATTACTGTGGCTGTGATGGCAGCTGCAGCTCCGATTTGACCCCTTCCATATGCCTCATGTATGGCCCTAAAAAGCAAAGAAAAAGAAGTGTATTAATGCAAAGGAAAGTGAAGGATCTTTAGTCATGCATGGAAACATACAAGAAAGAGTATCAGAGGTCCCACGAGAAGGGCTGATCCAAGCAATGTCCAGGGGAAAATGTCCCATCTTGACTCACGGATGCATCTGGATGGGTCCTATTACCAAAGGTGCCCTAGTTTAGGAAATGGATGCAAGAGTGGATAAGGTGTGATACCATTTCACTTTGAAATATGATAACTCAATATCCTGATTCTGATTTCATGGCTCCAAGTGAACTTCTGCTTATGTAGGAGAAAACACTCGGGTCAGGCTAATGGAAATAACCTTCCAGGGATG
This sequence comes from Catagonus wagneri, assembly GCA_004024745.2. Taxonomy (NCBI): domain Eukaryota; kingdom Metazoa; phylum Chordata; class Mammalia; order Artiodactyla; family Tayassuidae; genus Catagonus; species Catagonus wagneri. Next base: position 3,519,895 of record PVHT020003785.1, read on the forward strand.
GTTATAAAACCCACTGTAGATTAATAAATTAGTTTTCTGAATTTATAAACTCATAAGCTTTGTTAAACTGAGTCAGCTCTGGGTCACTGAGAAGTCAGTGTTTGAGACCAAAATATTGTGAGCCAGGCCCCAGGATACTGGTAAATTCACCAAGGTGAATGTCATGGTGTGAGGCCCCAGTGGTGTCCAGCCAGCCCTCTTGCTTTGACGTGCCAAGTGTAACAGTGTTCCTTTCATTAGGAACATCAAAAGCCACACATACACTTTCATCTAAATACTCCTTTCTTCTTTAACACACATCACATTTTAGTTGTACCACTCCTGGAATTTGTGTCACACTGAGCTTTGTGTGGCATTCAGATACATACACTCATACATACATACAAGCCCTCTGGCCCCTTCCATGATCATAAGCTATTTAAGGGCACAACTAGACTGTATACATTCTCATCCTCCACCCCACCTTGCACCAGGCCCTGAATGACAGCATTTGAAAGCATGTAAACTGGGTTCTAGGAACAACCTTTTTTTTTTTTTTCCCTCCTATAAGCTTATACCTTCAGTAAATAATGGAAATTTGGAGGGAGGGTAAGATATAAATATATCTTCACATACCTATTTTATAAATCTGAGGATACCAGTATTCTTCTGCCATAGTCTAGAGAGGGTTATGTTTTTAAAAAATGATTTGCTGTTCATTTTCCTCTCAGTAATACCAAGATACCTTAATTTCTTGCTTGGAAAAAACAAAAGGTTTGATTTTACCAACTCTCTCATATCATTTCTGCCTAAATTGTGTCAGCATAATTTTCTCTACATAATAACACTCTTCATCTTAGTAAAGACATAAAATTACTCATACCCAATGCAGGGCCCTTAAGGTAGACTTTTTCTTATTTATGCCTAAAAGAAATGGTCCAAAGGAATACCAGCCCCTTAAAATCTGTTGCTATTAAAGAGTCCCCAGTTGCAAGAGACAATGGGTCATAGGTCAGTTTTATGGGCCAAGCATCTCAGCTATTTATTGTAATGCAATTACCATACCAACTCAACCATTACATGATGCCCGGGTCTGCTTCTCATTAGAACGAGAACATTTAAAAATAGCAGAGAACTTTGCAAAGCCTGAAATCTTTTCAGGAAAGCAAAAATTCACAGGAAGCAGTTGTGTCTTATCTCTCCCTCCACCCTCCCTACTGCAGTTCCCAGGTTGCAAGTTAATTATTCTGGCAAGGAGGCTTAGCAGGAAACAACGGCGACTTCTAAGAACACTACCAGAATAACACATTATCAGCAGATTTCTTTCCCAGGACACCACCTTTGATTTCTTTAGGAATGGCATTATATACTATCCACAATAAGCTGGTCCTTCCTTGATTCTTGCTCTTACGTTCCACCAGCAAAGTGGACTGAATTCTTTACTCTGCTTCCTCCAGCTCATCTCAATGGAGATATCCCAAGAAGTCAACAGACAGAACAGTTTTCATCAATCTAGGCCATCAAACAAGCCCCCAAGAAAGAAGGGAAGCTAGTAACTAGATGGAAGTTAACACTAAAAGGAAATATTTAGGGTGCAAATAAAGTGCTAGGAAATGCACACATTTGTAAGCTGATGGTATAACTCAAGGACAAAGAAACAGCAGCCATGAAAACTTTTCTTTAGTCTATGCTCCCATTTTTATCTATTCATTTAAGATACATGCTTGATTTGAGTTTTTAACATCTGTTAATACGCTTATGCTAAAATTTGGAAACAAATGAATTATCATGTAATTCTTATTTATAAGCACTATTTGGAGGGAGTTTGGGGATTCTCTAAGTGTGTCCCTAGAGAAATGGCTCATTTCTGGGATGAGGCACCGAAAGTACAAGATGAGCCTGGAGCATTGTTTTTTTTGTGTGTGTGCCAGAAAGTAAGAAAACAATCAATGAATGATGGGAACATGTCATTAAACTGCTCCCACTGCTCAAATTGTGGAAAATTTGAGCATCAAATAAATAATGAAAGTAACAAATTACAAGTTATTAAATATCAAACATTTAGAGAAGAGCTAATGCCTATCCTTCTGAAACTCTTCCAAAAACTTGCAGAAGAGGGGACACTCCCAAACTCATTCTATGAGGCAACCATCACCCTGGTACCAAAACCAGACAAAGATACCACAAAAAAAGAAAATTACAGGCCAATATCACTGATGAACATAGATGCAAAAATTCTCAACAAAGTACTAGCCAACCGAATCCAACAATACCTTAAAAGGATTGTACACCACGATCAAGTGGGATTTATCCCAGGGATGCAAGGATTCTTCAATATCCGCCAATCAATCAGTGTGATACACCACTTTCACAAACTGAAAAATAAAAACCATATGATCCTCTCCATAGATGCAGAAAAAGACTTTGACAAAATCCAACACCCATTTCTGATAAAAACCCTTCATTCAGAAAGTGGGCATAGGGGGAACCTACCTCAACATAATCAAGGCCATCTATGACAAACCCAGAGCTCACATCATTCTCAATGGTGAAAAGCTGAAAGAATTCCTGCTGAGATCAGGAACAAGACAGGGATGTCCACTCTCACCACTACTATTCAACATAGTTCTGGAAGTCCTAGCTACAGCAATCAGAGAAGAAAA
>PVHT020003785.1:3523536-3564893 GCA_004024745.2 Catagonus wagneri
CAGTCAGACAATTAGACAGCAACACCCAATGCTACCGCTTACATGTGGAAACTAAAAAGACACAATGAACCTTCTTACAGAACAGACAATGACTCACAGACTTTGGAAAACCTTGGTTTTTCAAATAAGACAATCTGGGGGGGTGGGGGGATGCACTGGGGGTTTGGGATACAAAATCTGTAAAATTGACTTGTGATGACTTATGTACACCTATAATTGAAATAAAATCCATTAAGAGAAAAAAAATAAAAATAAAAAACTGCAAAAAATAAATAAATAAATAATAAATAAATAAATACAATAGGAATCCATGTGTGGTGGTTAATTTTATGTATCAACTTGACTGGGCCACGGATGCCCAGATATTCATTAAATATTTCTGGGTGTGTCTGTGAGAGTATTTTGGGGAAAGATTTGCATTTGAATTGGTGGACTGAGAAAGCCTAGTGCCCACCCCAATGCACGTGGTCACCATCTAATTCACTGAGGGCCTGAAGTGAAGAAAAAGGTAGAGAGAGGTTGGATTTTCCCCCTCTCTGCCTGATTCTTGGAGCTGGGACATCTGCCCTCCTTGGTGCTCTTGGTTCTCAGGTCTTCATACCTGGACAAGAATCTATATCATCAGCAACCTTAGTTCTCAGGCCTCCAAACTATACCACTGGTCTTCCTGGGTCTCCTGCTTGCAGGTGGGAGACTATGGTATTCCTCAGTCTCCATAATTAAATGAGCCATTACCATATAATAAATATCTCTCTACATAGGTAGATAGAAGATGGATGGATGGATAGATCGATAGATAGACAGACAGACAGATGTTCTTCTTCTCTGGAGAACACAGTGAGTCTATGTATATTAACAAGAATGACAACTAATAAATGTAGACAGAATGATGGAAATGGAGACTCACCATTTGGCAGCCGTCATAGAAGTAGAAGGATATGGGTGCAACGTGGGAATACCTCCTACAAAATTCTGAGTACAGTGAGAAAACTGGTGGAGAAACTTGATAGACACTAACATGACCAGGTGGTCAAGATTCACATCATGGTAGTGGCCCTGAAAAGTGGTTATTTCTATAATACACCCATAAAGAATCCACATCCTGAGCCTGGCTGTGAGGAAATATCAGACAGTTGAGAGTCATCTTACAAAATGAAAAGTCTGTATTCTTTAAAACCATCAAGGACAGGGAAGATAGGGAAAAACCAAGGAACTCTTCCACACTCAAAGAGACTGAAACACTTCATATACTACATACACCCGATGGGATACTGGACCAAAAACACAGGAGATGGAGCAGATGCAGCAAAATATTACCACTTGGAAAGTCTGGATGATGGGTATATAGGAGTTCTTTGTATTGTTCTGGCAAACTTCCAATGAGTCTGAAATTATTTCAAAATAAATTGTTCTTAGAAAAAAAGCAGTGTTTGCCTCTGAGATATGCTATCACTAAATATTATCTGCAAGCACAGATATGAATAACAAGAAAGAAGGGGTACCACAGTGAGCATCTCACCAGCTCTGACTCCAAGAGTCCCTCCATTCCACGTTATTTTCCACCATAGGTCAGTGGTTCAGCAGCAGCTAACCATCAACAAGTTGAGTAACTTGAAATTTCTACCCGAGAAATGAATTCGGCTGAAACCAGTCGTTAAGAGGACAACCTGTTGACTCTTTAGCCCTAGAAATATCACAGTGCTAGCATCCTTTGTTAAAAGAAACAGGCTAATATATAAATGGGTCAAAGCCCAGCCCACCCCCTTGTTACTCCACCAAACTCTGTGGAAACATTTGTGTAGCAGCTGGTCTGAGGCATTTCATACAAATTTTCAACTCTAGTGGCAAGAGTGCCAAAACTAGGGGGAGGTGAGCGAAGATCTGAGTGCAAAATTTAAGGAAGAGCTCACTCTCAGGGTCTGCAATTGCATGACCCTAAAACTGAGTGCATCCTTATTTTCGTACCCTGGATGCCTTTCACCTCACCCTAGCCCTGGCCCAAATTTCCAGAGATTCTAATTCAGGCAGGGATGGGCTTCAGGCATCCTCAGTGGTCAGAAGTTCCCCCTGATCATTCCAATAATCAGAGTTAGCGTCTGTGTGCCCAGCCCAGGGGTTACCAGAAGACAGTCCCAGAACAGAGGTGAGGATTCATTAGATTTGCAAGTTCCCCCTAACCCCAGACCTACTGAATTGGAAACACAAGGGTTGGGGCCAGCAATCTATCTGTGTTTTAACAAGCCCTTTAGATGCCTCGGATGTATACTGAAGTCTAAGAACAACTGAACTAGCCTAAATTTAGCACAAAATATGCTTAAGCCCAGAGAAGGTAAAAGATTTGTTCAAGGTCAGTTTGTGGCACATAGGTGTAAAAGGAGAATAGAGGTCTTTTAAAGAGAAGTGAGGATAGCCTCAACAAATAGTTAAACAGAGCCTCTCCCAAAATTACAGTTCTTTTGATGGAAAATTTCTGCAAAAGCAGAGTGAATACTTAGTGAATACTAAGTGAAAGTCAATGTCAAATAGCTTCTCAAATTTGATGATAAAATGCTCTAAAAGTAATTGGGCCGGTATAGTCAACACATGATTTTCCTTTGAGAGAAGCAAATTAATCCATATCTCCCTTTCTGTCCACAGAATTATCTGTCAAAAGACTTACCAGCTACTCAGTGGCAGCCAACTCTGGGTAATAGATGGATGAGTCATCCACCAGGTGTTATTGATTCCTTTAATGACTCTCCTGGAAACTGGAATCTTTTGCAATAGAACTAACTTTGGAGTGGCATGATACATAGCTGTGGGGAACCATCTTGATTGACTTGGCCATGATGGTCATTGTCTGCCCTGGAACATCACATCAGCTGGCTTGATCCCAGCTCTTATTTCAGCCATTGACTGATTCCTGCAGGGGTCAATCAGCCTGCACAGACACAATCTGAGAGTGCCTTGAGTCATCAACTGGAAATGCCAGGGTATTTACTGCCATGAAACTATTCTTGACAAACGGAAGATGGAAATCAAAGTTCACCTCACCTATGGCCCCAAAATACCACCATGGGATCTTTGTTTTATATTCACATGAAAATCTATGAATTCCCCAAACATACATCTAGCAAGCTAACAAGCCCCAATCAGGAAGGAGGGCAGACCTACGTTTTATGGAATCTGAATTTTATACAGTTTGGAGACTAGAGGCTTTTTAATAGAACGAATGCAAGACTGCAAGTACAGAACTAGGTACAAAAGTAAATATTTGCTGAGAATGAGAAAGTCAATCACAAGTTACTGACTCCTTGGAGATGTGGGCGACTTTCCTATGAGATCTCCTTAGACAAGTCACTAGGAATGTTTATAGATAGAAGCTTCCTGATGGCAGTCAGGCCTTCTCTTCCCACTACCCACCAGGGTCTGTGCAAGAGAAGAGCTATGAAGCTCAAGGTGCATTAGCTTTATGGTCATTCTGCCCCTCTCTGACCAAGACACATTTCCAGCTATAGCCACACTTTCTATGATCCAGAAGAGAGGTGTTACCTGCAGGTGGAAGGCTAAGGTGGTCTAGGGGCACATCTGTATAGAAGCAGAACAGGTTTACACAACACAGAACACCCAGCCTTCTGCTTTGCCTCCAATATCCTTTCCCCACAACAAGCCACAGTCATGGGGTAGGTTCATAGATGCAAATGTTCTGACATGCATGGAGTAGTTCTGCCTAATGAAGAGTGTCCTGTTTCATATGACCTAATGTCCCTGCTGAAGGCTCTGATTCAACCCCTATCCTGGGAACCTCCACATGCCACAGGTGTGGCCCTAAAATGACTAAAGACAACAACAACAACAACAAAAAAGCTTTACAGACAAGCAAAAGCTAAGAGAATTCAGCAAGACTAAAACAGCTTTACAACAAATACTAAAGGAAATTCTCTAGGCAGAAAAGAAAAGGCCAAAACTAGAAACAAAAATACCAAAAATGACAAGGTTCACCATGAAAGGCATATATACAGTAAAGATAGGAAATCCTCCATGTACGATTAAGCTACCAAAGTCAGAAATCATGAGAAGTGGAGGGTACAAATGCAGGACACTCGAGATGCATTTGCAATTAAGAGACCAACAACTTAAAACAATCTCGCATTTATATAGACTCCTATATCAAAACTTCAGGGTAACTGCAAACCAAAAATGTACAATTGATACACACACAAATAAGAAAAATCAATTCAAACACAACATTCAAGGTAGTCATCAAACCACAAGAGGAGAGAACAAAGAAAGAAAAAAAGAGCAACAAAACCAAATTCAAAACAGTTAATAAAATAACAATAACATACATATCAATAATTACTTTAAATGTTAATGGACGAAATGCCACAACGAAAAGACATAGACTAGCCGAATGGATACGAAAATAAGACCCATATACATGCTGTCTTCAAGAGACCCACTTCACTTCTAGGGACATATACAAATTGAAAGTGAGAGGATGGACAAAAATTTTCCATTCAAATGGGAATCAAAAGAAAGCTGGAGTAGCAATACTCATATCAGACAAAATGGACCTCAAAATAAATATTATAAGAGACAAGGAAGGACATTACATAATGATCAAAGGATCAATCCAAGAAGAAGATATAACAATTTTAAGTATTTATGCACCCAACATAGGATCACCACAATATATAAGGCAACTGCTAACAACCTTAAAAGAATAAATCAACAATAACACAATAACGGTGGGAATTTAACACCCCACTTACACAAATGGACAGATCATCCAGACAGAAAATCGATACGGAAACACAGGCCCTGAATGAAGCATTAGACCACATGGACTTAACAAATGTTTATAGGACATTCCATCCAAAAGCAACAGAATACACGTTCTTCTCAAATGCACATGGAACATCCTCTAAGACTGATCACATCCTAGGCTACAAATCAAGTCTACTTTAAGAAAATTGAAATCATATCAAGCATCTTTTCTGACCACAATGCTATACGCCTGGAAATAAAAAAACCTGCAAAACATGAACACAGGGAGACTAAGCAACATGCTACTAAACAACCAATAGATCACTGAAGAAATCAAACAGGAAATTAAAAAAAATACCTTGAAGCAAATGACAACAAAGATATCACACTACAAAACCTATGGGATGCAGCAAGAGCAGTTTTAAGAGGAAGTTAATGAACCCAGTCATTTTGGTAACCAGCCCCCCCAACACACACAACTTCACAAATGCCCAAGGGCAGTAGGTACCATCCACATCAGGGTATTTCTGCTAAGTGGCTAAGGGCTCAAACAATGAAAACAGAATTACCTTTAAGGCTGACCTTATATGTGAACCCAGTGTGATTTCAGGGGACTAGACATACCTTGAGTTCATCAAAGCTTTTCCACTTTTGCTCATCACAGAATTTGCTAAGACACAGTCCCAAATTCTCTCACCTGATCGCCCACTGTCAGAAGTCGGGTCAAAATATAAATACCACTGAGCAAGGTAGTGTATCGACTGCACCCATGTCATCTTCAAGTACAATCTCCGGGACTCTCAGACTTCAATGTCCATAAGAATCATCTGAGGAGCTCATAAAAAGATGCAGGTTCCTGTGTCCCTCCCTGGAGTCAATAGCTTTCGAGTGAGACTCAGAAGTCTACATTTTTAATGAGAACAATTGTAATGTTTTCATCATAATGCTCAGAGAATCACTATTCTCTGAGAATCACAGTTCAAGAATCACTATTTTGGTGTCTTTGCAGAAGAACTAGGAGAAATTCCAATAATCATCAATACTTTTCATTTATTGAGTGCATATTATATACTTACAAGGGGAAGGTTACTATGTTAGAGCTGGTATTGAAATTCAGATATATCTGATCCAAAAGCCACTCACAACAATTGTTTCAAATCTCTCATTAAATCAAGGGAGCCGGAACTGGGGAGTTAGAACATGTAGTGGAGAGAGAGGCCTCAGCAGAGGAAGAAAACAAGGACAAAAAGAAATCTGGCTGACTTTAAACTCTTCTGACGATCAGCAATCTTAACCTCAAATTGTGAAAAAATAAGTAGGCGCCATGAGCAGGGTAGATTTTACAACCTTTTGTATCAAGCATTAAGTGCAACTTTAGGGCAAACTTGGATTGTCATGGTTAATTTCTTGGGATAGTTTGGGTAATTAAACCCCCTGGAGAGGATCTTTGGGCTTCTTAGATGAAATGAGGTATAACAGAGAAAGGCATGGTTTCTTAAGGTTTTCCCAAGGGGAGAGAGAGAGCAAGCCTGTCCAATTACGTCACAAGCAGCAATACAGTCATAATGTGCCCTTATCTTGTTCAGGTCTCTGCTGAGACATGAAAACACAATCGAAGCATTTTTATACTGTTTTTATACCAGGATTAGAGTAACTATGCATTCAAAAAGTTAACTTCATCCGTTGCCTTAAACCAGCTGAGTGGGCAAGCACATTCCTTTCCCATTTGTAAATTTGGTTTGTGTCAGATAAGTAATTGCTAATATTTATTGAGTAGTTAACATATGCCCAGTATTCTGTCCAATACTCTGTATGAAAAGTCTTCTTTAATTCTGACAACAGCAAGTGAGGTTTCCATTCCATGGATGAGAAAATTGAGGCCGAGAGGAGCGAGTCATTAGCACAAGGCCACAAGTGCTTTAGGGGCACTCCTGCTGCCCCTAAAAAGGAGAATTGGAATCCCAAGTACAGAACTTGAGTGACTCCAGAACTTGAGTGGGGAACAACCACATCACACTGCCCCCTAGTGAAGCCCCTGGAAACAGCCAGGGATTGATGGTAGAGCATGGGACTGAGACTAAGATGCAGCTATGAAATAGAAGAATTTTAGGAGCTAAGTGTATGCCCTCTTAAGGCACTTGGAGCCCCCAAAGATTTCCTAATGGGCAAGCTCACAAAGTAGGGTCAGAGAAGCTCACGCTCTTGTCCCATGACCATCTGCTGCCACGTGGTGATGAGCAAGTTTCTAACCACTGAGTTCCTGTCGTGGCTCAGTGATTAACCTGACTAGTATCCATAAGGACTTGGGTTTGATCCCTGGCCTTGCTCAGTGGGTTAAGCATCCAGCGTTGCCATGAGCTGTGGTACAGGTCACAGATGCAGGACTGTGGCAGTGGCATAGGCCAGCAGCTACAGCTCTGATGAGACCCCTTGCCTGGGCACCTCCATATGCCATGGGTGTGGCCCTAAAAATACCAAAAAAAAAAATTTTTAAACCTACACTACAGATCTGCCTTTACAGGGATTCTTAGTGGCAGGGGACAAAATACAAACTTGATGTAGCTTAGAGATGCCAAGGATTTTATTAAAAGATTGTTGACCTATCTCACATACGAACCTGCAAGATAGACACAGAAATAACTAGACCTTGGGAATGGTGGGAACAAGGGACTTACAGACATTAAAATGCCCCCTTTCTTCCTCTCTCCTCTCCCATCTTTCCTCTTCTCCCTACTCCTTCCCCCTCCACTCTTTATCCCCCCCCCCCATTTTTGCCTAGGTCTCTCTTCACATCAGGGAAGATTACACATCATTCCCAAACATGCAGGAAAGGATTTTGGCCACTAGCAACACCCAAGACATGTGTCCTGCAGCAGCTGCCACCAAGAAAGGCTGATTCATATTCTTTCTTGTCCCAACTCAAAACCTCCTGGGATGGAATGGGATTGGCCCAGGTTGTACACGTCCCTAGCCCTGGACCACTCAGCTATAGCCAGTGTAGGCCATTCTCAAGACCCTCCTCTGGGTTGGGCACCAACCCAAGGAAGGGGAAACACCATGAGTTGGGCACATACCCTATTGTGTATTCACTACAAAGCTGATTACAATTAACTATTTAACTTTGAGTAGCTCCAAGTTAATTTCAAAAAGTTTTGTCATTACGGTGGGGCCTTCAGTCAGATTATTATTAAACAAAAAAAATATTTAATAAAGACTATAATGGTATCCCAATGCCAAGGCAGTGGCCTGGGCTCCCTGAATGGATGGTTGGCTCTCTGGTTCAAATGAGTATAGGTTCTTTCCTATATGAACCTCGTGATCAGATGTTCCTTACCATATGGGCTACCTGGCTGTCTTACTAGGAGTGCTTTAGGAAGAATATTGACTCTTGACATAATCACTGACATTAATTTAACCTGGGTTAACCATTCATAGAGACTTTCATTTCTAAACCATGCATGTGTTGGTTGCATTACGGAGGTAGTAATTTAAAAAGAAAATAAAAAGTAATAAATGGTGGCGGGGGTGACTGAATGGATGAGATAATGATGTCCATGTCCAAATTAAGAGATATCTGGACTGACAAGGCAGCCAAAGAAGAAATTAGTGACAATTATTTATCTTTAATTTATCATGAATCACTTAGGCATCATATCCTCCAGAGAGCCTGCTTTGACCCCATAACTCTGGGTTAGCCTGGCTTCTCAAAAGATCTCATAACACTCATCTCACTACATTGCAACTGCCCCTTAGTTTGTCTCTGTCACCACTGGCCTGTGTTTAGGCCCTGTGTTGTCAAGGGTCACATATATACAATTCACCACTGTACTTCTCCCCAGTGCTTAACACAACACCTGACATGTAGAATGTACTCAGTGAGCACCTTCTCTGTTACCCAGCCATGTAAAGTTAACATAAATTAACTCCAGGGCCTAGGCAAGGAATATCACGGCCCTAGTGGTAGTGCTAATAGCCATTTCCAAGCTCCTTCTGTCCTGGGAAAACTTCCTCTATCCATCCAAACACATTACATGATAATTCAACAAGACTAGAATAAGGATGCTACTCATGTACGTGTTACGGAATATAGCAGATTTATAAGAGTCAAGCCTGAAAAGTCTTGGGGAGGTCAGCAAAGAAAATTAGGTGTGGGGGTCTCTAAATGTCTTCGGGCCCCTGGTTAATTGGGTTCATGTTCTTCCCCCCTGGAAGTGCCAAGTCAGGGGATGAGTATAATCTAACCTTTTAACTGTCTCCTTGTTACTTTGCCCTGGTAACATTACAGTACCTGAGACTCACAATGCTCTTGAGAGGATGTCCCACTGCAATAAGGAATTTTCAGAGAGTGAGTGGCCCTTGCAATCCCATGGGCAGAGAGGGTGATAGAGGCAGCGAGTTAATGTCAAACAGGAAAGTTATCAAAGTGCCTTCTCTGCTGTCCTCAGTGGAACACCCCACTGTAACCACTTAAAGGAAAAAAAAGATTTGGCAAGATATTCTTTTGTTTCTTGAAAATGTATTTTTCCCTCCTCCAGCCACTCTAGTTGAAATACTCCCAATTCTCTTAACCTTTCTTCAGAAGGTCTGTTTAATCAATTTTTATTGCTCTCCCCTGGGCAGTCTCTTGAGTTCCTTGGATTTTCTGCAATCCTGTATTGGACAAAGTACTTTAATAGGGTTGTCTTCCACTGCTGCAGGCGTGGGCAGTGGTGGTGTCCTGGTGGGGAACTGCCAGGAGATACTGGGTGTGAAAGCCCTCTGTGAACCCTTGAGCAGCAGCCAGAGAGAAAGGAATATCACTTGACCATACATCACACACTGAGCTCCTCACTCCCAGGAAGAAGGAAGAAGAAATGATCCTACCATTTAGTCATCTGTGCCTTCAACAAAACCGTACTGATCCATCACTCTGTGCCCAATACTTGTGCTAGGCACTAAGGACATAAAATGATAAATAAAATACAACCTCTATTCCCCCAGAAAATAATGGTATTGGTAATAGAAGGACTTTTAAAAACTGTACCAATGCTAAGAAATATTCTAGATGTGTTTGCATATATATATATATATATATATATATATATATATATATCATTTAAAGCTTACAACAAGCCCACTTGGTAGGTATTTGCATTCCTGGTACATAGAATCAACTGAGGCTTGGAGACATTCTAACTAGAGTTGTGAAGACAAAACATGTGAACTTGGCCCAGTTGGAATTTTATTGATCTAGTTGATGTCATCCTACCTACTTTTAGGATGATACCTATATTGGAAGCAAATAGAGCCCTCATGTTACTCCCCAGTGCAGAAGAGTGCGCAGACCATCGTGGCCCCACCTCGGATAGCATGTCAGAGCTCCTCCACATCATCCACTAAAAACACCTGGCCAAGCTCAGATCCTCCCTTCAATGCCCTGCTAACACCAAGTACAGGCCAAACACATTAGCTCTGGAGAAATACAGATTTGGGTTAAAGAACATGCAAATGCTTGTGAGACTCTGAGCATGTTGCCTACGCTCTCTCTGTCTCATTTTCCCGTCTGTAAAATTGAGATCATTCTCCCTACACATTCAAATGTTGTGATGATTAATGAAATGCTTTATACAATGCCTGAGTATTCAATAATGTTAATTGTTGGTAGTGGTATTACTCTTACTGCTGCTGATGATGATAATGATGACAGACAAACCAAAGCCTCCACTATTTTCCTTCGTAACTCCAGAGATACTTAGCATCACTCTATGAAAGGGACTAACATAAAGACTAATATTTTAAAAGCTCTATTTACTTCCTCTAAGACTTTTGTTTGTTTTACTTTTTTGCTTTTTTACGGCTGCACCTGTAGCATATGGAAATTCCAAGGATAGAGGTCAAATCCGAGCTGCAGCTACTGGTCTACACCACAGCCACAGCAGTGCAGGATCTGAGCCACATCTATGACCTACACAGAAGTTCATGGCAATGCCAGGTCCTTAACCCACTAAGTGAGGCCAGGGGTCAAACCTGAATCCTCATGGATACTAGTTGGTTTCATTAATGTTGAGCCACAGCAGGAACTCCTTCCTCTAAGAATTTTGTCTGAACTTGGATAAATGGCCACCAGCTCTTTGTGGTCCAAACATTCTCAAATATAAATTCACTGAACATGGCAGAGCCTAGCCAACTGTTCATCCAACTGTTTCCTTTCCTCCTGGGCTCCCAGCTAGACTGCATTTCCAGGCCTCTCTTGGACTTGGGTGACTAGTTGTGATCATATGAGTCAGCTCTAGCCAACTGAATGAGGTAGGAAGTAGTTTATGGTACTTGCAGGCCCAGGAAATGAAACTCCTCCCTGCACTTTTCTTCACTCTCTGTATCAGTCATTTATTTACTGCTGTGTAACAAATTGCTCCAAACCTTAGCAGCTCAAAGCAACAAACATTTATTATCTCATGCAATTTCTGAAGGTCAGGAATCTGGGAGTGGTTTTCCTGAGTGTTTCTGGCTAAGGATTTCTCATGAGATCACTGCAGTCAAGCCATCAAGTGGTACTGCGTGTTCTACATATATGGATCTGGAGGACCCACTTCCCAGGTGGCTCCTTGACAGAGCTGTTGGCAGGAGGCCTCCTTTCCTTGCTGGCAATTGGCAAAATCATCTCCTCACCATGTAGGCTTCTCTCTCCACACGGCTGCCTGAGCGTCCTTGTGACACAAGTGACACAACAGCTGGATTTCCCCCAAAGTGAACAACCAGAGAAAAAGAGAGCAAGCAGGAAGCTGTAATGCCTTTATGATCGAGTCTCAGAAGCTATACACCATCACTTGTTTTTCTATTCATTAGAAGCAAGTCCCCATTCAAAGAAAAAGGAATAAGATACCCACTCGTCAAGCACATATGAGGTGTGTTCACATAAAAAGACGATGAAGGATATGTGGCCATGTTAAAACCACCTCACTCTTTTCCACCATCTTCCAGGTGAACAAGAAAACTACAAGGATCCACCACAGTATGGAGCTGCAATACAGAAGGAATACAGATTCCCAATGTCAGCCCATAGAAATTCCACCTTTCTTCTATCTGAGACTGTAATGTGAGTGAGTAATGAACTTCTGTCCTGTTAAGCCCCCGAGGAGGGAGTTCTGCCCCTACTAGTTTCTTCAATTACAAAGAATGGAGCACATATTTTTCAGTGTTGTTTTAGCAAAAACATTTCAGAATATACAAGTTTTAGTTAATTACCATAAATAATATAAAAGTAATATAAAGAGCGAGATTTTTTTAATTCTATATAAAGGTTGCATTTATAACCCTTCTTTCCCATTATGAACTTCAAACTTTTCTTTTTGACAAAGCACTGAAGGGCAGAACCCTTAACCTGCATTTTTTTCACTCACTACATCCCAGAGCCCCTAGGTCTCAAAGTCATACGGGTCTGAAGCTTTTCCCACCAGGTCCGCTTTTCTGCATTCTCATTTGCTGTCTTATTGAGTAATTTCCCCAAAAGGTTTTAGTTCAACTGACTTCAAAGCTCTGTATGTTCTTTCCATGAGCCTTGGCAGAAAGAAAGCATATTGGTTCCTAGAGTGACTTCACCGATAAAAAGAAGATTTTCCTCCATCAAGCTGCCCTGCTCGGTTCTCTACTCTTTGAAGTAAGAGCCCAGAGAAATCTTGATTGCTTAAAACTTGGATTTACAACTTTCAAGCCACAGTTACCTTCATTTACTGATTTTTGCAGCCTTAAAAACCTGCCTTTGATTTTTTTTAAGCAAAAAACAGTGTGCTTTTATCAAAGCATTTATTTAATGTGTGAAGAGAAAATAACATCATTATCCATCAGACAAATAAAAATGTGTTCTCTGTAATTCCAGGATAAAAATCCTTAATCTTTGGGGTAGATTATGTTAATGGCAACCAACATCCCTCCCTGTAGCCATTCCCTTTGCTATGTGGATCAGAGCCATTTATAATTAAAATTTAATAAATGATTGCTATTTTAAGCCAGTAAGTTTGGGGATAGTTTGGTACATAGCAATAGCTAAGTGATACAGAAATTGGACCCTACAAATGGGTCCAGCTGTAATAAAAACCTACATTATGAGGCATTAACTCTGAAACTAGATGATGTGTGTAGGCTGAGAAAATGGCAAAGAAATTATTAAAGAAAGCTAGCAAGGTGGTTACATTAGGAGGCTAGGAAGTGTTGGTCTGCATTATATAGACATAAAACATTTGGTCACACTGTCAGGGGACCACTGACTGAAACTGCCCACCTTGGCCAAGCACAACAATAGCTGCTTGCATGCGTTGTTTCACAACAGGAGGCCCTGATAAGGAACCATGGTGCTGCCCTGAAGACTAACCAGGAGAATTTGGGAGGGAGGGGCCAATGGGAGGGAAGAGACAACCAGGATCTTTGGCACCGGAATCCATCTTGGCTGATAGGTGCACATGTCACCAAGAAGGACCCTTGGCCAGACCAAGTACAGGTCAAGCAAGAAGCCTGGACAGAGACAACCCTGAAACTAACCCCATTCCCAGAAAACTAGAGACTGCAAGCCACATGACAAAGCAGCTCTCCTGGTTTCCTTTAACCTGCTGCTCCACATCCAGGTTCTCCTTCCCAATATAGTCTTTTGCTTTGTCAGCATGTGTGTCTCCTTGAACAATTAACTTTTGAGTGTTAGACAAGAGCCCATGCTCCAGCCCTGGAAGGGGTCCCCCTTCCTGTAACAAAACTGTCACCTACAGCACTTGGAAGGTAGAAAATGTATCTAATAAGCTTTTGAACTCCTCCAAGGTGATCTCTAGACACAATGCTGGAAGCATCAGCTGGTTGCTTTTCACGTTTATGATCAGGTAACTACAAGTGGGCTATCAGGGCGAGAACTAACAAGCCTGAAAACAAAACTGAGAGGGAGCATAGCCCCAGAAATGCAAGGACCTGCAGGTTTGAAAAATACATTGGTTTCTCATATCCAGCCTCTGCAACCAGTAAAAAATATTCAAATTAAGACAAATCTTGGGGGAAAAGATCTAGGGTACTGCAGTTAGACATCCCCTCAGAGTAAGGATCAAATCAATAATTTGGTTGCACAGCCCTTCTTAAAACCTCTGGAAGAAATAAAGTATCTACACACACACACACACACAATGCTTCTATAAAAGTTAGAAGACAGTCCACAGAAACCAGTTATGACCAAGATAGGAGTAATTAAGTTCTAGAGAGAAAACCTACCTAAAAAAGAAGTGTTCATGTAAATTTTGGCACACAGAATAAACTCAACATACATAGAAAACCTACAAATGTACAAAGTGGTGTGTTGACAGAAGCACTGCCAGCCTGAGCTCAAAGAGACTGATGTTGCTCAAGCTGGGGAAGAGTCTGTGGGTTCCCAGCTTTCTCTGGGAAGGAAAAAAGCTAAACATTTACTCAAAGGATATATTCCGATTCCATTTCCAGAAGTGGCCAACAGACTTGTGAAAAGAGAAAGACAACTCTCAGAGAGAAGCCAGGAAGTTTCAGAGAGCAATGAACTGGGAACCACACTAAGGGAGCCAGGACCCAAGCCTAATCTAAGAATCCTCCCCATCCTGAGAGCGAGAGGACGTGACAGCATCTGCCCAGCAAAATTTCAAAATTGCAATAAACCAGAGATTACTGTGTACTCACATACCAGTCTTCCCCTTTTGGAATGGCTGAATTTTTCCACCACTAAGAGTATATTTCACTACTGTGTATTATGTGTTAGCAGAACATTTGTCTTCTTAGTTCATAGATCTTTGAATCAAGAGGACCCCCATCCAGACTCACGTGTTTATTCACTCGCTGCTTCCTTCAGCACATGGATACTGAGCACCTCCCCTTTGCCAGGCCCTGTGCTGGGAGCTGGAAATAAAGTCATAGAGAAAAGGGGCATGGACTCTGTCCTCACAGAGCAATGGAGGAGACAGTTTGGAAGTCAGGCCAGAGCTCTGGTCAGAAGACAGGGGGCAGCAGAATGCCTACGAGTACTACCCCTCAGGGAAGACTTCTTAAAGAACAAGACGTCTAATCTGGGACATAAAATAACCAAGATGTTGATGACAGCATGGAGCCTGGGAAAAGGCGAGTAGGTGGAAGAATGTGTCCAAGAACCTAATAAGAGGAAACAGAAGCGATATAATAGCCTGGAGCTGTACTTCTAGAAGAACTGGCACTCCCTAGAGGACAAGGAGTGCTTTATACTTTCTAGGATGAGAAGAGGGGTACTTGAAGGCACTAGTTTCCTGACCTGAAGTTAAGAAGCAAGAAATGAAAGCTCCTTGGAATGACAGAGATGTGGTTGTCATAAGCCTGACACGTTCCCCTAGCAGCAGCCCCTCCTATGGAGAATACAAAGGGGGCTGCACCATTAATTTCCATCTTCTGGACCTGGTAATAGAACGATGGGCCATGATTCAGGTCACAAAAAGAGAGAGAACATTTATTTTCTCAGGGAGTTGTCCATGTGATTAATGGAAACTGAAAGTTTAGGTAGAAGAGAGAAAATGCCTGGATCTTTGTAAAACTAAATATGATGAGAAGTTCTGTGGATTATATAGGAAAAAATAATAATTGTAGACCAGAACTCAGGAATCAACAGAAGAAAATAAGCTAGATTGGAGTCAGGAATAAGTTTAGGCCATAGCATATTGGAAAATGTTGCACAAACTGGTTGAGAAAAAAAAATTATATATAATATGTACCCATAAAAGGTTATTATAAAATTTATGCATATAAAAAATTTACAACTTACAAATATTGATAAATATCTGATACTCTCTAATATAAATTCCATGCAGTCAATTAATTCAAACAAAATATACTTCCTCTGATTTTTGTGGAATTCGTGTAGCCGCATCCCAACTGTGGTTACAAATGAGCATAGTTCTGAAATAAATTTGTCTTTTTAGGGCCACACCTGAGGCACATGGAGGTTACCAGGCTAGGGGCTGAATTGGAGCTACAGTTGCTGGCCTACACCACAGCCACAGCAACACCAGGTCCAAGCCAAGTCTATGACCTACACCACAGCTCACAACAATGCTGGATCCTTAAACCACTGACTGAGCAACGCCAGGGATTGAACCCACATCCTCATGGACACTATGCTGGGTTCTTAACCTGCTGAGCCACAACGGGAACTCCTGAAGTAAATTCTGGTTGATGTTTTCATTTACGTTAACAAGTAAGGACAAAAGCCAACAACAAAAGACATGTGTTGGAACTTTACTCATTTGGCAACAATGTGAGTGCTTTCCTGACTGAACCAGAAAATAGTTTTCAGATACTAGAAGAATATTTTGCCAATTTTTTTTATACTACAGACACAAACACACTTTTATGTTTAATCTGCATTATTTACATCTGCTCCCTTGCTGTCTTAAGTCTAGAATTAAAAAAAAAAAAAAATCTGTCTCTAACTCATAGCATTGGCTTATTTCTGGGGTATAAATATTCCCACCATGGCCAATTTTAAGCTACCAACCCAGTGTAACAAACAGCATTGGGAAGGGAATGCAGTAATAGTACACCATTATACAGTCTTTCTATCACACAGGAGCAACAGACACAAACTTAAGAGAGTGCAGATACTCTACAGTGCAGCGAACTGTAGTCAAATAAGTGGAAAGTGGTGAGTTTTGAGTAATTATCATATTTGTATTTAGTAGCTTAATTGCATGTAGTTTTTAATAACAGCTATGTTTAACAATCAACCTGAAAAATTCCTAAAAAATTCAGCAGTCACTACAAATCAGCTCCTGCTTTATGTACATGTGGAAAATAAACAAAGAAAACTTAAGTTTTTAACCCAAAGAAGAAAATATACTGAGTTATTACTGAGAATTGCTGAGATGGAACTCAGGGCAGGTATCTGCCAAGTTCTTTGGTTGAGACTCTCCGAGATCTGACTTGAGACTTACTTTCTAGCCTCAACTCTGGACACATCCTACCTTGAACTCCATGTCCCACAACACCAAATGGTTTCTATTTCCCAGCTCACATAATGGTATTTCTGCCTCCATGCCTTCGCTCATGGCTTGCCCTCTGCCCAGAATAACTACTCCCCACCTCCACACCTCAACCATCCATTTTTACATGGCTAATTCCTGTTGAATTCCTACTCATGTTTACAGGCTCAACATAAATATCGCAACTCCTGGGCACCTTCTCTTAGCCTACGTCACTGCACAAGCAGGGTCACAACTATCCCAAAGGGCTCCTATGAGTTCTGTGCCTCTCTCTGCATTGTCTTAGAACACTAAATTGAGATGTTCCTTTTGAGCATCTATCTTGCTGAGAGGTCAGAGTGGTCTTAGGAAACAGAAAAGGTATTTTATTTATTTTTATATCTTCACCCCTACTACATGCTCAATAAATGTTTGCTGAACATGTGAGTGAATGAATGATAGTGTCAATTTTGATTGAGAGAAACGGGTTTTTTTAAGGAAGAGCAAAGAATAGCCTGAAAGCAAAGAAGATATATTTAAACCAGAGGATGTAGCACTATTAACTACCGTCATGATAAAGTAACAGCAACATGTAGCAAACTGCAGGCTTCCCAGCCATACAGAGAAATGTGAGGTGTGTGTTCCTGGTGTGAGTCACAATTCTGGCACAGGGACAAGATATAATAGATGGAAGTTGCATCCTGCTGAAGGACAAGATTCTGACCAATATTGGACCTGCTTGAGGTCATGGTACCATCCTTTTGAAGATAAGAGAATGAAAGAAGAAGGGTGACTCAATAGCTAACTTTATCCAATTAGGATAATCTGAAAGAAAAGAAAGACGGGATGGAACTCAAGAAGAAAGCAACTCTGATAGGTTTAAGTTCACAGCTGTCCTAGAAGAGAGCCGTGGGCCGAGTTGTATAAGTTTTGTCTTCAATAAACAGAGAACACTAAACTGTAACACAAAATTATAGAAGGGAAAAGAGATACACGGATATATTCTAAGAAAAGTTGCACTAAACCCTGATTGGGGGAATTGAGATGTGTTCACTAAAACAGTGAATCTTATCTTGATATATGAATAAACGTTCAATAGACAAGAGTGGATAAAACAGGATTTCAAGCTTCAAAAAATGGCAGAAGAAAAGGTAGAGTGGCATATAATTGTTCAGGAAAAAAAGTGATGAGGAACCCTGCTTGATAAAGCAGTTAGAAAATAATACTAGTTTAACAAACATATTGTTCATGAATCCTTGAGGATAAGTGATTATGGTCTCCTGTTCTTGATGTTCAGCAACTGCTTTTCAATAATTTATTCTAGACTCCTTCCCAATATTTTTTTCAAGGGTATCAAACCGGTCTTTGGTTTGCAGATTCTATCCTCTTCTCTCTTTTGTGAAAGAATAAAATTCACTCAGAAATTTGTTATAATATTTTGGCATCTTTCACATCTTCCACAATTCCTCAAAGATTAGAAACAGTGGGTAAGCAAACTCACCTGTGAATTCTAGCAAAACCTTAGATTATAAAACCAAAATTAATTAAGAGGTAAAAAAATCCAACACACTGTAGCCAAAAAATAAACATAAAACATCCTACTGCCTCTCATTATACAGAGAAGTTAGATGGATAATAGGTAGATAGGTAGAAAGATAAATAGATGATAGAGATGGATATATAGATATATATTACATACATAGATGATGATATAGACATAAATTTAGATATGGTATAGACATAAGTTTAGGTGGATATATATATAAGTAGAGATAAACAGAGATGAATTTAGTTTTAAGCTCAAATCCTCCAAATTCTAAAAATGTATAAGAAAGTCCCATGTAATTCACAGCTGATGTAATGTATGAAAATAAAGATGCAAATATGGGCCTTTAAGGAAAAATCCTAGAGATTTCTTTCTTCTCTCTTTAGCTCAAGACTGAAACAGAAATATCTTTTTTAATGATAGAATCCATGGTAATTACCATTAATATATTTTGCTAGCACTACAATCAAAAAGCAGTTAGGTCCAGTCAACAGTTTCTGAAATGAACAGGATGTTTTACATAAATAACTAGGTCCTTTGAACAGCCACATGAGCAATCCGCTTTAAAGATTACCCTCCCCACAATATTCACTTTATTCTCTTAGAAGAAAATACTTTTCACTCTCCTCAAAGCAGTTGCTGAAGGCTTAAAATAAAAACAGTAAATGGAAATGGAAATAACCAAGATTCCTTATCAGGGTAAGTCAATACAATATTAATAAACACTCAAATGAACATACTCAGAAATCAAGTGTACTTTAAGCCCACGTTTCTTGGTAGATGAGTCAGTGAACATGGAGAAAACTCCCACACATTGACTTCTGCTCAAGCTATTCTAAGATTCCACATCACAGACGATATTCTCTTGGACTTCAAAGTTACGATAGTCGCTGTAAATGAGATGAAAAAAGTGGAGGAAATCAGGAGAGGCTGGCCACAGGACCAAGAGGCCAAAGACGGTGTCAAGGGTCACCTGAGCCCAGCACACCTCCATTCATCCCCACACAGCTCCCAGGCCCCATGCCAGGCAGCAAAGATGGAAAGATGAATGAGAGATTATTCCACTCTGTCCATGAGGAGCTTACAACAGAGCATTCTGAATAATCTGAGTTCTAAAAACTGGCCAGAACCCAGCATTGGATATGGGAGGTACCACAGAAACGCATGAGAACAAGGGAGACAGGGACAACCTCAGAGGGCCTGCTGGGATAAGAGGCCATCGTATTATGAGAGGATGAGGGGAGGTCACTGACACCAGGAAACAGGGAGACCAGAGATACAAGACTGAAAAACCCGGAGAGAGCCTGGCAGTGCTGACAGGCATGGCACAGACAGTGCCCTCTGATTCATCTTCTCCCTGGTGCCCAGCAGAGTACTGGTCCATGGCAGGGCCAACACATATCTGTTGAATGAATGAGTCCAAACTGGCTGAAGCCTAACAGGTATGAGAGAATAATACCTCGTTATTAGGAGACCCTTGAGGGTCTTTCTTTGCACATCAAGCCAAGGAGTTTTAGCATTGTTCCATGAGCAGTGGGGGGCCACCAAAGGTTTTTTAAACGGGAGCTTATCTTTGTCTATAAAACATGAATGATGCTGTTGGTGATTACACACTTCAAGATCACTGTTAACAACTGACTGACAATGAGAAATTGTCTGCAGACAGGCTCAATGCCACCGGAAAGTATTTGAAGAGCTTGGGTCCCAGACAATTGTGTGATTTCTTGGAAAGGCAGTAAGGTCACCTTTCTGAACTGGGTTCTCTGCCAAAACCACGAAGTTTTCCCTAGCGTCCTGAGCTGGGCTAACTGTAAACAGAACCTGGGCAGACTTTGTGCAAATGTGCTTTCATTCTATTCTTGTTCACAGAGGTACCATGTGACTCCTCTTTGAGGGAGATGCCCTTCTGATGATGTTTTCTTTCAGGGACCCTCCAAGCAGCCTACTTTGCTCAGGAGGATGATGCGATGATTAAATAAAGCAGCATCCACACACCAAACAGACCATCAGTGAGCAGTCATTTAAAATTGCTCTTTTGCTAAGTCAGGTTGTTCACCCAGCTACACAGACTGGGCCAAATAGGATACTCTCTTTGAGCAGAAAACATACACCGGAGCAGACATTCTGAGTAATCGGCACAGACCTATGCTTGATTCAAGTTCGGGACATTTTCACTGCCTTCACTGGGAAAGGGGCAGGGAAAGGTCCCTCTAATAACTTTTCACAAATATAATTCAGATTTAACAACCTGTAAAATGGGACAATTGGTTTATGGGAACTTTCAGCCACTCTCAAGGCAATCTTGGTTGTTCTGATTTTTTTTTTGGTGTTTTATTTGTTTTTGTTTTTGTTTTTTTTTTGGCTTTCGTCATTTTTAGGGCCGCACCCGCGGCATGTGGAGGTTCCCAGGCTAGGGGTCTAATCGGAGCTGTAGTCTCTTGCCTTTGCCACAGCCACAGCAATGCGGGATCCGAGCCGCGTCTGCAACCTACACCACAGCTCATGGCAACGCCAGATCCTTAAACCACTGAGCAAGGCCAGGGATCAAACCCACAACCTCATGGTTCCTAGTCAGATTCGTTAACTGCTGCACCACAACGGGAACTCCTGGATCCTGGTTCTGACCCTGCCACCAACCAGTTTCATGACTTTAATTAGTCTCTTCATTTCTCTGAGCCTGTTTCCTAAGAGAATGAGATGACCTTTTGGTGCACAAGGTCTGTGGTTTGCTGCTTCTGCACTTTTAACAAATCTAGGTGAAGGAGAAAAATCACATGATTCTTTTTTTTTACAACCTCAAAGTTAGTCATTTTCAACTCTGAGTGTGTTGAAATAGAAAAGATCTTCCTTTTCCTTTTTTTTTTCAGGGCCGCACCCGAGACGTATGAAGTTCCCAGGATATGTGTCCAGTTGGAACTACAGCTGCCAGCCTACACCTCAGCAACACAGGATCCGAGCCTCTTCTGCGACCCTCAGGCAACACCAGAGCCCCAGCCCACTGGGGGAGACCAGGGATGGAACCCGAGTCCTCCTGATTACCAGTCGGGTTTGTTACCACTGAGCCATGACAGGAACTTCAGAAAAGATAATGCTTAAGGAGATGTCCTAAGAATGATCATTAGGCTAAATGTGCTTGTACTTCACAGAGAGGGGGCTAGGGAAAACTGTCAATCAAGTTCAGAGCACAGCTCACCTCTGTGAGGCTGGAGAAGTATTGGAAGGAGCCATGGTGTAGTCAGGAGCCTGCTGTGGGCCCTGCCCGTTGCCTGGGATAAATACTGGCTGCCCCCAAACACTCAGCAGTTTTACAAAGATAGACAACTAGACAGTTTCTCTCATTCTCTCTGAAAAAGCAACACTTTTCTATAACCCAGGAAGGTCTTCCTGGAAAAGTCTCCATTTGGGTCACTATAGTGTAGTTTTTTTGTTTTTTTGATGTGCTGTCTTGATCCATTATTGAGGTCCTAGCTGAAGGCTGGTCAGTTCCCCTTAATGAACAGCAAATTAAGTTCACAGGCTAAGCACCACCCGTATGGGACTCTTATACTTTAGGCCAATATAATGTCACCCTCATCACCCCAGGCCAAGCACCATAACACAAGGGCAGACCCTAAGCCATGAGAGCCCTCTGAAAGAATTCAGATTAGCCAATCTTAAACCTTCTCACCCTGCCTTGCCCATTCCTTCCCACAGAAACCACAGTAAAGGCCCTTACCAAGTTCTCGTCTCTCCCTCTTTGTCATGAGCAACCCTGGTACTTCCCTGGGTGGCCCTACATGGTGTGTTGTGTTCTCCCCAAGGAACTCTAAGTACAACAAAACTGTCAAACTCCCTTCCAGGTTTTTCTCGCCCTACCTTACCCATTGGGAATATGGTTAAAATAGTCACATCTGCTTAGACATGGCTGAAACAAGGATGAGTGCTCTAAAGCACAGATAGTTGTCTAATGACTAATACATTATAGCTGTCTGCCCCTTGCCTCAATGTGGAACATATTTTGTGCCATAATTTGTGCCCCATAACTTTCCTGAGGGATTAGATTGGAGAAAGCCTCACATCTAGGCTAGAGGGCAGGAGAGGGCAGAGATGGGGAGAGGGGTATGCCCAAAGGAGATGGCGACAACTAGGGTCACACAGTGAACCGTAGTGGAACCATGGTGGGCCCGTCTTACAAAATGGGGTCGTTGCAGAATTATCCCTGCTGCAGGAGGCATTCATCATCCAGGGCCGAAAGGAGGGGTCAGAAATATCCTGGCTTCTTTCTCTGCAACCCCCACCTCCAGCACCTCCCACCTGCCTGAGCCAAGCTGAACTAGCTGCTGTGGGAACCACATCCTGGGAGGTGGGGGGCAGTGGAAGCCCCCACATTTCAGGGCAGAGAAGGGGGAGTGGAGCGATAAGTCTGAGGGCAAGCAGGACTGACTGCTGGGAAGCCAGCCTTGAAAAAAAAATCAGAGTTCACAGCACTGCCCCTGCGGCAGCATCTGTGGGCTTGAGCTGAGTGGCAGCTGTGTCCTTCACCCAAGTTCATGCTCCTCCATTTGCCTCACCAGGCACTTGCCCCTCTTCTCCCATGACATTACCTGCCTGGGTTACACAGTCACGGAGACTGGGCATCACCGTGCGTGGACCGTCCCATCCTTAGCATGTTAGGAGAAAAGTGGAGCCCGAAGGGAAGAGGATGTATCTAATTTGCTGAGTGGCAGAGACAAGCTGCCTTTTCAGTTTGGTGTTCTTTCCTCTACACACCGATCTGGGGCAGAAGGGATGCAAAATTCTCCCTCTAGGAGTTTCTACCATGGCAGTGAGTTAAGAATCTCTGAAGAGGCTCCAGTGACTGCAGAGGTTTGTGTTCATTTCCCTGTCAGGTGTAGTTCGCGTTAAAGGATCCAGGGTTGCAGCAGCTATGGCTCAGATTCAATCCCCGGCCCGGGAAAGGGAAGGGAAGGGAAGGGAAGGGAAGGGAAGGGAAGGGAAGGGAAGGGAAGGGAAGGGAAGGGAAGGAAAAAGAGAGAGAGAGAGAAAGGGGGGGGGAGAAAGAGAGAGAGAGAAAAGAGAGAGAAAGAAAGAGAGAGAAGAGAAAAAGAAGAGAGAGAAAGAGAAGAGAAAGAGAGAAAGAAAGAAAGAGAAAGGGAAAGGAAAGGAAAGGGAAAGGGAAAAGGGAAAGGGAAAGGGAAAGGAGGAAGGAAGAAAAAGAAAAAGAAAAATTCTCCCTCTAATCACAGAGACAGTGCCCTGGGGAAGGACTGCATTTTAAAATGCAAACCAGCAATCCAGGAGTTTCCGTCATTGTGCAGTGGAAACGAATCCAACTAGGAACCATGAAGTTGTGGGTTCCATCCATGGCCTTGCTCAGTGGGTTAAGGATCCGGTGTTGCTGTGGCTGTGGTGTAGGCTGGCAGCTGTAGCTCCAGTTGGACCCCTAGTCTGGAAACCTCCATATGCCTCGGGTGTGGCTCTAAAATGCAAAAAATAAAAATTAAAAAAAAAATCGAGACTTGAAGAACAAAACGGTTGGTTTAAGACAGATGGAAAACATATATTTTAAAAGTGGGTTTAAAAAAATAATCTCCAAACCTAATCTAAAGGGCTTTTGCCTTCCTGTCTTAATACATCTGAACAACATGTTCTTTTTCCTCTTAATCGGCTTTGGAATGAGCGCCTAATAATGAAGGCTATTACAATTATGTTTTTATGAATTAAAATTGCTGTACCATTGTTTCAGATGGTCACACAGGTTCTGTCTGTATCTTAGTCTGTTAAGGGCTCTGGCTTTTACCTAACACGGAAAAAAATGGGGGGAGGGGGTCTTTTTCCCAGTTACCATATTCACTTGACTCCTTTTCGTATCTTTCACATATTCTACAACACTTAATTTGGAGCAGAAAATGATTTAGGGTAGTTTGGTAGGTTGAATTTTAACAGCAAGAGTTCTGAATCTTCAGCTTTACCAAAGATGTGTGAGCTAGCTTTAAGTGGATATTACTTGCTTAAGTAAATTGAAGCGTTATCAGTTATCACAATTCGTTCTCAGCACTCAACTGGCCCACCCCTGCCCGGAAGCACAGCAACTGGCCAAAGGAAATTTCTGGAAATTCAGCACCAGGTAACAAT
The DNA here is from genome assembly GCA_004024745.2 of Catagonus wagneri. Lineage (NCBI taxonomy): Eukaryota > Metazoa > Chordata > Mammalia > Artiodactyla > Tayassuidae > Catagonus > Catagonus wagneri. Next base: position 3,547,903 of record PVHT020003785.1, read on the forward strand.
TCTGCTAAGGTCCACTACTGTCAGAGCTCTGTACTCTCACTGCTTCCTCTCTTCTCATTTTAACTGCAAAGTATTTACATAGGAAAATCGACACTTAGTAAAAATGGTAACCACCACAAGTTTTTATTACTTTTGGTTTGTCCTGCTACTTCAATCATAATTGTTTTGTTTTTTTTTTTTTGTCTTTTTGCCTTTTCTAGGGCCGCACTCACAGCATATGGAGGTTCTCAGGCTAGGGGTCTAATCAGAGCTGTTGGTGCCGGCCTTCACCACAGCCATAGCAACGTGGAATCTGAGCCACGTCTGCAACCTACACCACAGCTCACGGCAATGCCGGATCCTTAACCCACTGAGCAAGGCCAGGGACTGAACCGACAACCTCATGGTTCCTAGTCGGATTCGTTAACCACTGAGCCACGAAGGGAACTCGCTCAATCAGAAAATATTAACAGTCATTTGTGTTCATTAACTCCAGACTTCCAAAAAGGGTTTCCTCGAATTTCAACAACAGAATAATTACATGGTCAACAGAAATATTTCATGGCAGAATAAAAGAAGGAAGAGAGTCTGCATGAAGGGATGAGACTAGTTTGCCTTATCTTCCCCATATATCTCTTTTTCTTAGGCTGAAAAATCTTTGTCAACTGTAGGAACAAAATAACAAATGAGCTCACTGCTTCTCATCAGTAGCTTATTAGCCTCAATCTTTCTAATAAACTCACTGATCTTTCTCAGATATGAATAGCAAACTGAAGATCGCTTTGAAAGGTCATTGACTTTCACATATTAACATAGTCATGTTTTGAAGAATCTCTGAAAGAAAAATCCACATGCCACCAAATAACCCAACAGTCCTCTGACCCGTGGTCAGTTCACAAGCACTTCCAAGCCTCTCTTCTTCAGCAAGTTTCCCATTCCCCTCCACACCAAAACCGGACATCTCAGACCACAGTATAAGGCCTTATTTCTCACTCTTCCCAGTCTCGATGCTGCACTTTCAAATAACGATACACTACTCCATATAAAATAGACAACCAACAACCCACTGTATAGCACAGGGAACTATTATACTAAATATTTTGTAATAACCTACAAGGGGAAAGAATCTAAAAAAGATATATAGATATATGTAACTATATATATATATATATATATATATATATATATATATATATATATATAACTGAATCACTTTGCTATGCACCTGAAACTTACACATTGTAAATCAACTATACTTCAGTAAAAAAATCAATAATAAAGGTGAAAACAAAAGAAAAAGAATAGTGTTGCAGAATGTACCAGGATGTGTATTAATCAGGTATGAAAAGACACACAGATAAGGAAATGACAGCTGTGAAGGAAGCAGTTTATACTCACAGATTCTTAGAAACAGGAGACACAGCATGGTACAGTGGGGGAGCCACTCAGGGAAGCACCAGGTCAGTCAGGAGGCAGAGGGAATGAAGAGAAGACATGGAGGAGAGACTTCGCTGTGGTTTCCATGGAAGGAGTGGGTAAGGCAGGGTTGGAAGGCAAAGTATTGGATCCTTAAAATAATTTCAGCTGGCTTTGGGGTGTAAGGTGCCTCTAGTTATCTCCTGCCTAGCGCTGGTGTGATTAGGGCAGGGGACAGTGGCCCAGTGTGTAAGAGCTCAGTAAAGGAGGTGGTAGAAGGGTATGGGCTCCGGACTGGCTGGTATGCATGTTCTTGAAGGCAATTCACTCACTGTTATTCACTATCTCTAGGAACTGGCTAGCCCTGAGAGGAACAGTCTCTCCAGGTCAGCAAGGTCCCGGGTGCCAAAGCATCAGAATATGAAGGCACACTTAAGAGCCTCAACTCTCCTTAGAAGGCGATTTTGTTCTCTCTGTCATTAGACAGTGCTCAGCCAATCCCCCTGCCTTCACGGATGTATCCCTCTGGTTGGGATGCTGTTTCCTTTCTCTACCACTTATCTTAATGCTACTCTCCTTTAATTCTATCCTTTCATGAGCTATTCTGTGACGATTCTTGTCCTTACTGAGCTTTTCCTCATCTGAATTCCTCCCATCCACACTTTAGCATATGTATCCACTGAGAATCAGTAAGGTGGCATCTTTGACCAGACTGTTTCTGAGAAAATAGGGAAAGAACAGCAGATTGCTGTCCACAGCATAGAGTAACCTCTGAAGTGGAACCAATGTCCAAACGCCTTTTTTTTCCTCAACAGCACCTCAATTGTGTTCAGAGGCAAGAATTGCCTAGCCCCTGAGGATCAGTCAAGGTTAGCCATGACAACAATGCCAGTCCTGTTCCTCACTTGTCCAGCCTCCTTGCAATTAGACATGGACATATGACATACTTCTGGTCTACGAGACAAATGTGAAAGCAGACTGATAAAGGATCACAGATATCCTGATCCTGTAACCAAACAAGGCCCTGTGGGGCTCCTAGGCATGAAAGCCTTTGTGTGTCCCCCATTTCTTGTTCTTAGGACATGGACCTTATTCAGTCTTCATGGCCTTCCCTGAGTACCAAGGGGCAGGTTCAGACAGTTGCTGATCAGGGAAGGAAGGCAATGCAAAGACATCTCAGGAACAGTCAAGCAACAATAGTACAGGCTTGAGTCAGGATCCTGGTTCCCTCTCAAGGGACACACATAATGAAATAGGTATCTTATATACCTAAGAGAAAAGTTATATTCTTTATGCCTCTTTTAGAAATTAATACTCTAAACAGATTAGAGTCCTTCCTTTTGCTTCTCCTTGGCTTAATTGCACCCTAAACACAATCATCTGTGAGCTAAGAATTTGGCGCCCTGAGCACAATTGCCTGTGTGTTAAAGATTATTAGCACATGATGTTTTTCAGGAACTTTTCTAGTTTGTTCTAATCTCTGATCAATATTCCTTTTCCCAAGTACAGTTATTCCAGGCAGTAACCCAGAAGACCACTACCATGATCATGCCAGGATCTCCTGATGCCAGCTTTGATGACTAAGATTCCCCCAAAGAAAGAAGAATGTATGTTTGTTCCAATTCTGTTTTTCCTCCCTTTTTACTATTAAAATCCCCGAAACCCCTCCCAACGGAGGGCACAGTCTTTAAGGCATTAGCTTGCTGTGGCATTCTTTGCCTGGCAAAGCAATAAAAGCTATCTTTTTCTCCTTCACCCAAAACTCTGTCTCTGCATTACTGTTTGGCATCACTGGACAGAGGCCAAGTTTCAGCAACAATCCTTCCGCCTTTTTCCTGATGGCCAGACCAATTGCAGCCATTCTGCAACCATGAGGCAACAAACAGGAGATTGAAAGTTTGCTAAGAATGATAGCACAGGAAGATAGAAAGTCCCAAATCCCTGATGGCATAGTTGATAGGGTGAGCCTACACTAGTAGACTCCTAACACCAGTAGTCACCCACTCCTGGAATGCCAATTGTGAAAAAAATATTAATAAATACTGTAGTTTTAAGCTACTAATAAAATAGAATTTCTCACTGCTATAACCTCATTTTCCCAGAAAAATACTAGAAACTTTGTGAAATTGTTCTTCTGTTCACTCTAATATGGATAAAAGAAAACATTTGGTTTCCATATTTCTACACTATTAAAGCATAGCACATAGGATTGGGAGTTTCATCAGTTTGACAAATTTGCTGAAGTTTAATTTACCATTGTGCCAGAAAAATTTTGTAGCTCCAACTAAACTGATTATTTGTAAAATGAACTGTTATTTGGGTGACAGTGTATTTTATTTTTCAGTTACATTTTTTAACAGGTAAGATATCAATTTACAGAACTGCTGCTATAAAGTGATGTTATTATTAAAGATCTAGATCCTTTAATTTATTCACACATAATCCATTATAGTATTTAATTTGAATGAACTGTGGTTATAATAGTCCCTTTTAACATCAGAACAAAACAAAACAAAAAAGCAATAGATTACAGAAACAAGTTTAATCTGTCAGCCTTAATCTTAAACTCCAGAACAACTCTGCTGTACTTGCCTTGAACAATCAAAGTAAGAGTGATTCAGGAGTTCCCAGTGAGGCTCAGTGGGTTAAGAACTCGATATAGTGTCCCTGAAGATGCAGCTTTGATCCCTGGCCTTGCTTAGTGGGCTAAGGATCTGGTGTTGCCATGAGTGATTCAAAGTTAATGAAGTAATTGTGCAGTACAAAGTACACACTACATGCAGTTAATGGTTCAAAATAATATGACTGACTACTAAGGGTGCTACTTAATAGTTTTTGAAGTTTCAGCAAACAAGATGAGTCCAAGTTGACTCTCAGCATAACTAGCCATACCTTATATTCTGTAATACATAAATTCAGTTATACAAAATAGGCTAAGGCAGCCTGAGAGATTATTTGTATGATTTCACAATCTTGCCCCATTTTCAAAAAATCTTTAACTGAATCAATCACAAAGTTGTTGATAAAATTAATCAACTGAAGTGTCTAGCTTCACCATTTCTTTTCACTTTAGTGACCAGTCACTAGATTTAGCTATCTCCCATAAAATAATGTCTCCCATGTAGAGAGACCTGGTAGGAGCCACAAAGAAAAGCTATGTAATGTGCTGGCCAGTGCACACACTTCAGAGAGACAAAGACCAGGGTATAATTCATTCATGGCCACTACTTACTATGCATCCTTGGGCAAGAACACTACCTCCAGGAAAATCCCATGGGGATAACACCTATCTTTTAAGACTGTTGTGAGGACAATTTTGTGGACAGAGTGGTGGTCCTATGGCCAACTCAACTTAATAGCAAAGCACCTCATGGCACATGCCAGTGGACTATTTGTGGTACCTTCAATTGCAACTGCCATACTGGATGAATTATCCTAACTGGCAACAGAGACTCTGGACATCAGTATGGAGCAGTTGATCTGGTATATGTGTTCTCCTCAATCCGCATTTGTCAAGAGATCAAAAGCAGTTTGGTTATTTGTGGAAAAGACAGCACTGTACATCCACTCTCCTGCCCCAAAGCAAGTCACCTCCTGCTCTCCAACACAATGGAGTCTGAAAGCACCTTGGCCATTTTTCCTTCCTATAGAACATCATGCTGGCCCATTACATTGATGACACCTTATTAATAGACTCTGGGACTGCTAACCAGTAATCAGAAGAACTCAACACTTAAGTCAGAACTGTTGTCAAATCCTCTTCTACTAGAGAAAGAGCTTTGAGACCTTAGGCAATTTTTTCGACCTCATTAAGTTTAAAGTTTTTCCTCTCTAAAAAGGGGGTTGGAGGGATAGTCCTTATCTTAAAGAATTATTAAGAGAATGAAATGATAATATATACTAATCTGTTTAATACCTAGCACATAGTAGATACAAAAGAACTAATTAAAAAAACAGAAGCTGTTTATACTGATATTTATAAAGAGCTTTAATGAGCCTTAATTCATTTATTCTGGATGTGTATTTCCCTTCTAAAGTTTTTATGTGTTTTAAAATTTATATTTCCTTGTATGTTTTCCTAAGTTAAAACCAGAATTCTGGAGTTCCCGTAGTGGTGCAGCGGTTAAGGAATCTGACTAGGAACCATGAGGTTGTGTGTTCAATCCCCTAGCCTTGCTCAGTGAGTTAACAATCTGGCATTGCCATGAGCTATGGTGTAGGTCGCAGACGCAGCTCGGATCTGGCATTGCTACGGTTGTGGTGTAGGCTGGCAACTGTAGCTCCGATTCGACCCCTAGCCTGGGAACCTCCATATGCCACGGGTGCGGCGCTAAAAGGACCAAAAAAAAAACAGAATTTTGTTTAAGAAAAAAAGCTCAAAATGATGAAAAATGCTTTTGTAACCTTCAGGCATTGATGAATGTTAATCTCTAATCATTTTTATTTAAATTGAAACTTCTTTGAAAATACAGTCAAATTACATCCATAGGAGACAAACCCATTTTTTATTAAATAGCTTTTGAATGTCAGAGATTTCTCTGCCTAGGATATCGGTAACACAAAATTAACAGACCCTCCTCTGACATGTTGAAGTAGAATAATGTTAAACCCAAAATAATTCCTTCATGCAAATGCAAAGCTTTCAGAATATCACAAAACATTACTCTTGTAGTTCAAAAATATAAACCTTCACATTTAAAAACAACAGATATTATTCTGTTTTCCAGAACCAGTATTCTAACAGCACACTGTTTCTGCCAAGATAGACCTCTAATCACCATTTCAAAGATTAATGAAAGCAAGTAATTTACTCCCCAATTCCAGCCTAGGTAGGCAGCAAGGCATGGCAAGAAATATAAATAATTTACATCAAATTAACACATCTATATATAAACACATTCTAGGATTTGTTTAATTATTTTTATTTCTGGAAAAAAAATGTGAAAAATAAAATAAAATAAAGTCAATATTTTAATGAATTTTTAAATGCTTACAAGAAACTTATACTGGAATGCTTCTGGGGGCCGGAAATGGTAGTATTAAATTCAAATCAATTATTCACTTACAACAGTTGAGCAGGTAGAGAAAAAAAATATCTCCACTTCAAAAATAGTTTCACAGTATGAGAATATTTGAAAAGAACGTAAAGTTGAAAAAATAATATCAAATATGCTTAAGTGGAGCAAAACAATACCATTAATTCCCTGCATTAGGGTACACAATGCTCTTACAGTTTAGATATGTGTAAGTTGTAATTTGTAGCACATGTATTTAAGCAGCAGTATTCACATATTTTTTTATGCCCCCAACCTAAGGACACACTCTCCAAAGTAAGAGTCCCAAAGTTGCTGAGACCTATTATAATACTTAGAATGAGAGTTTCTCTGGTGATTCTGATGTGTTCCCCCTTTAAGGTGGTCTGTTCTCCCATCCTAATCACTACTGAGAATCACTGATCAAGATCCTGCAAAAGTCTGTCCTCTATACATTAAAACATTCTATACCAAGAATTACCGTCTTTTAAATCTTGGAATTCTACCTTTAGATACAGAGTGCCAGATGGAAAACCTCACAGGCCTGAGCTTTGTGTTGCTAAAAGCCCAATGTGTTTAAAGTTTTTCTATTCAACGTGCCATAATATGCCTAGTTCCATCCTTCTGGGACAGTACCACCGTTTACTCATCACTGTACACAAAGGAGCTTCAAATTCTTGAACATAATATAACTTTAGGAGAAGAAATGTGGACTCAAGTCAGAGAGCTTGAGATTCACGTTCCAGTTATCTGCTCTGAGACTTGGGCAAGTAACTTGACTTCAAACTCAATTGTCTAATCTGTAAAGTTAGGATGATGAAGACCTACTCTGCAAGATTATGTAAAGGAGGAAAAATAAGTCCCTCCACTATGCTGATTTCTTAGCTGAGATCCCTGTCATAGACTCACAAGAGAAAAACAAATGGAAGTTTATTAACTTACACACCTCATGGATACGTGGAAGATACCTAGGGGAAAAAAAATGAGTAACTCAAAGAGGTGGCTTAGAACTCCAGCTGCAATGCCATCTTCAGCTAAAGACAAAAAAAAAGGAAAGAAAAATATGAGTGGAAGGGAGCCAGTGATAGGGAGGTTGTCAGGGAAATCATTGTAATAAGAGTAGGGTTTGTTATGCAGATTTAAATCAGTGCCTCCTCTACTGACAGGAGTTTCTCAAGATCTAGAGGCATCCTACTCTTGGTACAGAAAGGAAGATATTTACTTATAAAGGAAACGTCTATTTGTAAGAGTATTAATATTAAATACATATTAATATAAATATCAAAGAATATTAAATATAAATGTCCCTTACAAAAGAGTAACTTCTATTCAATTTTCAAAGCTTCTCCTGTATCTGCTTCTCCTGTATAATTCTATTTCTCAGAATGATCACCTCAATATAACCCTTATGCCAAATTTGGTGTGGCATAGTCTGCAACACTTCATTCATAAAGAATTAAATAATATCAAGAAAACAGCTAACACAGGTACCTTAGACCATTCCTCATCTGCTATAAATCCCAAACTGCTCGTGTCCTACCCCCATTCCAATGCTCTGGGGTATATCTGAGTTATCAATAGGAATCACTTAATAAGTTCAACAGGTCTAAAAATGTCTATGGCTGAAGGAGAGTTTGGGGCTAGAACCCTTTCATCCCAGAAACAGGAATCAGCAAGGTTTTCTGTAAAGGCAAAAAATCAGTATTTTTTATGTCAAGGGCAATAGTCCCTATGACATGTATTTTGGGAGGGGTTGATTTTACTAACCTTGCGGCATAGATAAAATGCACCAATCAATTACAATGATTTTTTTTTCGCACCATTGGAATAGGGTCAACATTCATGAATAAGCAACATCTCAGAGAAAGGGAAGGGGACCTGAGGTACACAGGCGACTTGTTTATGAGTTTTACAAAAGTCTTGAAGGAGACAACTTTTATTTCAGAATGTGACAGGGCAGAGTGATCCTCTGCAATTAGTTTCGGAAAACAAAAGATGTGTTTAACAGTTGCTGTTTTTCCAGGAGCATAGGGATCAGGTGAAGGTCATTCAATGTTGTCACCTTTAAAAATGTGAAAACCACTCTTAGATGTGGACCAGGTAAAAACAGGCTGCCAGCCAGACTTGGCTCTCAGGCATATAGTTTGCCAGACCCTCTCTTAGAGGATTGTTAAATTAACAGTGGGTCATCCCATAGTACACACCCACTCTCCTAATCTGCCTCTTCCAGGCATTAAATACAAATAATTACTAGACATGCAATGGGTTTTCACCATGCCCCATCACCACACTAAGTGCTTTACGTGCACCATCTTGCTTAATCTTTGCAAAACCTTCTCAAGTAGGTACAATTTCAATACCATTTGTTGGAAAAGAAACCTGGAGTGTACAAAGGTTAACAAAATGGGCTCAAGGTCACCTGGCTAGAAAAAAGGTAAAGCTCAGTGCCAACCCAGGTGTGGTGTCTTTAACTCCAGTGCCAGATCTCTTAATGTAGTATGTCCCCTTCTAAACTCCCATGATTTGATCAGCTAACTGCCTCAACTCCACAACGTTCTTTTGCTATGCAGATTCACCCCAAATATGGCTAAGTTACTAGGGTTTTTTTTTCCCAAAATTAACAGCTGCACAACCTTAAAATGACTTCAATTTGAAAACATAGTTCTTTATTTCTTTAAACAAGCAAGAATTTGGTACATAACGTATTCCCTCAGTTACTAAATTCAGAGAGCAGCATGTGATAAAAGTCCCAAAATGCTCTGTAATTCTTGCCAAAACATCTCGGTGCAGAGCTAGATTATAGAAATTTTAAGATATTTATGAGCATTATTTCTAGAAAAACATTGCCCTCAGCAGGTTATAAAGTGTTATCAGTGTTCCTGATTCTAATCATAAGTTTCTTAGAGAAAGGGTTGGATACTTCAGAGCTGAGCAGCTATGCTTGGTACAAAGCCAAATCAAAGCAGACTTGGTTCAGAAAGGAGCTGGATACAATTATTTTTCAGCTTTTTTGTGATCTTTACCAAGGAAAGAAGCTGCCCTGTGAGTCATGGCCAAAATGTGGCTGTCTAGAGCCACCAGTGAGCTAATTGGACGTCACCACTGGAAAGCTTCTATAGAAAATGGCATGCCCAAGCCAAGCATGAAAAGAGAACTATAGTCAAGGGAGGTAGAGTTAAGAAGGTCTTAAGATATATGTTTTGTCAAGAATCTATCTAGTGTGTGCTTTACTTAGGCTCTTTTGTCACAAAGTAGCAGAAACCAACACAAGCAGTCCAGAAAAAGAAAAAAATGGAGAGGTGAGAATTTCTGAGGAGTACACAAGTCTCTCACGGAACCCTGTAGCAGAAATGCAGTTGGGTCTGAAGACAGAACTGGAGGAGGAGATGGGGAAGGACATTTGGTCTCTCTTTCCATCTCCCATCTGCACTTTACATAAACTTCGTGCTCTTTTCTCTTCTTTCTTTGCTTCTCCATCTACATGGTAGAAAATATGTCTGTCCTATAGCTCCCAAATGTACATGTTAAAGGTCCAGCTCTACGAACACTCTCAATTTTCATTTCTCAGGAGAAAGAGCCAAATTTTCCAATTAAATTAAGTTTCTACCTTTAATCCAGTCAACCAAGACCAGGAGGCCTAGGGTCACAGATGACAAAAATCACAGCCTGGAAACCAATATTTACCAATCATGGGATAAAACAGAGAGAAGGCCAGTTCTCGTAGAAAGAGATAGCTATTCCTTCCTCATCTAGAGGAACAATTCCAAAAGTTCTATACACTAGCCTACTCTAGCATTACTTCAGAATCTAATATGTACCAGGGGCTCAAAATGGCACAGCAACACTGTGAAAATTATTTCACCTCCTGTTGTGGACTAAATGTGTGTCTCCCCATAACCTTGTTCAGTGCTTCCTACCTAGTATGCTTCCTAAACATGTTTTAAATCCATCACTTCCCTCCACTCCAACTGCCCCATCATAATCCGGAGCACCACTCTCCACCTGGATTTCAAAAGCCTTCCAGCCCTCTCTCTGGTCTTTCCCCATTGCTACTCTTGCCTGCTCCGATCCTCCCACCACTCTGCAGTCAGGGGGAACATTCTAAAACACAAACCTGACCCCATCACCACCTTGCCTAAAGTTGTTCAGAGACTCCCGATGCATTTAAAGACCAAATTCCAAGAGTCCGAGTTGTGGCTCATTGGTAACGAACCCATCTAGCAGTATCCATGAGGATGCGGGTTTGATCCTTGGTCTCGCACAGTGGGTTAAGGGTCCGGCGTTGCTGTGAGCTGTGGTGTAGGCCAGCAGCTGTCGCTCCAATTGGACCTCTTGACTGGGAACTTCTATATACCATGGGTGGGCCCTAAACAGGGCAAAAAATAAAATAAAAATAAAAAATGAAGACCAAATTCCTTCCTACAGCTTAAGGAGGCCCTCCAGAACCAGACTTCTGTGGGCTGTCCACCATTCTCTCTTCATCTTCATCTCTTACTCTCCAGACATACTCAGGTGCCTGCAGATCCTCGATCATGACCTGCTGTCTCGTCCCTCCAGCCTTTGTACCTGCTGCTTCCTCTGCCTTAAACACTTCTGCTTTTCTCACCCATGTATTTTTTGATTTTCTGCTTAAATGTCTTTGAAAACCAAAAAACCCCTCAAACTTACACCTGAGTTAGATGCCCCACCATGTGCAGCCACAGGACCCTACACTCACCCAACCATGGTATGTAGTAGGGTTGCCGTTTATTTATTGTTTTCCTTCACTGGGCAAAATACACCATGAAAGCAGGAACTCTAGCTGTGCTATTCAGCATTACATCCAGACTAGGCACTGAGTAGCTTTTTTTTTTTTTAGGGCCACCCCCACAACATATGGACCTTTCCAGGCTAGAGGTCAAATCAGAGGTACACCTGCTGGCCCACGCCATAGCCACAGCAAGTGTTATCCAAGCCATGTCCATGACCTGCTTCACAGCTCATGGCAGCACCGGATCCTTAACCCATTAAGTGAAACCAGGGATGGAACCAGAAATCTCATGGTTACGAGTCAGTTTCATTTCCATTGTGGAACTCAACAGCTATTAATGACATAAGTAGCCCAAAATCTGTCTATTTCTACTTCCCTCAGGCAGAAATCTTTGCAGTCTTTTACCACCCTCCCCCGCACCAAAAATCTCCTTACATCTGTCAACACACACTGGTCATATGGGCTTAGCCCAGCACAAAGACCAGCAGGGTCAGCTTATAACGAGTCCACAGTGAGAGGAGAGCTGATGGGAGACCTTTGATCTAACTTATACTTCTTTCCTGAGCCTCCTCAGCTTCCCCCAGCACCAGGGCCAGATGTTCTGGCAGCACCTTAAGTAGTCCTGAATGGCAAACAATTACTATTCCTGCAAACACCAAATATCTCTGACTTTGTAAACATTCCCTAAGAGCTTTTAAAATCCCATCAATATCTCAGAAATGAATTGGGCGGGGGCGTCATTTGTACAATCAATTAGGCTTAGAGTTAAACAACAACAGCCACGAAAGATCTTTAATGGCAGCCAGTTCAGCTCTTTACATTTTCCAATTAAGGAAACCAAGACACAGGGAAAAGATGTCTCTCCCTGGTCATAAGCTTCCAAAATAAACCAGGAGACCCAAGACTAGAATCCATGACTCCTTACTCATTTAACTACAATGAGACTTCCCCAAAAAGGAAACATGCCAACAAGAACTTAAGGCCCAAGCCCCCCGCCCCACTCCATTCCTCCTCCCCCTACTGATTTCCACATGGAGCACCCTCTCTCCCTGCTGTCTTCTTGGCCAAAGAACCCAGTTCTCCTTGTCCTCTGCTTTGCAAGCAGGTTAGTTCTTACATCATTTTCTGATTGACAGAAACATTTTTCTGTCAATTAAGGTACACCCTGGAAACCAATTTAAGGCTGATTCTACCAAATTAACCTATCTGAACAAACTGACAAGAACTTCAGGAAAATCACCAGTTAATCTGATTTTTAAGTGATTTTTCAAAGATAGAACGGGCTGCCTCTTTCACCAAATTTCTTTTGTTTTCGTATCATATTGGCTCATTGTCAATAAAAGCAAAGCATTTTATTTCTCAAATCCTCACCTTAAATTGGCTCATCTTATGTTCCAGTGAATAATATTCCACTTTCTTATATTTTTGAGGAGTTTAAATGGCTTATATCATTTTGATAGGGATTTTTGTTTTCTCGTGAATTGAAGGAGAATAAATTGGATTGACCGTAAGAGATTAAGTACTTCTAGAATTTGCTCAAGTTTGTACACAGTACTCAGCATCTAATCTTGATGAAAGTAGCTGTGAACATAAATATGTAGAAACATCTGTCCACACATATAAGCAACTAATTTTTCCCAGGAAATTAAATATGGCATACGGATAATCATTTATGCGTTCACTCAAAGAATATTTTACTGAGCATCAGTATGTATCCAGTGGTCCTGTGCTAGTGATAAAAATGAAAAGATGAACACAACAGAAGCCCTGTCTGTCTTCAAGGAGCTTACTGTCTAGAGCAGAAAAGATGATCGATTAAACAAACAGATGAAGGAGGTAGGACACAGAAGAGTGACTGCTCCACATCTAAAGTGAAGCCTAAATGGCACATCCATCCAAGTGGTTGACAGGGGACCTTTCATTTTAGACTGAATACTAGCTCACAGTGGAAGACACCAGGCCCAGAGACACTACTCAGAGGTCCAGCAAGTGAGAAAAAAAAAAAAAAAAAACCTTAGATGATGTTTCTATTTAGTCCTATCTCAGCTTTCCCCTCTCCCCACCCCTAGCTCCAGCTACAGAATGATCTGTTTCAACTTGGCCTTAACTAGCTGACATTTATTACTGTCTGGCAGGCACTGTGCTACACTCCTGACATAGTGCTGTGCATCCTGTCCTAACGGCAGCCACTAACTGTGTCGTTATCCTCATGTCCCGCATGAGGAAACGGAGAACCAGAAAGGCTAAAAAATTTGCACAAAGAATTCGGACCCAGGTGGTCCCCTCAGATCCCAAGGTCTCGACCACATCATTCCTAGGACATCGCGCACTAAAATGATTTTCTGGCTTATAGCTAATTTATGAGGACCTACTCCCCATCTCCCACCCCACAAAAAAACCTATTTTCATTCTAAAGAAGCACTTGAATAATCCATTGTGTTGGAATGTCAGACATGGTGGAATGATGGAAAAATTATTCATTGGGGAGAAGGGAACAGATTCTGACACTGCCCCTCAAAAAAAAAAAAAAACCCTAAAGTCATTTGACTTGTACTTTGAGTTTTATTCAGATGCAACTGACATATATCACTATATGAGTTTAAGGTATAGAGCATAATGATTTGACTGGCATACACTACTGTGAAATGTTTACCATAAAAAGTTTGGTTCACATCCATCATCTCATGCAGATACAATGAAATAAAAAAAGGAACAATTTATTTTCCTTGTGATAAGACCGTTTAGAATCTATTCTCCTAACATCTTGCCGTAAATCACACCCAGCAGTGTACACCTCAGTCATGTTACACATTACATCCCTAATACTTCTCTTATAACTCGAAGTTTGTACTTTTTTGACCGCCTTCTTTCTGCTTCCCATTTTCCCACCTCTGATGACTTGTACTTTTAAGAAACAAGGAGCTGAACAAATTTAGCCTTCCATCAATATGCAAATGGCTCACATAACAATCAACAAGGAGATGCCAAAATCTGTTCCTGACTCATTCTCTCTGGAGAGCTGTGTGGTAGGCACCTAACACTCCAGCATAAACCCCCAAAATCTCAGCAGTTACTGTGCACACAAAAGGCATGAGTCATCCTGGCTCATGCAAAAGGAAGTGTCTGAGATAACAACCACATTTGGAAGGCACCTTTTTTTTTTTTAATGGCCATACACATGGCATAGGCATATGGAAATTCCTGGGCTAGGGGGTGAATTGGAGCTGCAGTCACAGACCTATGCCACAGCCACAGCAACACCGGATTGGAGTCGCATCTTTGACCTACATTGCAGCTTGCGGCAATGCCAGATCTTTAACCCACTGAACGGACCAAGTGTAGAACCCGCATTCTCACAGATACTATGTTGGGCTCTTAACCCACTAGGCCAACAGGAACTCTCTAAAGGCACTTTGAACTCTTTTAAGCAAGCTTTTGGGGTTTTTTGATTGGTGGACCACTGAGCATCAACCATGTATCCAGTAGTTCTGTACTAGTGTAATAGTGATGGTGGTGGTGTGTTCTGTTTTACCTGCATTGCATTTCTTCCCAGATTAGAAGGGTATCATAAGACCCATCCTACAGATGAAGAAACTCAGGACCAGCAAAGCTTTACCCAGAGCATATGACGATCACTTGCCAGAGCCTGAAGCTCTCCCCTGTAACTTGCTCTTTTCCTTATGAACTGTTTCTGATCCTTCAAAACTCAACTCAGATGCCACCTCCTGAGGAGACACCCCCAGAACAAATTAGTCACCCTCTTTTTCTGTGTGTTCCTAAGTCTCTCTGGTCCAAAAGTGCCAAGTCTGGGAACCAGATCAGCAAACTGGCCAAGAGAACACAGGCCAAGTGAGCTCACTGCTTTCTGTACAACCCTAGACCTAAGAATAGATCTTTTTTTTTTTATAGCCACACCTGCAGCATATGGAAGTTCCCAGGCTAGGGTCAAATCAGAGCTGCAGCTGCTGGCCTATGCCACAACAGTAAAGGGTCCCAGCTGCTTCTGTGACCTATACCGCAGCTCAAGGCAATGTTGGATCCTTAACGAACTGAGTAAGGCCAGGGATCAAACCCACATGCCTCATGGATACTTAGGTTCTTAACCCACTGAACCACAACAGGAACTCTAAAATAGTTCTTATATTTTTAAAGGGTTTAAAAGAAGAAGGTGCAACAGAGCCAGTATCTGACTGGCAAAGTCTAAAAATGCCCTATCTTGGCCTTTATGTTTGTTGAGGCCAGGACAGTGGGGGTACATGATAGAGCACTTTATGAAATCATTTGGTATGGGGCTCAAACTGCCTCTCTGTTTCTCATTAAACCTGATGCTCCAGACATACAGAACCAATGGATTATGCCAAATATAATCTACTTTTTCCACTTCTTCATATTCTTTGCTAATAGTGGGCCCTCCCTTCAGCTTGTCTGATTTTGTGTGTGTGTGTGTGTGTGTGTGTGTGTGTGTGTGTATTTTGCCCTCATTTTATTAACTTGTTGGCATGGCAAATTTCGCTTTGCTTTTTTTTAATTTTCAGGTGTATGCAAAGAAATTAATGATCATAAGTACATGGTTCATTAAAAACATATATCCTATCAAGACATAGAATTTTTCCATCACCCCAGAAAGTTTTTTTCCTATTTTTCCCCAGGAACAATTTTATTCCCCACCTCAAGCCAAGAGACAACCAGTATTCTGCATTTCTATCTCCATAGATCAGTTTTTCCCATTACAGAGCTTCTATAAATTTAAGCCTTTTTCATTCAGCCTGTTTTTGAAATTCGTCCACTGGTGCGCTAGAACTAACTTCTATTGGCCACAAGAGCTGACTGCCAATTTTTCTTTTTTTTTCTTTTTTTTTAGGCCTGCACTCATGGCTTATGGAAGTTCCCAGGCTAGGGCTTTAATCGGAGCTGCACCTGCTGGCCTACACCACAGCCACAGCAACACGGGGATCCAAGCTGCCATCTGCGATGTACACCACAGCTCGTGGCAATGCCGAATCCTTAACCCACTGAGCAAGGCCAGGAACTGAACCCTAATCCTCATGGATGTTAATTGGAGTTGTTTCCACCCCTCCACAACAGAAACTCCATGACAGCCAAACTTTTAGGGAATTTTGAGAACTGGTTGTTAAAAACAACTATTATTTAAAATTAAATTATGTAAGCTTATAATTACATTGTAAAACAAATAGTCAAAACATCATTGCCCAATATTTTGCCACATTTCACTATTATCTATTCTCTTGAGGTTATTTTTTTGCCACACCCACAGCATATGGAGGTTCCCTGGCCAGGGATCAAATCAAAGCCACTGCTGCAACCTTTGGGATAGCTGTGGCAATGCTGCATCCTTAATCCACCATGCTGGACCAAGGATCAAACCCGAGCCTCCATAGTGATCTGAGCCACTGCAGACTAGTTCTTAATCCACTGTGCCACAGCAGGAGCTCCTATTTTTATCAAGTTGAGGATTTCCATTTGGTTCTTGGTTATAATTTTCATTTTTCTCCTGAGCTTTTAATCTGATTATTCCTAATGTTCTTCTGTTCCTTTAAGGCTTTGTACATACATACTTATAACACTTACTTTAAAGTCTCTCCTGCTAATTCCAACATATATGCTATCTCTGGTTCTATGTGTATTGGCAGATATTCCTCCTGATTGTGGTGCTGCTTTTTTGCATGCCTGCTACTTTTCATCATAAGCTGTATGTTGTGGATGATACATTATTGTCTGCATTTGCTTCTCTTCCTTTAAAGGAGCTTGAGTTTGATTCTGGCATGCAGTTAACTGACTGACCAGCTTTACCT
>PVHT020003785.1:3565893-3611682 GCA_004024745.2 Catagonus wagneri
ATTTCAATTATAGGTGTGCATAAATCATCACAAGTCAATTTTACAGATTTTGTATCCCAAACCCACAGTACATCCCCCCACCCCCCAGATTGTCTTATTTGAAAAACCAAGGTTTTCCAAAGTCTGTGAGTCATTGTTCTGCAAAGAGGTTCATTGTGTCCTTTTAGTTTCCACATGTAAGCGGTAGCATTGGGTGTTGCTGTCTAATTGTCTGACTGGTTTCACTTCACATGATAATTTCTAGGTCCATCCATGTCGCTATAAATGTTATTTTGTTCCTTTTAATGGCTGAGTAATATTCCAATGTGTGTATGTACCATATCTTCCCTATCCACTTCTCTGTCGATGGGCATTTAGGTTGTTTCCATGTCCTGGCTATTGCATAGAGTGCTGCAATGAACACTGGAGTACATGTGTCTTTTTGAGTCATGGTTTCCTCTCGATAGATGCCCAGGAGTGGGATTGCTGGATCAAATGGTAATTCTGTTTTGAGCTTTCTGAGCAACCACTGTGGAAAACAGTATGGAGATTCCTCAGAAAACTCAAAATAGCCCTATTCTTAAGTTCTGGTCTTTCTGGGTTCTTAGTTACATGTCTGGAATGTTTGGTCTCACACTCCAGCTTTTCAGAATTCCAATACCTCCCAGAACAATGGACCTTCTGGAATCTCCAGTCAGCTCACAGCCCTTAGCAGCTCTTTTCGGCCAGGTATCACAGAGGCTCACCTTGAAGGTGCACAGCTTAAAATCTGTCCCAAGACTAAAAAGAACCCCCATGCAGATTTCTTTAAGATCTTTTCAAAGCAGTTCCTCCTCTCAGGTGCCCTGCCCAGCAAATCCCAGTCACCCAGAAGCACCAAACTCTGGTCTCTGTTTGCTCCTCCCAGTGAGACAGCAGATGCCTCTGTGGAGTCTCCTTCCTTGTGCAGAGGTTTGGAAAGTGCATCCAGGCAAAAAATTGAGACAAGCTCACCTCATGCAATTCCCTATTCTCAAGAATCTATCCCCATGGTTCTGAAACAGTTGATTCATATTATCTTTACGGTTTTATATTTTATTATAATGAGAGCATAAATCTAACACCTGTTACTCCTCCATGACCAGAAAAGTTGATATCTTCTGATTTTCTGAGATTCAGCTCAAGACTTTCTCTATCCCTGTTGCCCTGTTTAGTTCCTAGACTCTACATTATATATAATTCTTTGTAGTTTCATTTATATCCCTCCCTGCCTCTACCTTTTATGCTGTGAGCCCCTTGTGAGAGTGAACAATAATTAGCATGGTATGGAATATACTAGGCATTTATTACATGCACTGTGATGATTTTTTAAACAAATTATATTAATACTTTCTGCTTAAGCCATGACACCCTTACTTAGAGAATTAACATAAGTGTCTCTGATATGAAAACTCTTTGAAAAGTGAGAAAGATGATGGGGGGGAATTAGAGACTAGAACCTCAAGATTTACACAAAGGAAGAGTTAGAGTTTCTTGGTGGTCTAGCGGCTAAGGATACAACACTGTCATTGCTGTGGCACAGGTCCAATACTTGGGCCAGGAACGTTTGGATACCATAAGCATGGGCAAAAAAAATAAATAAATCAATTTCCATGAACAGTCAAAGATACTGCCCTCAGTCTGAGAGGATCAAGGCCCACTTAACAGCAAATCTGCCTTCATTTAGGAATGAACTGAGGGCCTTGGGTTTTGTCCTGGGACTCTGAGGCTGAATAGCTAAAGGGAGAGGAAATTTGCTTCCGATTCAAGTAGAGTGTGCTCTGACCTAACCCCTAAGAACTTGTTCACGCGATTTATTAGAGATTAAAAATTGAAATAGCAAGTACAGTTGTCACAGAGGCATTCAGCAGTAAAGACTCTTGAAGATGGATTTTGCCAACTTCTAATACTTGTCCAGCACTTAGCATTTGCTACCAAGGTTATTATTGAATAAATGAATGTGTGATTGAACAAATGAAGAAACACTTAAACCTTACTTTGAGAAATGAGGACCCTGGTGCCAGCTGGTCAACCAAGCAACAATTACCTCCCTCCATTTGGGTGCTTCCTCCTGCAGGAAGGCCAAGTCACCTGCTCTGGAGCAATGGTAAACAACTTTTATTAAACGACTGTGCTCAATTCAAAACTGAACAAAACCTGAGAACTCAGAGAGATCTACAGAAGAGCAAGTTTAAAAAGGGATTAAGCAGGCCTTCTGAGAAAAAGTTAACAGAATAAAGAGTTTCTGTTATTATTAGAACAGAACGTGCCTATAAATTTTCAAGCATGAAAGAATATCATACAAACAGTGGTAGTTAGCCACGATCCCATTCCACTGAGGACAGAAAAGAAGAACTGACAGTTTGAAGAGGGAGATATTTACATTAAATCTAAAGGAGAAATAGAAAGAACTAGTTAGTTTAGGACTACTAATAAATCCTTATTGATTTAAGGATGTCTATGTTTACATGACACATATAATGTAGATTCATTAAATTCTAAAGTCAGAAGAGTTTTGTTTTTTTTTCAGGATGTTTTCTATGTCACAGTTCTACATATGGGAAACTTCTTTGTAATGTAAGGCAGTATTTGACAGACAGCTTCCAAGTCTGAGCTTGCCATAAAATGAAGTTGAAGATTTTTAGTGTGCCATAACCTGAGCACCCTTAGGAGATACTTGCCTTATTCTCACTTCTATTTTATTGTGAATAATATTATGTAGATGTGAGTTTCTACCATAAAATTTGTGATCATCAGACTAGTGAGCCTCTAGCTGTCTATATATTCGTCAGGCTTTGGGAAAGCTATAGTTATCAACTTTTGCATAAAAATATGCTACTGAAAAGTTCATAGAAAATAGTTGCTAAGATAGAGACTTGACTGGGGCAATGAAAACAAGAATAAGTGATTTCACACTGGAGAGAAAGACATCAAACTTCCAATCAATTAAATTTAGGAAAAGGAAAGAATTCACTACTTTGGCACTGTGTAAGTCAACCATTGGAAAAATTATGAGTCTTTTTATGTTTTATCCAGATGATCTGAAACCCAGAAGTGTTGGCCAAGAGAGAATTTAAAACCAGTTTATAATTAAAAAAAAAAAAAAAAAAAAGTCCTGGAGACAAAGCACCTACTAGAGTTTATTATAAGATGCAGGGTGCTGTAAGGATTTAAATGAAGAAGTAAATCACAAAATTATGAGACATGAATGGTTACAAGTCTCTACAGCTCTTGGATCATGGAATGATACTGCAATGTTATTAGGGTAGTAATAATGCTAGAAATGTACAAAGTAATACAAGAACAGCTATGGCTTTATTTGGGAACCAGAGACCACTCCATCTGGCTGAACTGCATGGTACATATAATAATTGGAGACACAGAGATAAACTGGAAGCAGAAATGGGAAGCCACAAGTCACTTATCCAAGGCATTATAAGAGAAACCTCCTTCATGCAGTGGATCGTGTGTCTAAGTCACACTGGGCAAAGAGCGTTCATCTTGAACCAGCTCCCATGAATGAACAAAGAAGAACCAGAATGGTTCGCTAAGAGAGATTCTGAGGCCCTGTGTCTGCACAATGGGAAATACACTGTGATGATTTAAAGATAACTTCCATGGTCGCCATCCAAATTTAGGCATCAGAATTTCATCTAAATGAAGGAATATTGCAGTTTTTAAGCATTTTAAGTTTCATATATGTATTTACACAGTATATGTATATATGCAGTGTATATACACATATACATGTGTATACAGATATATCTGTCTATATACATACATATATATATACACACACACATATGCACACATGTATATTTTTAATGGAAAGGGAAAATAACCAAGAATACAAAGAAAATTGTAACAGGATAAAAATTGTATGTGTCTGTATGTAGGTATGTATGTGTATATATATATATATGTGTGTGTATGTGTGTGTATGTATGTGTGTATGTGTGTGTATGTATATTGTTTGGGGTCAGTCTCTGCCTACTGATAGTGATGCTAAGACTAGAAATGCCCAAGGACATTAAACTGGTTCTGTGCTACTTGTGGTGAGCCACACAGACATTTCTCTTTAGGAGTAGACATTTTGGTTGGACTGACTCTTGTGGTTCTTATTATAATTACAAAATATCCTCAGCAATAACAAGGAAGTTTGCAAAATCAAGACTTATTATTTACATGTCCTGGAAGGTACATGGTACACCCAAGGCCACAGACAGAGGTCTCAGGTAAACAGAGAGAGAAAAAGAGAGAGGGAGGGAGGGAAAGACAGAGGGAGGGCCAGAGAGAAATGACCTGAAATTCTGTCTTTCAGGGTGGGGTGCCTGGTGTCTCATGGGTTCACTTTTTATTGGGGAATTTAAAACATGAGATCTGGATGGAAGCAATCTAACTGTATATTGATAGATGGACAGATAAAGTAGATGTAGTATGTGTATATATATGTATATATACACATATATACACACACACACACGTAAAATGAAATACTACTCAGACATAAAAGAATGAAATATTGACATTTGCAGCAACAGAGATCATACTAAGTAAATTACATCAGACAAAGACAAATACTGTACAATTTCACTTATGTGTGGAATCTCAAGAACAAATGAACAAACATAACAAAACAGAAACTGATCACAGATACAGAAGACAAACAAGTGGTTGCCAATGAGGAGGAGAATAAATTCACTAAATTTTTCATGGTAATCATTTCATGGCATATGTAAATCAAATCACCATGCTTACACCTTGAATTTATGCAGTGGTGTATGTCAATTATATCTCAATAAAACTGGGGGGGTGATATTTAGAACAGAGTGATAAAGAACACATTACATTTAAAGACTTGTGAGATTTAACTACAATAATAGAGACAAATATATCTTAAATGAGCATATCCAAGGAGCAGCGCAATTGACGTAATTATTCTACAAACAACTAGTAAAAAAGAAAGTTTTTAAAAGATGAGAACACCAGATGGGATTAAGATGGTGGAATAGAAGGACTGGAACTGAACTTCTCTCATAAAAACAAAAAAATTACAACCAAATAGTGAGCAATCCCAAACCAAATGGACTAGAAACTTCCAAAAAGATATTCTGCTCCAGAAGACAAAAAGGAGGCCACATCAAGAGATAGGAGGGGCAATTACGTGATATAAGCAAACCCATACCTCCCAGGTGGGAAGCCCCACAGACTGGAAAGTAACTGTATCACAGAGACTCACCTACAGGACTGAGAGTTCTGAGCCCCATGTCAAATCCCCATGCCTGGGGATCTGGCACAGGGAGAAAGAGCCCCCAGAGCATCTGGCATTGAAGGCCAGTGGGGCTTGTGTGCAGGAGCTCCACAGAACTGGGGGAAATGGAGACCCCATTCTGGAAAGGTGCACAAAGATTTTCATGGGCACTGGGTCCCGGGGCAAAGCAAAGTCTCCATAGGAATCTGGGTCAGAACTGACTAGAATTATTGGAGAATCTCCTGGGGAAAGAGGGGTGACTGTGGCTTGTTGTGGGGGAAGGGTATTGGAGGCAAAGCTCTTGGGAATACTCATCAGCCTGCATTTCTCTGGAGGTGGCCATTTGGGGAAAATCTGGCCCTACCCATCAGCACTGAGAAGCCCCAGGTCGAACAATAATCTAGGTGGGACCACAGCCCCACCCATCAGTAAACAGGCTGCCTAAAGACCTCCCCCCACCCCAGGCACACCCTCTAATCTCACCCAGAGACAAAGCCCCACCCACCAGAGGGATAGGAATCAGCCCTTCCTAGCAGTGGGCAGTCCTAGAGTCCCTCCCATCAGGAAGCCTACAGCAAGCCCCCCATACCAACTTCAGCCACAAGGGGGGCAGACACCAGAAGTAAGAGGCTACAATTCTACTGTCTGCAAAAAGGTCACCACACCAAAAACCTATAAAAATAAAAATGAAAAGACAGCGAACTATAACTCAGATAAGGGAGAAAGAAAAAATTCAGAAAAAGTTAAGTGATCTGGAGATTATCAGCCTCCAGGAAAAAGACTTTAGACTGTTGATGCTGAAGATCATGCAAGACATTGGAAATAAACTGGAGGCAAAGACTGATAACTTACAGCAAACGTTGAGCAAAGAAAAGATATAGAACTTAAGCAAGAATAGATGCAAAATACAATAACTGAAATAAAAAATTCATTAGAGGCAGTGAACACCAGAACACAGGAGGCAGAATAACGAATAAGTGAGGTGGAGGACAGACCAATGGAAATCACTGATGCACAACAGAAAAGAAAAAAAAAGATTGAAAATAAATGAAGAGAGTCTCAGAGAACTCTGGGATAATGTAAATGCACCAACATCTGTATTATAGGGGTGCCAGAAGGAGAAGAGAGAGAGAAAGGGACAGAAAAAATATTCAGAGATAATAGCCAAAAACTTCCCTAAATGGCAGAGGAACCACTCACTCAAATCCAGGAAGCGCAACAAGTACCATATAAAATAAACCCAAGGAGGAACATCCCAAGACACATATTAATCAAAATGACCAAAAGTAAAGACAAAGAGAAAATATTGAAAGCAGCTAGGGAAAAGAACATACAAGGGAACCCCGATAAGGTTATCAGCAGATTTTTTAGCAGAAACTCTGCAGGCCAGAAGGGAGTGGCACAATATACTTAATGTGACGAAAGGAAAAAACCTCCAACCAATATTACTTTACCCAGCAAGGCTTTCATTCAGATTCAAAGGAGAAATCAAAAGCTTTACCGACAAGCAAAAGCTAAGAGAATTCAGCAACACTAAAACAGCTTTACAGCAAATACTAAAGGAACTTCTCTAGGCAGAAAAGAAAAGGCCACACTAGAAACAAAAATACCACGAATGACAAGGTTCACCAGGTAAGGCATATATACAGTAAAAATAGGAAATCCTCCATAATTAAGCTAACGAAGTCAGAAATTGTGAGAAGAGGAGGGTACAAATGCAGGACACTCAAGATGTACTTGCAATTAAGAGACCAACTACTTAAAACAATCTCGTATTTATATAGACTCCAGTATCAAAACTTCAGGGTAACTGCAAACCAAAAATCTACAATTGATACACAACAAATAAGAAAAATCAACTCAAATACAACACTCAAGATAGTCATCAAACCACAAGAGGAGACAACAAGAGAAGAAGGGAAGAAAAAAAGAGCAACAAAACAAAATCCAAAACAGTTAATAAAATGGCAATAAGAACATACATATCAATAATTACCTTAAATGTTAATGGACTAAATGCCCCAACCCAAAGACACATACTGGCTGAATGGATACAAAAATAAGACCCATATACATGCTGTCTTCAAAAGACCCACTTCCCTTCTAGGGAAACATACAAATTGAAGATGAGAGGACGGAAGAACATATTCCATGCAAGTGGGAATCAAAAGAAAGCTGGAATAGTAATACTCATATCAGACAAAATAGACCTTAAAATGAAAAATACTTTAAGAGGCAAGGAAGGACACTACATAATGATCAAAGGATCAATCTGAGAAGATGATGTAAAAATTTGAAATATCTATGCACCCAACATACGATCACCACAATATATAAGGCAACTGCTAACAACCTTAAAAGGAGAAATCGACAATAACACAATAATTGTGGGGGACTTTAACACCCCACTTACAGCAAGATCATCCAGACAGAAAATCAATACAGAAACACAGGCCCTGAATGAAGCACTAGACCACGTGGACTTAACAGATATTTATAGGACATTCATTCCATCCAAAAGCAACAGAATACACATTCTTCTCAAGTGCACAAGGAACTCTCTTTAAGACTTATCACATCCTGGGCTACAAATCAAGCCTTGGTAACTTCAAGAAAATTGAAATCGTATCAAGCATATTTTCTGACCATAACGCTATGACTGGAAATCAACAAGAAAAAAAAATGGCAAAAAATACAAACACGTGGAGACTAAACAACATGATACTAAACAACCAATGGATCACTGAAGAAATCAAAGAGGAAATTAAAAAATACCCAAAAGCAAGTGACAACAAAGATATGACACTCCAAAACCTATGGGATGCAGCTAAAGCAGTTCTAAGAGGAAAGTTTATAGCAATAAACCTACCTCAGGAAACAAGAAAAAGTTCAAATAAACAACCTAACTTTACATCTAAAGCAGCTTGAGAGGGAAGAACGGACAAGAACTAAAGTTAGTAGAAGAAAGGAAATCATAAAGATCAGAGCAGAAATCAGTGAAATAGAAACAAAGAAAACCATAGAAAAGATCAGTGAAACTAAAAGCTGGTCTTTGAAAAGATCAACTAAATTGATAAACCCTTAGCCAGACTTATTAAAAAAAAAAAAGAGAGGGGACTCAAATCAATAAAATTAGAAATGAAAATGGAGTAGTAACAACGGACATCACAGAAATACAAAGCATCATAAGAGACTGCTTCATGAAACTATATGCCAATAAAATGGGAAACCTAGAAGAAATGGACACATTCTTAGAAAAGTACAATCTCCCAAGACAAACCAAGATGAAATAGAAAATATGAATCACAAGTTCTGAAGTTGAAACTGTGATTAAAAAACTTGCAACAAACAAAAGTCCAGGACCAGACGGCTTCACAGGCAAATTCTATCATGCATTTAGAGAAGAGATAACACCTATCCTTCTGAAACTATTCCAAAAAATTGCAGAGGAAAAAACACTCCCAAACTCATTCTATGAGGCCACAATCACTCTGATACCAAAACGAGACAAAGATTCCACAAAAAAAGAAAATTGCAGGCCAATTTCACTTATGAACATAGATGCAAAAATTCTCAACAAAATACTAGCCAACGGAATCCAACAATACATTAAAAGGATTGTACATCATGATCAAGTGGGATTTATCCCAGGGATGCGAGTATTCTTCAATATCCGCAAATCAATCACTGTGATACACCACGTTAACAAACTGAAGAATAAAAACCATATGATCCTCTCCATAGATGCAGAAAAAGTCTTTAACAAAATCCAACACTCATCTCTGATAAAAACCCCTTCAGAAAGTGGGCATAGGGGGAACCTACCTCAACATAATAAAGGCCATCTATGACAAACACAGAGCTCACATCTTTCTCAATGGTGAAAAGCTGAAAGAATTTCCACTGAGAACAGGAAAAAGACACGGATGTCTGCTCTTGCCACTACTATTCAACATAGTTTTGAAGTCCTAGCTACAGCAGAGAAGAAAAAGAAATAAAAGGAATCCAAATTGGAAAGGAAGAAGTAAAACTATCACTTTTTGCAGATGACATGATACTATACCTAGAGAATCCTAAAGACTCTACCAGAAAACTGATAGAGCTCATCAATGTATTTGGTAGTTATAGGATACAAAATTAATACACAGAAATTAACTGCATTTCTATATACTAACAAGTAAAGATCAGAAAGAAAAATTAGAGAAGCAATCCCATTTACCATCACATCAAAAAGAATCAAATACTTAGGAATAAACCTGCCTAAAGAGACAAAAGATCTGTACTCTGAAAACTACAAGATGATGATGAAAGAAATCAAGGATGACATGAACAGATGGAAAGACAAACCATGCTCTTGGATTAGAAGAGTCAATATCATCAAAATGACTACACTACCCAAGGTGATCTACAGATTCAATGCAATCCCAATCAAATTACCAAGGACATTCTTCAGAGAACTAGAACAAAATATTTTAAAGTTTGTTTGGAAGCACAAAAGACCCAGAGTAGCCAAAAACATCCTGAAAAAAGAAAAAGAGAAGGAGGAATCAGGCTCTCTGACTTCAGACTACACTACAAAGCTACAGTCATCAAAACCATATGGTACTGGCACAAAGACAGAAAGATAGATCAGTGGAACAGGATAGAAAGCCCAGAATTAAACCCACGCACCTAAAGTCAACTAATCTATGACAAAGGAGGCAAGAATATACATTGGACAAAAGACAGCCTCTTCAATAAGTGGTGCTGGGAAAACTGGACAGCTACATGTAAAAAAATGGAATTAGAACACTTCCTAACACCATACACAAAAATAAACACAAAATGGATTAAAGACCAAGATATAAGACCAGATATTATAAAACTCTTAAAGGAAAGCATAGGCCAAACACTCTCTGACATAAATGACAGCAACATCTTCTCAGATCCACCTGTTAGAGTAAGGACAATAAAAACAAAAACAAATGGGACTTAATTAAACCTAAAAGTTTCTGCACAGCAAAGAAAACCATAAACAAAATAAAAAGACAGCCCACAGAACGGGAGAAAATATTTGCAAATGAATCAACTGACAAGGGATTAATCTCCAAAATTTACAAATACCTCCTTTAGCTCAATACCAAAAAAACAGACAATCCCATCAAAAAATGTGCAGAAAGTCTAAACAAATTCTCCAAAGAAGACATACAGATGGCCAAAAAACACATGAAAAGATGTTCAACATCACTAATTATTAGAGAAATGCAAATTGAAACCACTATGAGATACCACCTTACACCAACCAGAATGGCCATCATCAAGAAGTCTACAAACAATAAGTGCTGGAGAGGGTGTGGAGAAAAAGGAACTCTATTACACTGTTGGTGGGAATGTAAATTGGTGCAACCATTGGAAAACAGTATGGAGATTCCTTAGAAAACTCAAAATAGAAATACCATTTGATCCAGCAATCCCACTCCTGGGCATCTATCCAGAGAAAACCATGACTCGAAAAAAGATACATGTACTCCAGCGTTCATTGCAGCACTCTATACAACAGCCAAGACATGGAAATAACCTAAATGTCCATCAGGAGAGGAGTGGTACATATACACAATGGAATATTACTCAGCCATTAAAAGTACAGAAATAACAGCATTTGCAGCAACATGGATGGACTTAGAAATTACCGTGCTAAGTGAAGTTTATCAGACAATGAGACACCAACATCAAATGCTATCACTTACATGTGGAACCAAAAAAAGGACACAATGAACTTCTTTGCCAGAACAGATACTGACTCACAGACTTTGGAAAACTTATGGTTTCCAAATGAGACAAGTTGGGGGATGGGATGATGCACTGAGGGTTTGGAATGGAAATGCTATAAAATTTGGTTGTGATGATTGCTGTACACCTATAAATGTAATAAAATTAAGTAATTTTTAAAAATATGACAACAATAGGAAAAAGAAAAGAGTAGAGGTGTTCAATAAAACAAAAACTACAAGAGAATAACAAAATCAAGGAGTTCCTGTCATGGCTCGGTGGAAACGAATCTGAGAGCATTCATGAGGACACAGATTTGATCCCTGGCCTCACCTCACTCAATAGGTTAAGGATCCAGAGTTGCCATGAGCTGTGGTGTAGGTCACAGACACATCTCGGGTGTGGCGTTGCTGTGGCTGTGGTCAGAGGCTACAGCTCCAATTTGACCCCTAGCCCGGGAACCTCCATATGTCACAGGTGCAACCCTCTAAAGACAAAAGACAAAATAAATAAATAATAACTTTTATTTTTAAAAAAAGAATAACTAAGTCAAGTAAAAGACAAAGCACAAATATACCCAGAAGACTCAGTGAATCAAGAGCCACAACTCACTTGAAGAAGAACAGATTATAGAACCTTACTCTCTCTCCATAACCTCTTATTTAACTTTGTTGTTATTTCTGCAATAAACTGGGACCCGGGACCCTTTACTGGAATGTCTGCACCTGGACAAATATCTCCTTGAGCATCAGAATACAAAGAAATAACAAGGGGATCCAAAACAACTGTGCAGTTGGGGCAAATTAGGAACAATAAGATACAAAAAAGAGACAAGTGCCATATGATATTATTTATATGTGGAATCTAAAATATGATCCCAATGAATTTATCTATGAAACAGACATGAACTCACAGACATGTGGTTGTGAGAACAGACTCGTGGTTGCCAAGAGAAGATGGAGTGGGTTAGGGTTGGAATGGGAGTTTGGGACTAGCAACAAGGTTCTACTGTATACAGACTATTCAGTATTCTGTGATAAATCATAATGGAAAAGAATATGAAAAAGAATGTATACATATGCAAAACTGAATCACATTGCTGTATACTGGAAACAAACACATTGTAAATCAACTATACTGCAATAAAATAGTTTTCTTTTTTTTTTTTTTTTTTTTAAGATACAAAAGGGCCACAAATCAACTGCCACTTCTGGGGTGCAAAAGCAGAGTACTGGGCATAATCCCTGCACAAAGCACCACTAAGGGGGTGGCACACCACCTAAGCCACCCCTCTGTCCCTACCCTCACTCCATGTAAGAACACACTTGCCCCACCCCCACCCCAGGGAGAGCACCAAGAGCATCTGTTACTTGTTTTCACTCCCTTCTGAGTCCCAATAAAGCCTTGCCCGAATTCCCTGTCTGGCCTCTTATCAATTCCTACTGATTAAAGCGTCTAAAACTTGGGTAAGTAATATTTCTATCAATGACATAAGGGAAGTTCAAAAATTTCTGGCTGTGCCCCCAGAGTTAATAAAATAAGTAATAAATTCAGTCCCCTCCTTCAAAAAACAAAACAATATCCAGAATTAAAGCACAGGAAGGAAAGGCAAGTGGTCAGTCAGTTATCTGGGGCAACCAGAGCTTTCTAAAAAAAAAATCGGGGAACTTCATGGGTGAATGAGCCTGGCTCATTATCTAGTTGTGTAGCTGGCAATGTGTTTGTTGGAGATGGATGTCTTTGAAGTGGACGCCTCTGCAATCAAAAGCTTACTGTCGGCACATTACAATCAAAAAAACATATAAGATCCCAATGATAAATTTTCAGCGCAACAGACACAAAGCCCAGCTGGATGTCTTGCCTTCCCCAGACTTCTGGGTATAGCTGACTCACGCCTGTCACTCCATCACGGGCTGTAGAATTCCAAATGCGTCCAGATCTCTGCAGCTTTACGTGGGCTTCTGTGCTCAGGGCCTCCTGAGTTCCCACCTCCCAGACTCCATGTGCATGCAGATTGTTTTGATTGAGACCTGAAATTAACTCCTCCCCACAGCACCAGCAAAATATCCATTCATACAATGCAACGAACGCCTTTTGCATTTGTTGCCCAAAGAGCCAGGTCACCTCTGAATCCTTTTCATCTGAGGACATCCAGTCCCCACACCCCATTTCTCTCCCTCCTGTACCCAGGAACAAGGTGTTCTCCTATGCCGAGTCCACAAAATGTACCAGTTTATCTTTCTCAAAAAAAAAAAAAAAAAAATTTCACCCCAAAGAGGAATTATGATGCCAGCTGTTACTTAATTAAAAAAAAAAAAAAAAAATTCAACTCATTACACACTAAAATGCTAATAGAGGAATTCTTTAACTCAGGGATTGTGAGCAATTGTTTTCTCCTCTGCAGTCTTCTGTATTTTACAAATTTTCTGCATATTCCTTTCCAAATAAGAAACACACAAAAACGTTTTTACTGTTTATAAAGTATTTAACTTGTGAAAAGGGTAGAAGGGGCCAGCACCTTCAGGGTTGGCAGGGGGCCAAGCACGCCCCATGGTGGGAAAGCCCCATTTTAGCTCCCCCCACCCCCACCCCACCTCTTTCCAGGGCCTGTGAAAGCTGCCCCTGCCAAAAGTCACCCAGTCTCTCCGTTCCAAAGCCAATGAATGATGTTTTCTCAGGTTCATCCTTCTGGGCTTGCCCCTGATAGGAAAAGGGGAGTCTGTGGCATCCTGCGTGCACAAGATGCCAGGAGGATCAGGAGCCTACTTCCTAATACACCCTTGTCACCACGTGGATTCCTCAATCACGTTGTGACAGCACAGCTACAGTGTTTTGCCACAGCTCAGCATCACAGAGGCTGAATGACTTGAATATAGCAGTTTGCTTATTTGGAACTTCAAATTAAAAGGCTTTGTTTCATTTTGCATGTTTCCTGAAATTTAATCCGCAGCCTTAATCTTGTTCAGGATTCACAAGCACAGACAGAGGCACCGCCTCTGGCTCCCTTAACACAGCCCTCCACTTGGCTGCTCTAGGCCTGGCAGAGCGCTGATCTCTTAGCCCTCTCCTCTCTTCCTCACAGCTTTGTAAGACGCTCTGCAATTTTACGCTTTGTAACAAACCTCTGCTCCCACTGGGAGGGGGTGGGGTTTATCCATTTCTCCCTGAACAGCCCTTGAAATTTGACCTGGGCTCCACCCAGGCTCCACCTTCCCCTTGCAACCGGTAGGCGAAAACACTTCCTGCTCTCCTGGGCCTGTGGGACTCAAGCCACAGATCTTCAATAAAGGATCCAAGGTCAGTCACAAGGTGAGGCCCTTATGATACTTTCAGAGCCACCTCATAGCACATCTGCCTGATGTCACCTCTTCTCAGGTCCCCACCCCAGCGGCCTTTTACTGCCTTAATCTCTTCCCTTTAGTAAATCCCTCCAGGAATGGCTGTCCATCCTCAGGAATCTGGCGGTTCTTGCTGTCAAAACAATAATAGCACTATTTTTGAGAGATTATTATGTGCTAGTAGCTATGCTAATTGTCTTTTCATCAATTAGCTCTTTTCATTTTCACAGCAACCCAGGGGCAGATGCAGGCAGGTGAAGCACTCACCTGCAAACCATCCCCAGCTCAGGGGACAAGTGCTTTCCTAAAAGGCCTTCATCACACTTTTCTAGGTCCCCCACCAGCACCTGGGACCTGTCAGAACACCAGTTCCTTTCCACAAGGGTAGTGTAGGCAGCTGCCAAGGAGGTCTGAGACTTACATCCACAGGGTCATCCCAGGGCCGCTGAGAGTTCAGAACCCAAGCTCTTAGCCCTTACGTAACACTGTCCCCTGTTGTTGTCTTCCCTCCTCCTTCAGTTTTGTTTTTTTTTTAGGGCATACCGAAATTCCCAGGGTAGGGGTTGAACTGGAGATGCAGCTGTCAGCCACAGCCACAGCAATGCAGGATCCGAGTGGCATCTGCAACCTACACCACAGCTCACAGGAATGCCGATCCTTAACCCACTGATCGAGGCCAGGGATGGCTGCAGCCTCAGGGATACTAGTCAGATTCATTTCCACTGCACAACTGGAATTCTCCCCTCTTCCTTTTATAATGTCAATGTGTTCTCTCTCGCCAAACACTCCAAAGGGTGGAGGTAGTGTGTGGAACCCTGCAGATTTCCGCACTCTGCCCAGCATAGCACCTGGCCCACAGTAGCTTAGTAACCACAGTACTGGATTGAAAAGCCAGGACATTTCCCCACAATTAAAGGTGACCCAGCGACCCTGGATTCCCAGCTGCTCCTGGAAAAGAGCAGCTTCTGGGTCAGTGGAGGCCTGAGGGGAGGGGCTGAGATGTTCCCAGATACTGGACACCTCCTGCCTGTTAAGTCTGAGGTGGTTGAGAGAGATGGGGGCGGGCAGTGCCATACTGACCCACATCTCCTTGGAGCCGTCCCTTCACTCAGAGAACCAAGAAGGCCCTGGAGCTTCACACATCTTCATCACTGAGCTGGTGCAGGGAGCAGAGGAGGGGGCAAGACTGGAGCTGCCTTCTTGCTGCAAGTCTAATTTGGGCCATATGACTGCGAGTGTATTATGGGAGTCAAAGAAAGGATATAATGCCCTTAATGGGTTCAAACCCTGGAGATTTATTTTGTAATTCAAGTTTATTATCCACATCTATGCAAAATAAATTATCTTTATTGATCAATTTCACTACATTGCAACAAGTTTTATAAGTTCTTTTCATTGGCTTTTAAAAGTCAGCTTATGGTTTTTCAACGAGCTCTAGCAATGACAGGCCTTTAGCAGATGTGACTGGCATTTTATCCCTGCTGTTACCTGTGTTTTCCAGGTCATTCCAGCCTGGAGTCAAAACCAAGGTCTTGTAAGAGAAACAGAGGAGAGAAATAAAACCCGGTTTCTCTGGCTCCATTTCCACCCACAATAGCAGAATCTAGACCTGTGTTAGTCCACCCCCCACTCCCAAATATGTCTAGGAGCTCCATGGGGGTTTCTCATTCCTGCTCCACATGATGCAGTGACACTGCTACCCCTGCTCCCTCCAAAGCCCAAGCTGAGCCTGCTCTCCTTGGCCAGGCCACCTGCTTCCTGAGACAGACGTTTGCTGACACCCTGCATGTACCCAAGTCACCACATACGGAAACTGCAGTGACAGAGCAGTTGTAATGTATTTTATCTCGGCCTCCACTCATCAAGGCTCCAAGCACCAGTGCCTCAGACAGGGAGGGAGGGAGGAGGGAGGGAAAGCCGGTCTAGGACACCTCCCCTCCTTTTCACGGTGAGCCATGTTCCCCAGACCAAATTTGCATCCTCCCATTCTCTTGAGTTCTCTCCCAACAGACTCCTAGTCATTTCCACAAATGTTCCCCAGAAGGGTACCACCACATGCAGTGACACACCAGTAACAATTGCCCCATGCAAAGCCGCCTTCTCCTGTACTCCTGTGTGTAAAATTCCCTCTCTCTCCTGCAAGCAGAGGGAAAGGTTCTTGGGGATGGGAGCAGAGCAGTGCTCAGAGAAAGAAAAGGGCCTTAATTTTCTCCTTCCAGGTCTTGTGTCAGCTCCAGTCTCCTGACCCGAAGAGGGAAAATCTATTTGTACGGTACAGATCAAAGAGGTATGGTCACTCTGATTGAGGGCACTGACTTAATTCTCTGAATGAGGTAGGAAAAAATTATTAGATCATCTATTGCCTTCATTTCTACTATTAAAGTCAAAGGAAACAGAATAGCTGCAGAGAAATAGATGAATGAAGCTCAAAACCAATTAGGACTGGACTCTGAATCAAGGAAAACAAGGTAAGGCTGCTTAAGAATGTATGTCTGGGGAGTTCCCACTGTGGCACAGCAGAAACAAATTCAACTGGTATCCATGAGGATGAGGGTTCAATCCCTGGCCTCGCTCAGTGGATTAAGGATCCGGCGTTGCCATGAGCTGTGGTATAGGTCACAGATGCGGCTTGGATCCCACATTGCTATGGCTGTGGTGTAGGCCAGTGACTGCAGTTCCAATTCAACCCCTAGCCTGGGAATTTCCATATGCCCAGGGTGCAGCCCTAAAAGGCAAATAAATAAAGGGGTCCACAGCCCCCACCTCCAGAAGTGCTAGGGAAGAATTTTCCCTGACTTTTTCTAGGCTCCAGTGCCCCTAGCCTTCCTTGTCTTGTGGCTGCCTCCCTCCAGTCTCTGCCCAATCCTTCATATGACCTTCTTCCCTGTGTGCAGTTGAATCTTTACTTTCTCTGTCACTTATAAGGATGCTGTCATTGGATTTAAATCCTAAATCTCAGATGTTCTTAGTTTAATGGCATCTGCAAAGGCCCCGTTTCCAAATAAGGTCACATTCGTGGAAGAGCTTTGAGGTGTCACAATTCCACCTGCTTCAGGTTATATTTTCACCTGGCCAGTCTTCCACTTTCTCTTTCAAACAACCTAGTGAAGATTATAGAAAAGGCACTTAAATCCCCAGTAACCTAAGAAAGTGGGTACCTCAGTCAGTGAAAATAACCCTGTGAAAACAACACTTTTAATGGAGCCTGTGGTGTTTTGTAGCTTCTCTGGTGTCCCGAGGCTCAGAGCAGGGTGCTAGAAACTGATGACAGCATTTCCCTTGAATTTTCTGAAGACAGGGAGAGATGAAGGTTGACCAAACAGATTATAAAGTCTTCTCATTTACTGCTCTCCCTTCACTTCCACTTCAGCCGTGCCAATATTACCAGAACGAAAACCAAAGAAGAGTACCCAAAAGGTAAATATTTGACAGGTGAATGCATAAGTCAATTTATAAACAAGTTGATGGTTCTTATAAAGCCCTGACACTTTCTAATGTGTGTCATGTGCAAAAAGATTAATAAGGCAAATAATTTTATCTGATTTGATCAGTTTTTACTAAATACCTACTTTGCCTTCTACTCTAAAGTTGTAATTGAAGTAAAATATACAACAAACATGAGACCTTGGTCCAAAGATGGTGGTGGAGCTGGTGGTGACGTTAATCAATATTCATGGAGCCCTACCACGGGCCAGGCAATGTGCTCCACAGGTAGGGTTATTATCAAAAACATGTTGGTAAATATGTGCTTCTTTAGTAATGCATTAAATAGCAAGATATAATGGCATAATTTCAAACTAGCAAGAAGAATAAATGATATTCTGAGAAATCTGCAACTGTGCTATGATTAAATCTGTGATTTCTATTACTGACAAAGTCACAGGTTCTGCTCATACTGCTGGGACCTATTGCCACACTCATAGCTGTAGGAAATGCTACATTTCTGTCAGAGGTTCATGATGATAAAGACACAGTTTCTTTTTCATCCAGGTTTAGAGTACCTGAATTTTCTCCAAGGATCTCTCATCTATGGAACCCTGACCTAGATACACACTGTGCCAAAGTTTCCCTTTCTCTTAGGTGATGCTTTTTTAAATAATCTATTCTTCTCTTAGCAACGTAGAGAGTACTACTGGAGAATCGCTGGCAGTCAGACCATTTTCTTGTCACCTGGAAAGTCAAGTCATGTGCCAGAAGCACCGAGCAGGAGACCTTCCTTCCTACACACAGCATGGCCACCCGCATATGGGCTCAGCCATCCTGCCCCACTGTGTGTCTTGGGAGATGCTCATCCAAGGAAATACTCTATTCTGTGGTCAGATGCGTTTAGGAAATACGGCATCAGCTCTGACCCTTTTAGCCATTCCCATGCGTATTAGCAAAGTGAAGGCTCTGCAAGGTACTACAAAAGTGGATTCCCTAACTAGAGCTTGACCAGACTATGACACTGCCCTCCCACCTTTATTCCATTGCTAAAACTAGTAGCCTCATAGAACACAGAACACACCTTGAGAAATACCCATTTATGGAGTACTAAATGTACCTCAAAATAACTGCCCAATCAACCAAAATAAACTGGCTTCAAATTAAACCCAGGGGTTTTTCCTAGAACAAGTCCAGAACTAGCTCCAGGCAGAAAAGAGAAAACATGTGCCTGGGTAATTTGGGGGGGGTGGGGTTGTTTTTTTTTTTTTTGTCTTTTTGCCTTATCTAGGGCCACACCCGCGGCATACGGAGGTTCCCAGACTAGGGGTCGAATCGGAGCTACAGCTGCCGGCCTAGGCCACAGCCACAGCAATGTCAGATCCAAGCCGCATCTGCAACCTACACCACAGTTTATGGCAACGCTGGATCATTAACCCACTGATCGAGGCCAGGGATCGAACCTGTAACCTCATGGTTCCTAGTCAGATTCGTTAACTGCTGCGCCACGACAGGAACTCCATGCCTGGGTAGTTTTTGTTGTGTGCAGCAGTGCACACATACAGCTGAAGACAAACCATGCTCCTTCTTGTTTGCCATGAAGGAGATCTATGGCCAGTTTTTACCTGGTGAGTAAATAGCCGTCTCATAATCCGCGCTAAACCACGATAATCACAGTGGCTTTTAATACAACTTTAGTGATCCGATTTATTAATTCAAAGTAACAGACTCTACCGTAGCTGTCTTAAACCTAAAGGCATCAGAAGATAAAAGGGCACCTCACAAAACCTAAAGATAAAAGTGCAACCAAACTTACCTCCTATCTACCTACCCATCTATCTATCCATCCATTTATCCAGCATCCATCTATCCATCTGTTTATCCATCATCTATCCACTATCTACCTATGCGTCTATCCATATATTTATCCATCAATCCACCATCCATCCATCCACCATCTATCCTTCTCTTAATCCATCCATGTATCTATCCATCCATCTGTCAGTCTATCTATCCATCCATGTCTAACTACCTTTGTCAGTGTCTGTCTGTATTCCTCTCTCTCTCCTCTCTTTCTCTGTCTCCTCACTTTTTACTTTCTCACTCTAGTATACTTTTGCTTTAACACAAACGCTCACACTCTCTATCCTTCCTTCACTGAACTTCTGTCCAATCCCCTGTCCCCACCTCCCAGTACTGACTGGCTTCCTCTAATTTTCTAGTCCATATGGCAGGAAAACATGGCTACCGTGAGCTGCTAAGTTTAAAGTCACAAGTGCAATTATGACAAGAGAATCTGAAGTCTGCCTGGTCCATACGGGTCACCTGCTTCCCCTGGCCTGCCAGGGGCCATCCTTATGATATTGTGAAGAGTAGATGAGGAAGGGGAACAATTTCTACAAATAGCGGTGGGAAGGTGGAAGGGACAGGATGAAAGATAGACAACTAGTGTCTAGTACATCTGGGAAATTGCTTCAACAGAGCAAGAGCAAAGACTCACTTGGCTGATCACACGTGTGTTATTCATTCCACAACTGTTACCAACCTAAATGTGACTTCAGGCTAGAATATAATAGGAAATCAGTAACCGTGTTCATTCCCTCTTCTCAGCTAAACACAGGAAAAGGCATCTTGGAAACAAAATCAGCAGGATAGAAGATGAGAAAGAATTATTCAACTATAATCAATAATCATTAATAATTAATAATCGTCCCAATACCCACACACTGCGATTCTGCTTTTATTTTTAACAAGCTGAGGACTCAAGGGCTGCATATTTTTCTCTATTTTTAATTTCTTTTCAAGCAACTATATTTATTCCTCAAATTAGCCTTCAATGTGAGCTTGAGTCTGCAGGGGAGATTCTTATTCTCTCATAACATTTCACAATGTGATCCCAGTACACTCCCAGATTCACCTTTGTTCCAGCCACATAGAATGTCTTTCCCCTCCTAGAATGATGGGATATACTTCTGCCAAAAATTATTCACTCTTTATCTGAAGTTCAAATTTAACTTGGTGTGCTTTATTTTTATTTATTAAATCTGGAAACCCTACTCAGATCACACTTTGTGCTTTCAAACCTCCTTGTCATTGTCACACGATCCTTCCCCATAGGATATATTCCACCAGTCCTCCCCCACCCCCCAGCAAATTCAGTCTTTAATACCTCAAATGCCCTTTTCTCTGTTAATCCTTCCCTATTTTCCTCCAGCAGTTCAGATCATCCTGCAAAACTCTCTCAAATATCTAGTAAGGACTTGCAGCAGTAAATTGACTACTTGTCTCCCTGGCTGACCCTGAGCTCTTCAAGGACACTACTGGATCTCGGTATCTTTGTATCTTCATGCCTCGTATGTAGAAGTTACTTAATGAATGTTCTTGATGGAATGGATTAATGATTTTTTTTGATAAATGAACTATTGCTGTTACCTATGAACAGCCTCCCTACTCCTATTTCCCCTCACCACACTGATTCATCTCCTTAAAAGAGTATTTTTCAAACCTTGGGCCATTGCTGAGTAGGAAGAAAAATCAATTTAGTGAGTGAAGCCTCCATGAAATAGAACAGAGTGCAGCAGCATTAGAGCAAGGTGGAGTGTGGTCAAAACAGAATAGAAAGTAGAGCACAGCTCATGTAATACGGCAGAGTCATGTTTTGTTAAACTTCAGTTCCAGGCAAGCGTGTGTGCATGTGTGTGTATTTACTAGTTTTTGTGGTAAAATGTATTTCTTCCTATAGCATGGTCAGAATAGTATGAAAAAGCCGCTACTCTGTTAGGAACCATCAGGATGACCTGCGAATCTTGGCTAATATTTCTTGTATTTGTCATCCCCTGCAAATGTCTTCAATGGCTCTCCACTTCCTACACTCAAGACCTTCTATAATCTGGCCCCAAGGCTATGCTCAGCCCTCTTTTACCACCATTAACTCCACAAACCACCTAGCCCAGACAAAGGGCCTACTGCTTGCCCATCGCATCCCCCAAATGGACGAGATATACTCTTTGCTTCCTTAATTTTGTTCTCCTTCTCCCACAGTCAGCCCTCAACCCTTGCCATCCCCGATGGCTGCTCTCCTCTCTTTTTAATAGAATGAACCCAGCCTCCTGACATCCCATCCAAAGCAAACTCCTGCTTTCATAAGCCCTCCACAAAATCACCTAAAACAAACCAAATCCTATAGTAGGTTATTTCTACCCTCTTACTGAGAAGACCCTTGGTTCCTTATGATGTGCTTTCCCCCTTGATACAGCTAGCAACAAGCCCAACTGGTACAACTAATGATGTGTTCCTGAGGGGTTCGGCTAGAAGGCATTGGTTCTTGGCTCGTGGCAAGTAGCTACCTAATGTTTCCCATAAAAGAGAATTAAATTTTTTTTTTATCACTAGATGATTCCTTGTTGTTCATACCGTGAAAATTATCTGAATTTTGTGGCAAATCTTGTTTGGAAAGATTAGAGTGAGAAGTTGGCTGTGTACACAGTGTAGGTTACATTATCAGATTTGCACAAAAAATGTCAGGCCAACTGCAGCCTAAAAGTTCTTTTAATTGGCTGTGGCTGGTTCTCACAGTCACACAATGACAAATACCTCAAACTGCCAGCCCTACTTCTCCACAACTGCTGTCAATAAGCCATAGGAAACTAAAACAACCAAGTGCATTTTGAGGTTTGGGGGGTTTGAGAGAAACTACCTCAAAGCCTTTTGGAGAGAGATGTGCAGTGTACAAATATATTTTAAAATATACAACACTATACATCTGTGCTGCACTTCATTAATTTCAAAGTTCTCTAACAGCGATTACTTATGGCGATGTTCAGTCCCACCCATTATGACTAAAAGTGGCTTATTTAGGGAGTTCTCTTGAGGTGTAGTGGGTTAAGGATCCAGCATTGTCACTGTAGCAGTTTGGGTTGCTCTCGTGCCACAGGCTTGATCCCTGGCCTAGGAACTTCCACGTGGCATAGGCACAGACCCAAAAAAGAAAAAAAAAGAATTAAATAAAGGTGGCTTATTTAGCCTTTATGTTCATTGTGAAAATAATGCATATAAATCCAAGAAAAGAATGTTTTCTTTTTCCAAAAATTTCTAGGGGCTCTTCACAAATGCTGAAAATAAATTTAAGCATATATGTAATTTACTCAATCTACTCATATAAATTCTAAATTTCATTCATTACCTCATCTCTTCTCAACAGCCTAGTGCATAGTAGAGGTCCAAAATATAAATTGATATACAATTTAAAATCCAGAACTAAATGTCTACTGTACACCTCTCCTTATTTGACCTTCAGACCTACCCAGCAAGACATATATGAGATACAAACTAAATTAAGCAACATTTCTATAATGGACTCAATTGTATCCCCTCCGAATTCATATGTTGAAGTGTCAACCTCCCAATCTGATTTTGGGGACAGAGTTTTTAAGGAGGTAATTAGGGTTGAGTGAGGTCATAAATGAGGCCCTCATACTGCAGGACTGGTGTTTTTATAAGAGGAAGAGGAGTTCCCCTCACGGCTCAGCGGCAATGAACATGACTAGTATCTGTGAGGACCTGGGTTTGATCCCTGGACTTGCTCAGTGGGTTAAGGATCTGGAGTTGCTGTGAGCTGTGGTGTAAGTCACACACATTACTCGGATCCCTCATTGCTATGGTTGTGGTGTAGGCTGGCAACTGCAGCTCTGATTTGACCCCTAGCCTGGGAACCGCCATGTGCCATGGGTGCGGCCCTAAAAAGATGAAAGAGAGAAAGCAAAAGAGAAAGGAAATACATAAAAATAAAAAGAGGAAGAGGCACCAAGAGATATCTTTCTCTGTCTGCACCCACAGAAGAAAGCCATGTGAGGACACAGTGAAAAGGCAGCCACCTGCAAGCCAGGGAGAAAGGCCTCACTCATCAATCCTGCTGGTACCCTAGTCTCTCCTCCAGAGCTACGAAAAAAATAAATTTCTGTGCTTTAAGCCACCCAGTCATTGGCATTCTGTTTGGCTGCCCAAGCAGGCTAATACAAATTCTAAAGTCAAACAGATAATAAATGGTAAAGAAGGGATTTAAAAGCAGATCTCTGGACACCAAGTCTAGTATTCTAATACACCATGCAAAAGTGTTTACTAAACGTCATTTCAGACCTGACTTTAGACTAAGCTCTGCACTTTCCAGCAGGTCAGGGAGGAAAAGTGAAGCCTACTCCTCTTACACACATATACAATGTTATTTCAGCGTTAACTGCTCTCATTGCAAGTGATGGAGACTGGAGCTGGAGCTCCGCCTGCTGGAATCAAGCTTGCCCAGCATCACAAATTACCCCTACTTTCTTTTACTTTCAGTTTAACTTGACCTGGTGTCAGCAACTCTGAAGGCAAAGGCTATACCATGGACAGGCTCGGATCCAAGTTCCATCCAGTGTTAGGATCTACCCCAGACATTCTTCTGCTTTTCTTTTTTTACTCATGAGTAGGGGCCCTGAGGCTAGAGGCTGAAGCACAGAATACCCAGAATCCAATTTTGTCCTAGGGTCAGTGTGAACCACAATACTTTCTCTTCAGTTTTAACTTCACCCAGTGGTAGTAATCCTAAGGCTGGAGGCAGAAGCTCTGATCAGCCAAACTTTAAGCCTGGTGACCAGGATCCAACCTCTCCATTACTTTTATTTTAGCTCTTTATAAGTAACAATAACCAAAGAACTGGGAATCTGCCTTTTTCTTGCTACTTTACATTTCCTTATGCACCCAATGAGCTAACTCCCCAGGAGCTAGAGTCATCATTTCTGTATTCCACTGACAACTTTTATGACTTCCAGTAACTGCTTACTGCACAACTGCCATACCATACCATGGGTGACCTTGCGTCCAGCCAGGAATCAAAGGTTTATCAAGCCCTGCTCTCTCATCCTTTCTCTTTCCAAACCACCTATTTCAGTGAGCCAGAGTCATTCCCCCTGAACCCCACTTCTCCTAATACAAACTCCCTGCAGTTAGCCTAAAGGTGAGGTTTGAGGGTGCAGTCCTTCATAGTGCCAAGTGTCCCCAAGACTTCTGACACTACCTGTCAGGAAGGAGTTCAACTGTAAAGTTAAAGGGCACAGTCTCCACAGCTGACTTCACTTATGACACAAACTGTAAATTCAGGGGGTTTCCAAAACCACTCTCAGACTTGATCATGCTTTCAAAGGATGTGCAGAACGAACTGAAAGCATATACTCATGGTTACAGTTTATTACAGAGAAACGACACAAATGAAAATTAGCCAAATGAAGAGCTACATTGAGAAGAGTCTGGGAGGTTTCCACACAGAGATTCTTAACCCTCTGGACCTATTACCCTCCTAGCAAGCTCACCCAAACTTCAGTGTCTGGAGTTTTTATAGATATTTTGTGGTCAAAATTCAGCCTCTGTCTGCAAGTACCAAATTGAATCACAGAGACAGAGTTTTGGGTAACAGAGGAAAAAAAATAGCTTTTATTGCTTTGCCAGGCAAAGGAGGGTCACAGCAGGCTAATGCCCTAAAGACTGTACCCCCTACCCCCATTGGAAAGAATTGTAAGGAGCTTTATAGTAAAAAGGAGAAAAACAGGTTTTCAGAGAGGAATCAGTTTTGGGATACACATGCATTCTTCTTTCTTTGGGGGACTCTTAGTCATCAAAACTGGAGTCAGGAGATCTCCATATGATCATGATGGCGATCTTCTGGGTTACCGCCTAGAATAACAGTACTTGTGAAAAGGGCATATTGATCAGAGATTAGAACAGTCTAGAAAAGTTCCTGAAAAACATCACATGCTAATTATCTTTAACCCACAGGCAGTTATGCTCAGGATGCCTAATCTTTAGCTCATGGGTGCTTGTGTTTAGAGTGCAGTTAAGCCAGGGAGAAGGACAAGGAAGGACTCTAAGCTGTTCAGTTTTAAAGTATTCATTTCTAAAAGAAGCATAAGGAATATAAATTTTCTCTTAGGTATATAAGATGCCTATATTATTATGTGTATCCCTGAGAGGGAGCCAGGACCCTGGCCCAGGGCTGTACTATTGCTTCTTGACTGTTCCTGTCTTTGCATCCCTTTCCTTCTCTGATCAGCAACTGCCTGAACCTACCCCTAGGAACTCAGGGAAGGTCATGGTGGCTGAAGGAGGTCTATTTCCCAAGAACAAGAAATGGGAGACACAGAACAGCTTTTGTGCCCAGGAGCCCCACAGGGTCCTGCTTGGTTACAATTTCACATGGAGGCATAATTAATTGTTTGGCCATGTGGTTCAACTCAGCATTCAGCTTTCCCCTTACCCCAGAGGTAGGGTTGATATCAAGTGATGCAAGGAGCCCTCCAGGAGTCACTTCATTCTCATAAACAATCAAGCATGGCTCTGAATAAAAAAGACATTCCAATCATTCAGAAAATCCCAAGGGCTTAGAGGTTACCTCCCAGATGCCAGGGACAAAGGCCAGACCTCTCTTTGAGCAAAGCCAAGTTCTTTACTACAGTCCTTTCATCGACTTATACATCACAGATATGCCTAACAAAGTCAGTTATAATGAAAAATAAAAATAGTAGCTACATTGAGAGTGTACTAGCTGCCAGGTACTGTACACTCATTTTTGTCTAATTCTCAAAATAACCCTGAAAAGTTTGTGTTATTGGCTGCATTAGATAAGAAAAATGAGGCTCAGAAAAGTTCCTCAAAGTTTATAGAGAGAAAACAACAGATTTGACCATCTTGACACAGCATGCCCCTTGGGCTATTGCATCCATGTTGCCAACACATTCACTCATTTCTTCTATATACATGTATTTTATGTCTGCTATGTACCACGAACTGTTCCAGGTACTGGAGATACAGCAAAAAACAGAACAGACAAAAAAAAAAAAAAAAATCACTGCTCACATTCAGTAGATTTCTAATAGGAGAGGGACAGAAAAGTGCAAATGAGTAAGCAGAATATATAACATTTTGAATGGTACTATTGTTATGAAAAAAATAATAAAGCAACAGGTATACAGTGTTTAGACTTTTATTGAAATATATTAACTGTAACAAGACTGAGACCAATAGGACATTTGAATATGGACTGGTATTATGTAATACTACTACTTGTTGTTAGATTTGAGGATAGCGTGATATCTGCGTTCATAAAATGCAGGTATTTCAGGTATTTATTAAAGGTGCAGGCTGAAGTACTTAGGATAAAATAAGATTGCAAGAGTGTTTTGATAATTATAGCTGCTGGATGTGTGAGCAAGGGACTTTACACTAACATTTCCTTTTTTGGCTTTTTTTGGGGGCTGCTTTTAGGGCCACATCCACAGCATATGGAAATTCCCAGGCTAGGGGTCAAATGGGAGCTACAGCCACTGCCCTGCACCACAGCCACAGCAATGCTGATTCCATGCTGCATCTGCAACCTACATCACAGCTCATGGCAACACCAGATCCATAACCTACTAAGCAAGGCCAGGGATCAAACCTGCACCTTCTTGGATACTAATCA
The DNA here is from genome assembly GCA_004024745.2 of Catagonus wagneri. Lineage (NCBI taxonomy): Eukaryota > Metazoa > Chordata > Mammalia > Artiodactyla > Tayassuidae > Catagonus > Catagonus wagneri. Next base: position 3,593,138 of record PVHT020003785.1, read on the forward strand.
GGCTTGTTACCACTGAGCCACAATGGGAACTCCCTGTACTAATATTTTTAATTTTGTGTATGTTTTTAAAAAGTCTAAAAAAAGAAAGCAATGGATTGGGGGTTGCAGATAGATCTTGTCATACATCCTGTAACATCAAATATGTAAATCAGCGAAGGCCTTGCTAAGAAGGTGACACTGAAAGTAAATAAAGTATGGGAGAGACCAACATGGGTCTCTGGGGAAAGAACATTCGAGGCAGAAGTAGGAGCCAGTGTAGAGCACTGAGATGGGAGCAGGCCTGACAGCACATATTCAAGAAAGAGGGAATCCAACTGCGGGGACAGAATGAGCAGTTGATAGAACAGTAGGTGGCGGCATCAGAGAGTTAACAAGGATGGGTGGAGAGGAGAGGAAATGTATATCCAGGGCGATAGCCAACAAAAAAATTCATCCAAACTTCTAAGAATACCTACAAACCATTAAGAAAATTGCAGGCAATGCAATAGAGAAATAAATGGTCAAAAGACTTGAACTGGCACTTCACAGAAAGGAAAAAGGCCAGTGCATATGAAAAGGTGTTCTACTTTATTAGGTGTCAGCGAAATGCAAATTAAAACCACTATCTTACACCTCCACGCACTCACAGAAGATTAAAATTAAAAGGCTGGCAATACTAGGTGTTGGTGGGTGTGTAATTTGGTATAAACTACAGTGTCCACTAAAAAAAAAAAAAGTCATCTCTCTTAAGCAATCCATCCCATTTCTAGGTATATATCCAACAGAAAGCCATGTAAATGTTCATCAAACACTGGAGAAGGATGTTCAGAGCAGCACTATTCTTAACATCCAAAACCCAAGAAAAATACCCAAATGCCTGGTAACAGCAAAACAGATACACAATGAGCTACTATATAGCAGTTCAGAATAAACAATAGAGATGAATCTTACAAAAATAGTGAGCATAGCAAGCAGACAAAAGGGTTTAATACTGTGTGATTCCAGTTATGTAAAAGTTCAAGAACAAGCGAGACTAATCTATGCTGTTAGGAGACCCTCTAGTGATTCCTGCCATGGAGAAAGAGACTGGAAAGGGGGCCTGGGGGAACTGGTAACAGCTTTTGATCTGGATGCTGGTTAAGTACGTGAGTTCACTGTGTGAGCTGCCACCAAGCTGCAAACTGACAGTCTGTGCGCTTTTCTGTACCTATATTATAGTCAATAAAACATTTTTTAAAAAATCACGCAGGGCCGTCTTGGTTCCCTCCCCTAAGCTACCCCGGTGACCACACCCAGATGCCGCTATCCAGGGTCCCAGTCCAACAAGAGGACACAGAGCACAGCTGATTGTTGGCTTTAAAAGAGTAGAAGACAGATTTTCTCAGGTCACAGATAAAACCTCTACATTTAAAGATGCTGAAACTGACATTGCAAGTTCTCTGGCTCATGGAAAGAAGGAACCCACTACAAGGAAGCATGGCAAAACTGTAAACAAGAAATGAAAATATGAAGACAGCTAACTTTCCCTCAGATATTAGTAATAAAGGCCGCATTGTGTCCTACATAAGAGGATATTTTGGTATAGAATCATGATGCCAGTTAAGTTGTGACACCACTTTGAGAAGTCATTTTTTTTAATCTTAATGAATTTTATTTCAATTATACATGTACATAAATTATCACAAGTCAGTTTTATAGATTTTGTGTCCCAAACCCACAGTGCATCCCCCCACCCCCCAGATTGTCGTATTTGAAAAACCAAGGTTTTCCAAACTCTGAGTCGTCTGTTCCGCAAAGCAGTTCGTTGTGTCTTCTTAGTTTCCACATGTAAGCGGTAGCATTGGGTGATGCTGTCTAATTGTCTGACTAGTTTCACTTCGCATGATAATTCTAGGTCTGTCCATGTTGCTATAAATGTTGGTAATTCGTTCCTTTTAAAGGCTGAGTAATATTCCATTGTGTGTGTGTACCATATCTTCCCTATCCACTCCTCTGTCGATGGGCATTTAGGTTGTTTCCATGACCTGGCTATTGCATAGAGTGCTGCAATGAACACTGGAGTACATGTGTCTTTTCGAGTCGTGGTTTCCTCTGGATAGATGGCCAGGAGTGGGATTGCTGGATCAAATGGTAATTCCATTTTGAGTTTTCTGAGGAATCTCCATACTGTTTTCCAGAGAACAGTCACTTTTTAAAGATTAAATATTTTAAGTATAGACATTATGAGCTCTTTAAAAGCCAAAAATTACTACAGCTTTTCAAACCAGCAATGAAAAGGAGGCTGAAACATCCTACAGGTTTTAATTTCTAACGACGTAAATACTGATTGCACTAAACCACATATACCAAAAGTTCTTTGGGGTCCTAAACTTTTTATAAGAGAGTAAAGGATTCTTGAGACCAAAAAATGAGAAATCATGATCCCAGTCATGATTGGTCAATTTCTTCCTATGACCTCATACAGAACCCCTGTTTTGAAATTCTAAGAACCAAATAAATCTCTGGCAGAGCCTAGGTTATAAGTCCTTCTAGCCCAGAGAGCTGCTTTTCAGTGACCCTAGAGACTGGCCAAAGTTAGCTTCTTCCTCTGTGGCCCTGTGGGTTTTCTGTTATTAGTTTTTACTTTTTTCCTCTTTTCTTTTTCTTGTTTCTTTATTCTTTTATTTCTACTTTTCTCAGTTTTCCTTTATTCTTTTTACTTAATTTCTTTTAAAATTCAGCTTGTTGGCATTTGCTTTTGTTTACTCTGAATTTTGTCTGGCACAGTGTTTTGATTCCATCATAAAGACCAGTTCACGGGGTGAATTCTGAACTGATTTTCCTTTGATTTGGCCCAAACTTCTCGCCAGCTCTTCCCAAATGCAAACCAAGCTTAGGACACCTTAACTCTAAGCACAGCAGTGAGTCCAACGTGCTCCGGGGCCTCTGAGCCGTCTCTACCGAGGAGAGACTCAGATTCACATGATCTCCTCCAGACCATCAGCTACGATGAAGCTGGCCAGCACATCCTGGCAGGGAAAGCAACAGCTGTGAAGATGGCTGATGAGACCTGACAGAATGCCTCCCGCCTCCAGAGTGTGACCCACAAAGCATCAATCATGGAGACTTGGATCATCCCAGCACAGTGAAATATCCGAAGAGATGGAGGCTGAGGAAACTCTGCATCTTGTCAGGAGGACTCTGATGGAGGAGAGGCGTTTGCACCTCCTGGCTCATGGCAGTAGGACAGCAAGGAGGCTGAAGGCAGTTTCCTTGAGAACCACAGGAAGTCATCCCATATACACTGGCCAACAGATTCCTGCCTTTTGGTGGACAAAAACTCAAGGAGTTGTGGTAGCGTGTTCCTGTCAATGGAACCTGAAGATCGGTAAGAGAAATTTCTCATTCTCTATCCCACCGAGAGAGGCACTTTAGAGCAAACCACGAAGGACCTGTGGAGTATTGTGGGTCACGAACATGAAGAAACTAAAGCAGTCCATGGAGCTCTCAGACTACAAGGACCCCAGTGCTGACTCCAGTATGGTGGTGGGACTGGAGGAGGGGTCGCTGTGATCTGAGGCAGGGCTCACCCACCAAACCACAGCCAGGCCTGCGCTTCCCCAGAGCCCTGGATCCCTACCACCCTCTTCTTCTCATCCCCCTTGGTGGGGAGTTTGACAGGTTCTCTAGGATAAAAACAACTCCAGTGACAAGGCAGGGCTATTTACTAGACCTGGCAAGCAGAGTTGCCGCCATCACTTGAGTTTGGCGGGGACCCCAGGCAGGCAAGGGGTCAGCGGGCCCCTCTCCTCCCCACTCCACTGGGACAACCACAGCCTGGGTCCATGGGGTTTCCCAGGAGGGGCTCGGGCAAGGTGGGGACTCCCTGTAGGGCCCTCACAGGCCCTCTTCCACTCTACCCGCCCCATTCCCCACCACCACCCCAAGCAAACCCACATTATGTCCTACACCGCCCCTGGGTGGGTGGGGCTGGCGCTGCTCCGGGGCTGCTGAGGGGAGGCAGTGGGGGCTCTGCCCTCCTTCCACCCTAGGCCTTGAGCCCTCCCTCCGTCTCCAGGCTGGCATTTCTCCACAAGGCGCTGTGCAAGGCATGTTTATGTCCCTTGCCGAGTCTGTGCCATCACCTCTCCTGCCGCCTCCTGGGACTGCAGGGACCTTAGGCTTCCCTGGCCCCCCTGGGCTGTTGGTCTCCTTGGTGACAGGGACACTGGGCCTGTGTTCTCCGTTCTAGGAGAGCCTGTGTCTGAAAGCACCACTACACACCACCCTCTTCCCCACACCTCCCCCGGGTTGGCATTGATCCAGGCACCAGCTCATTCCTCTGCGGTGACCTCGTCTCACCTGACCCTGCTCCCTCATCCCGTCTCCCCAGCCATCCTTTCCCAACAGTGCTGCCTGTCCATGGACTGAGGACAGAGGGGGGAAAGTGGTTCCCTGCCTGCTAACCTCACGGCTGTCACAGGGATAGGTGGGCATAACACTGGCTGATGGTGGCGCTGTTATCCCTCATTTACTTCTCTGCTGTTTCTGTTCCTGAGAAACTGAAGCTAAGACCCAAGGGCTCCCCTTCCCTCAACTCCCAGTCCCTGTGGGACAGCCCAGACGCTCTGAGGGGTCCGGTAAAGCATGTTGCCAAAGGGGGTGGGGGCCAAGGACACCCCAGTAAGTGGCCCGCCCCCTCCCAGCATCCTCTCCTGCACTTAGTTTCTCCTAGGGATCAAAGGCCTGGAAAAAAGAATTTTTTTGGTTTTGCTTTTTAGGGTCTCAGCCATGGCATATGGAGGTTCCCAGGCTAGGGGTCAAATCTGAACTACAGCTGCTGGCCTACACCACAGCAACACAGGATCCGAGCCGCATCTGTGGCCTACACCATAGCTCACCGCAACACCAGATCCTTAACCCACTGAGCGAGGCCAGGGATCGAACCCACAACCTCATGGTTCCTAGTCGGATTTGTTTCCACTACACCATGACGGGAGCTCTAAGAGAATGTTTTGAGAGGAAAAACTTTTAGTCCTCTCTAGACTTTCTCTGCCTCCCAGACCCAGTACGGCCTTCCATCCTCTTCTCCTGGTCTCTTCTCCCAGACCCCCTCTCCTAGCTAACATCAGAAGATTCAAAATAGCAAAGGCCAAGGCTAGTGCTATAAAATATAAGTATAGAACTAAAGGAGAGATGACACAGGGCAAGAGAAGGTCATTAGTTTATAGATCTCAGCTGCAAGTAACAGGAACTCTGGTTGCTTTTGATAAGGAAAAAATGTATAAAGTTGGGTAGATCATGAAATCGACGATATGGGTGGAGAGCCAGAGTCTATGAAACACAGGAGCCACGCCTACCACTACATGGCAACAACTTATCAAGTGTGAACATCTCTACCAGCAAAAGACTCTACATCTCGCACCACCAAGCCCTCTGCACTCTGTATACCACACCACCTCTAGCCCCGATACCACTGCTGCCAGAGAAACTCAATCTGAGTGGAGGCTCCCAGTCCCTACTTGTTAGGTCGCTGGTTCCTGCTTCTGAATCACTGTGAGGCACTGGACCATGTCCAAGCTGCAAGGAAAGCAAGAGTTTTGCATTTTCATCTCCTACCAGGTAAGGCAACCTCTCCGTCCCACTAAAGGTAATAAGGTTGGGGAAAGACGTCCAAGGATTGAAGATGCTCAGCGACTGAAAAAAATACACCAGTGTCCATAAGAGAGAGTATATTAGATGGGGACCAGTGAATGAACAATGATTGTAAAATTACCAGACTGATTTCCTCCGGTGGCTCTAATCCAGAGAGAAAGTCAAAAAAAAAAAAATTATTTAAATGTCCTGTTACTTTAATGTTTCAGTCTTCCTGTTACTTTAAAAACTACCCTAAGTAACTGATATTCATTTGGATATGTCTGAAAATTACTGATATGATAAAATTTTTATTTTAAAATGATTATATATACACACACACATATATAAACTCAATCACTAGAATCCTGACAAAATCTTTCAACATCTGCCTTGGATCCAGCTGTAACTAGAGCTAAATAAACTCTTAGAGTTCCCAAGTATCCATAAAAATTAATTACCGTTTGGGTTTCTGTTAACATGAGTTTCCATCTCTTATACCCAAGAGATTCTAGAATGAAAAATATATGTACTTAAATATTATTGGCACTTAACATTTGTTGACTCTATTACTTTGGACTACAGATATAAGTGGACTTATGTGAGAGGACTTTAATATTATAAGTAAAGGGGTCATAAAAACTGAAAATGATCATAGATGTCCTTTTATAACTCTCATATCTGGAACTTGACAAATTTTTTATTTTACAATTTTCCATGGTTTTTAAAGTTTAGATTTTCCCAATATGTGTAGGTGGACTTAGGCATGTCTAACAAAAAGAAGAGGTCTGCTGTACTTTAAAAACTTTTAAGTCTCAAGCAAGATCGGTTCTATTCATTTTTGAAAAGGAAGTTCTTTTGACGTAGATTTAATGTCAGTGTGTGAAAGAATAGATTTTAAAACTTAAACTATTTATAACGTGAGAAAAATGAGTAAGAGATTAAATCTGATTTAAATAAGTATAGTAATAGCATAAAATTAAGAATAAACTAAGCATCTGATGCCCTCTTATCTTCAACACACACACACACACACACACACAGCAAAACAGTTACTCTGCTCTAAATAGTATATAAAAATATGTAGAAGAATTTTATGAGACATTTCCCACTAATAATTGAAAAATGAACAAGGCATTTGCCTCATTCCCCTCCTATAACTCCTAAAATGATAGTAAAGGGAATAATTTACAAGGATAAGTAGAAGTGGCAGGGAGACAACAGCAATAAAAGTTTGGAAGCAAGAATGTGTGTGTGAGCAGTAACTTTTTGGCAAACATGAGAAAGCAGAGTCTAAACAGCAGCAGCAGTGTGTGAGCAGACTCGTCCCTGCTGCAGACCCTCAGAAGCTCTGGACTGAAGGTTGAAGGGCCCCTGTGGTGGGTCCAGTGGGTAAAAAACCAAGGGAGTCACTGCAAGTCTGAACACACATACCCGCTCCCCACTGAAGACTGGAGGTTCACTCTCTGGAGATGTTCATTCAACAAAGCTCTGGCCTCCGGGGGGGGGGGGGGGGGGCCAGCCTCCCCTGCAGGCAGTAAGATGTGCTGAAAACACGGGAACAAATGAGAATCCCCACACCAAACAGTGAGCCCTCTTGTCCACTAGCATCACCCAACACTGCAGGTTAATTTAGGGTGCAGCCTTCAGGCTATCTTTACCCTTTCCTTTCTGTTTATGTGTTTTTGAATTCTTTACAATGATGTATGTGGTTAAAATTTGGAAGGTGAAAATTTGGAAGGTGAATTATTTCTGACCTAAAATTCTATAGCTAGCCACACTATCAGCCAATTATAAGTGTGGATTGAAGCCTTGATCTGACAAGTAAATTCACCTCCCAGACACCGTATATCAGGAAACTTCCAAAAGCAGCACTCCATCAGAATGAGGGAATAATACAGGGGGAGAAAGACATGAGATCTAAAAAAACAGAGGATCCAGTCAATATACATGAGGAACTGTCAGAATGAAGGTAAAGGGAGATGTCAGGGCCTAGAGAATAAATCGTCCAGGTTGGAGTGAGATGAAAGGAGGGCTCTAGAAGCCACGAGGCCCAACAGACACAGTGCCGAGGACCCATGATACCTTTAGGAACTTACCAAAAAAATTTTTTTCTATTGGCTGCATCTGTGGCATATGGAGGTTTCCAGGCTAGGAGCAGAATCAGAGCTACAACTGCCAGCCTGCACCACAGCCACATCTGATCTGAACTGCATCTGCCACCTATGCAGCATCTCACAGTAACGCCGGATCCTTAGCCCACTGAGTGAGGCCTGGGATTGAACCCACATCCTCACAAAGATGTCGGGTCCTTATCCTGCTGAGCCACAACGAGAACTCCAAAAATGTTTTCTTTTTAATTATTTAAAGATTCAGAGGAAAAAAATTAATAACAGGGAATATAATGATGAACACAGCCTAGATTACAGTCATTGTTATACCAATTCAGCCCTAAAGCACGAATTTTATAGTTTTTTTAATGGGGGAGGGGGTACAAAGGCAAAACTACCTAGGACCTACCAAAGTCATAATGTTGCCCTTGGGGAGTGACAATCAGTGGTGAAGATTAGAACAGGGTGCTGACTTGCATTATGACTTATACAAATTTTTTACTTCACAATGGAGAACACGTTACTTTAATGAACTTAAAATGAAAGGAACTCTAATCATTGCTGAGTGTTAATATACTTACTTGAAGAATTTTCTATTTCTCTAAGTATGTGTTAAATTTGTAAAGGTTTAGGAAGTGCAAAAATGACTGAATGGCATAACACTTAGAACCCATGAAAGATGTGCACGTGGGACATTAAAGAGGTTGAGTAGACTGGGAGGCTGAAGCGAAATTCTAACATAATGGAAATAATGAGAAATATTTCAAAAAGAAGGAAATGACTAAAAATGAGGAAAATAAAAGATGCTAAATCTAATCAAACAGAAGCACCAGAAACAAAAAAAATGTTCTAGTCAGCATGTAAGAATATAAAACAGGTTATAAATATGTGCTCTCCATAATAAGACACTGAAGAAAGAGCAAAACAAGAGTAAATATTTTATGAATTCCTATTATGATCTGTTAAAATGGCATATATTAGGTAGCATATAGTATACAAAAAAAAAACTTAAAAGATATCCGAAAACCTATCCCCAGAAAATTACCCTTTCCCGAAATTTAGAATGTGTCTTTCATGGATTCACTTAGGTACTTAATACCTTTCTAACAATAATACGTTCATACCACAGTATTGTACACTCATCCATGGAGGCCTGAGCTGTGTGATTTTTAAAAGGAAATAAGGAAAAAAGATACTCTGAGTCAAAACAAAAGAAAATGGTTCTTCTCTCAGACATGAATAAATACTCAGTTATGTATAAAATAATGAGTATTTAGTGGTACACATATACAATGGAATATTAGCCATAAAATGAATGAAATAATTGTCACTTACAGCAACATGGATGGAACTAGAGATCCTCATACTAAATGAAGCAATCCAGGCACAGAAAGCCAAATGTAATGTTGTCCCTTATATGTGGAATCTACTTTTAAAATGACACAAATGAACTTATTTACAAAATAGAAACAGACCCACAGACCTCAAAATCAAACTTAGGGTTACCAAAGGGGAAACATGGGGGAAAGGGATAAATTAGGAGTTTGGGACTAACATAATTATATATTTTTTATATAGTAGCGTGTCTAACAAAGATCTATTATACAGCACAGGGAACTCTACTTAATATTCTGTTAATAACCTATATGGGAAAAGAATCTGAAAAAGAATGGAAATACATGTACATACATACACACACACATAGGTATGTATAACTGATTCACTTTGCTGTGCACATGAAATTAGTGCAACATTGTAAATAAAAAGTGTTTAAAGAAGTCCATGTCACCTGACAGAATTAAAATTCTGCTGACCACAGCATATTGTAGAATTTTTTAAAAATCCAGGAAAATCAGAAGAGTTATTATGATGAAGTTACCAGTGAGAGATGAGGTACAAGCCAAAATTTTTTAGACCACCACCCTACCTACAGCACTCAAAGCAATTTAGGGCTTTCCACGGACTGCAGTGAGCTTAAAGACCCAGGAGACCTTCAAATCCTGAACAAAGTATCTAAAAAGTAGTTTTCCCTAATCAACTTTTTAAGGCAAATAACAAAAGCAAGTTGCTCTTGTACCTTCTTTCTCAGGCCACATCCTCACATTTGAAAACCTGATACCGGATAAATAACACTATCATTCATTGTGTGCTAATTATAGCCCAAACACATCTAGTAGGTCCTTTACAAATTCAATAAATGTTTAATGAATGTCTTTTAGGTGCAAGGCCCTGGGGCTATAGCTGTGAAAAAAACAGACACCATGCCAACCTTCTCAGAGTTTACAGTCTAATAACTTTCAGAATTAAATCTTATACAACCATGGAAGGAGATGAGGAAGGAAAGCCCAGACTGGAGAGATAGAAGAGCAGAGAAAAGCCACTGCTGAGCCCTCCCAAAGAAGTCATGTGAGGGAAAACAGAACCTGCAGGAAAATCTGAGCAGCAGCACTTATATCTGTAAGAACATACACACACAAGAGCTGATGAAGAACAGAGCAAGGCTGCGGCCTCTGCCTCTGATAGTGGACTTGGGCTGCTGTTGGCCAATAGGGCAGACAGGCAGGAAAAGGCTGGAGGCAAAACAGAGGAGAACAGGAACAAGCTAGAAGCCACTAGCTTCTGCCTCTACTGCCTGGAACCACCACCTATGGCGAATAGCGGCACTGCTTTACTCCCACCTCCTGAATCTCTCACAAGTTTCCATCTTGCCGACTCTGTAAGCCAGCAACCGTTAGTGAGAGACCTTCAGTGGTCCTGCTCAACCACTGGTCAGCACTGCAATGGGCCCTTCCTCCAAGCAAGTGACAGTTAGTGAATGACCGTTGGCCCCTCCCCCCCCTTTGCTTTGTGGAAAAGGAGTCTGAAGTCTCCTTTTGAGACAGTAGTCTGCCATCTTCTTGGTCTGCTAGCTTTCCAGTTAAGGTCCTTATTCCTTTCCCAACAACTTGTCTCTTATTTATTGGCCTGGAGGGTGGCAAGCAGAGTGAACTTGGTTTGCTATCAGCTCCACCAGGATACCATAAAGGAAATGTAGTCCAGTTTAGTCCAGCACTGTTCTCCCTTTGTCGAGCTGGCATTCTACTCACCTCTTTTCGCCATATTTAACTGTCAGTGGCAAAATCTAGCTTCCTGCAATGATGCAGCTATGTTGGTACAACCGAAAACTCCCTAAGGCTTTCCTCAAATGGGAATATGAAGTCCCTAAATGTCACTGTACCTTTGGGGGTTGTCTATTCCTTTTCTAAATAAGTCTTCCTTTTAATATCTTCCAAGCTGAAATACTGTTAACACTAGCAGGAAAATGGAGAGCCGGGGGGGGGGGGGAAGAGTCCGTGTTATATAATTTGCAAAGTGGGTATCAAAAAAAGAGTCAGTTCTCCTGCAACATTTGTATGTTTTGACAGAAGTTTAAATCATGCCTAGCTTTCTAGTTGGAAGTTTGATAACATAACATCCTTAACGGCTGCATAGGCATGAGCTGCAGAGCCACTGAATGTCCCTCACCTGCCCTCCAGCCTCGCGCCCATGTCCTCAAGACCACGCTTGGAATCCCAGCTCCCAGGACTGGGGAGTCTGGTGGAGGCCAGGAGAGACTTTTGCACTACTGACCTACAAATTTTGTATTGAGACTTTATCCTAATGAAATTATCATGAATACGTAGATAGATATTAGATTTTAAAGATGGAAATAGCCTAAACAACGGTAAGAGGATTGGTTAAATTATACCTCCAAGTGACAAAATCATGCATGAAACCATTATAAATGATTTTTCAAATACTGAATGACAGTAAAATTTCCATTATTAAGTGGGATTAAAAGCAGATAACTAAATAATATGCATGGTATGAACACATTTTGTGAAGTTATGTATGCAAAAGAAAATACAGTTAAAAGTACCAAAAAGTACCCACATTGAGCAGAAATTGACAGTGCATTGTAGATCAATTACAATTTTTAAAATGTTAAAAAACAGCAAAAATACCCATGTTGAATCTATATAGTAAGACGCCATTAATAATAAAATAGAATTATATTCAACTATAAAAAGTAAGAAATAATACCATTTTCAAAAATAGGGATAGAAATTGAGGGCATTACATTAAATGAAGTAAATCAGAGAAAAACAAATAGTATAATCTCACGTGGAATCTTAAAAATAAAGAACTCATAGATACAGAGAACAGATTGCTGGTTTGAAAGGGGCAGGAATAGGTGGTTGAAATATGTGAAAAGAGTCAAAAGTTTCAAATTTCCAATTTTAAAATAAGTCCTGGAGGATGTAATGTATAGCATGGTGACTATAGTTAATCACACTGTATTGTCTATATGAAGTGGCTAAGCTAATAAGGGTTTTTTTCGTTATTTTTTTTTTTTTTAGGGCTGCACCCACGGCATATGGAAGTTCCCAGGATAGGCATCCAACCCAAGTTGCAGCTGCCAGCCACAACCACACCAGATCCAAGCCACGTCTGCAACCTACACCACAGCTCAGGGCAAGGCTAGATCCATAATCCACTGAGCAGGGCCAGGGATCGAACTTGCATCCTCATGGATACTAGTGGGGTTCATTACCACTGAGCCACAATGGCAACTCCAAGAGAGTAGATCCTAAAAGTTATATCACAAGAAAAAAATTTATGTGTGGTGAGGGATGGTAACCAGATATTTTAATGACCATTTTGCAATATATATAAACCATTACACTGTACAGTTGAAACTAGTATGTTATGTCAATTATATCTCTGTTAAAAATTAATTTACAAAAAGAATTTACCATGAGGAATAATAAAAGGAAAACATTTGCAAAACATAATCTCTTTACTTACTATGTCTCCAATTCCTTCAAATCAGTAAGAAAAGGATTAACAATACAATAGCAAAATTGAAGTCATGTTTAGAAAATGAAATAAAACTGATTTTTAAACATTTGACATGTTCAATCTCACTCATAGTAAGAAAAATGCAAATTTAAACCAAATCTAAGTATGAACTTTAAGCTATATTCTTGGCAAAGATCAGAAAGTTTAACACATTGAGATGACAAGAGTATAGGAAAACAGGCATTCAGATGTATTGCTGGTGGAGTGTTAATTGCTAAAACCTCCATCAAGTGAAACAGACAAATCAAAATTTCAAATGTGTGTGCTTTTGAACCCAACAATTTTGCTTAAAAGAATTCATCCCACAGTTATATTCAATCATGTGGTAATATCATGTGTAACAGGACATGCATTATAGCATTTTAGTAGTTTTCATAATAGGAAACAACTAGAAACAACTTAGGGACTGATTAAACTATGGCACAGCTAGCTATACAATGTAATATTCTGGGATGGTTAAAAAATAGGCACATTTTCATATATTAATATGGAAATATTCCCAAGATATATTAAGTGAAAAATTCAAGGCATATAACGCTGTGATTGAACACTACCATTTCATAAAAATAGAAACATGTTGCATGTACATGCTGGCACCCACTGGCACCCACACACCTGAATGGTCATAAAGCATATCTGAGGGGATACAGTAACTGATAAATTGCTTCCCTATAAAGTTGAGGGAAAACTCAGGGTAAACCAGCACCTAGCAGCTAATAAATTCTAGTTCTTTGCCTCAGACCTGCCCCTTCTTCCATTTCTTTATATTCAAAAAAGGTACTATTGCTTATCCCATCAATTACGTCAGAAAAGTGGAAATCAGTTTTCTTCTCTTTTCCTCACATTTCCCACATTAAATCTTCCTAATTTTACCTCCAAAACCAATCTCAGCTTTACCTACTTCTGTGGCAGAAGATGCCAGTTGTCTCCATTGTTCATTGCTCTCTTCGTCCTTAATCATAAAACTCCAGGTTTTCAACAAAACCTATAGTTCTAAATAATCATTTTATTTCCCAGCACTCATTGCAACCACATGGGCCACATGACTAAGTTCCATCTAGTGACTGGTAACCAAAGTGTTGTGTGCAATTTCTATAAATGCCCTTATTTAAAGAAAAAAATTGATTTATAATGTTCTGCCAATTTCTGCGGTACAGCAAAGTGACTCAGTCAAGAATCTTATATAGATTCTTTTTTTCACATTATTCTCCATCATGTTCCATAACAAGTGACTAAATATAGTTTCCTATGCTAGTCAGCAGGATCTCACTGCTTGTCTACTGGAAATGCAATAATCTGCATCTACTAACCCCATGTTATAAATGCCATTAAAAGGAGGGGACATACCTTTTCTTCTCTTCCTCATTCATGTTGACTCTAATAAGAACAACATGGCTTGAAGTAGAGCAGCCATCCTGCCAAGAGGTAGAGGATAGAGGAATGGAAGGATCTGGTCCCCAGTGATAGCGAAGCCACCAATCTAATTCCAGGCCAACTATGTGCAGACATCAGTGATATAAGCAAGAAGGAAGTATCTTATCTGCCCAAGCTGCTATAACACAGTTTTCCGTCACAGCCATTACTAATCTCAAATGATGGACTGTCTCTCCATTGCAACCATTAACCACTTGGTCTAAGCCCAACTCATCTGAACTACTGCAACAGCGTTCTAACTATTCGTGCCACATCCAGTCTTGACCTTTCTCTCCGCTCAGTTCTACACACTCCAACCAGAGTATTCCTATAAAAATACAAATACATTCAATCACTTTTTGTTTAACAATCCTTTAATGAATTCCCATTGGTTTCAGGACAATTGTAATTTCTCAAGATGGTCTATTCAGTCTCACATTTGTCGCTAAAATTTCAGCACTCCCCCCCTTGCTGATTTTCCATCCCACAATCTGGGCTACTGTTCCATTCAGTGTAAACTTTCTCTACCCAACCCCCACTGCCTAACTAACCCCTCCTAATCTTTTAGGTCACTGATAAATTAGAACTTTCCCAGGGATTATAACAAGAACCCATTTCCTTATGACATCTTGCACTGTTCTTGACAGTCCTTCCACCTATGTAGTTATTTGTGCAATTTTCCTTTAATGTAGAAGTTTCAAAAGGCTGAAAGTGCTTACAGATGGATACATTCCATGGCCCATATAGAATCTTCTTTTTCATTAAACTTGAAGAATTTTAGGAGTTCCCATTGTGACTCAGCAGTTAGCAAACCTACTAGCAACCATGAGGATGAGGGTCCTATCCCTGGCCTTACTCAGTGGGTTAAGGATCTGGCATTGCCATGAGCTGTGGTGTAGGTCAGATGTGGCTCAGATCCGGCATTGCTGTAGCTGTGGTATAGGCCGGCGGCTTCAGCTCCAGTTGAACTGCTAAGCCTGGGAACCTCCATATACTGCAAGTGCGGGCCCTAAAAAGACAAAAGACAAAAAAAAGAAAAAAATTGAAGAATTCGTCAATACCCTCTTGAGAGTTTATTACAGGTTCCACCAATCCATGTCATGTCACTGACTTGAGCCCCTTCTCTATTCTGTAGGCTGTATCTTTGGCCTCTTTCTCCCACTAAACAAGAAGCTCCATTAGGGTAAGGATGGTGCTTGTCGTCCACATCCTTCTGTGCCTTCTATCTTAATATGTTTGGGTTGTAAAAATCCTCGTCCAGTGATTGAAGACAATGAATGAACTACCCTTGCCACCATTTTTAGTAGACTTTTTTTTTTTAATATCACATACTATAGGTAGATAAATGTAGGAAGCATCCATTTCCATTTGGCAATTACTGTACACTAAAGTTTGAACATTCAGCACACGATTCTGACTTTTAAAGCAAACTTTGACTTCTTTCCTATCAGTGGACTACATAGAAAGAAAAATCATATACTTGAAGTTTTGAAAGTTTTGATAAGGACATGAGAACACTTCATCTGGGCCATTTTAGTTCTACTCAAGGAATTAGCATCTCTTTTTTTTTTTTTTTTGGTCTTTTTGCCTTTTCTAAGGCCACACTCACAGCATATGGAGGGTCCCAGGCTAGGGGTCTAATCAGAGTTGTAGCTGCTGGCCTACACTACAGCTCACAGCAACACTGGATCCTTAACCCACTGAGTGGGACCAGGGATCAAACCCACAAACTCATGGTTCCTAGTCGGATTCTTTAACCACTGAGCCATAACAGCAACTCCGGAATTAGGCATCTTGATGTCAGTGACCCAATTCCACGTTGGCTATTTAAACTCAAGATGCTCCCAAATGTAAGTTTCTATAAAGAGTGTGCCCTTGCCAATGTCAATACAAAAAATAAATCCAGATCACATGGCTAAAAATCTTTGTCACATCAAACATGGTGCATAGTACAAAACAGGAATGTTGGCTTTATATCAATAATATTAAAATGGAAATACAGAAAAAATACATCCTTGTATTGTCTGGAGATTTGTTCTCTCATTCCTTGAAATGACAAGAGTTTGAGAATTTATATTTCATTTGTTATTTTTGATGTTACGAAAACTAGAGACTATTCTAAAGTCCTGGGTCTTCTACACTCAGAGTCTTGGAGATGAGTCACTTCTAAAAATTATCGTTGCAGGTTCTCTACTCCTACACATCATTATACATGTTCATTGCATTAAAAGTTTCTTATTCCTTAACATACACATACACACACACACACACACACACACACACACACACACAACTTGCTAGGGTTTCCTCTCTTGGTGAAGACTGAAGACTGCAATCTTGAGCATTGCAGAGTTGTCTAAGCTGTGGATAATAAAAATACCAGAATCCTTTTTAAAAAATTTCCTCTGTATGAGAAATCCATTTAAACTTATAATGGTAAAAATCAAAATTTTAAATAGAATATAGTTTCTCAAAAGCTCTGGATGGGAAATATCTCCATAAAATAAGAAAATGCTTATTTTCTGTCATCAAAGTAAATCCAGAGATGCTCATGAAAGTCAATCAAATATGACCAGCACTGATGTCATGAGTTATTTTCATCAGTGTAACATATCACCAAGTAGGAAAACCAAACATCAGACCACTAGTTTTGTTCTAGATTTGTTGAAAGAGCTAAATGTCTCGTTGAAACATTATTTTTCTATCTTCTTCTCCCTTCTACTCATATTTTTTTGAATTGCAGACCAAAAGTAATCACCTTCTATAACTGCGGCTCTCCATTTTAAAATGTCTCTACCAGCCTTTCCTTCAACTCATTGGAAAGAAAAATCCTATTGTCTAAAAGTTATTAACTGTGCACTGCTGTGGTTGTTTCCTTTTTTGCTGAGAGCCATCTGTCCAACCACCCTCTGCCCCTCAAAAATGAGTTTTTGCAGAACTCAGTTCTCTAAATTACCCTCCCAACATTTTTCAGACGATTAAGTTGTCTCACATTTCCATCAGATGTCTCAGAAAATCCAAAATCATTTGCCTCTGTCATTGATGCAGTCACATAATAATAACAGCTAGTATTCATTGAGCCCTATATTCTCCTCTAGGGACTGTGTTAAGTATTTTATATGTGCAATCTTATTTTATCTTCCCAATAACCCAGTACTAGCTAAGAATCATAGGGTTACAAGTGGCAAAAATCCAGCTCAAAAAATGTTAAGAAAAAAAAAAATCAGTATTTTGTACCTGGAGATCTTGGAATATAGATGGCTAAACATATGACTGGATCCAGCAATGTCATCTAGACTTTTTTTTTTCTTTTTAGGGCTGCACCTGCGGCATATGGAGGTTCCCAGGCTAGGGGTTGAATCGGAGCTGTTGCTACCATTCTATGCCACAGCCACAGCGAAGCCAGATCCAAGCAGTGTCTGACCTACACTACAGCTCATGACAACATGGGATCGTTAACCCACTGAGCAAGGCCAGGGATCGAACCCACAACCTCATAGTCAGACTCGTTTCTGCTGCACCACATCGGGAACTCCCTGGACACTTTTTCTTTTGGCTCTACTTCCTTCTAAATAGCTTTATTCCCAGGCATTATGCAATGAATGCAATTAGCTCCAGATTAACATCCTATCAATGAAATTTGTGTCTCTCCCAACTAAATTCATATGTTGACGCCCCAACCTTCTGGAGATAAGAGTCTTTAGGAGATGGTTAAGGTTAAATGAGGTTGTGAGGTCGGAGCCCTAATCTGATGGGGTTGGTGTCTTCATAAAAGGAGATGCCAGAGAGCTTGTGCTCTCCACTATGTGGGAACCCAGAGAGAGGGCAGCCACCTCCAAACCTGGAAGAATCCTCACCAGAAACCAACTGTACTGTCATCTTGATCTCAGAAGTCTCAGTCTCCAGAACTGTGAGAAAGAAATCTCTGTTGTTTAAGCCATTGAGTTTATGCTGTTTTGTCATGGCAGCCCAGCTGACTAATTCACAGCCCTCAAGGGGTTTTCCCAACAACCTCGCAAAAAGTCCCCAGAACTGATTCTGATTGGCCTTGTTCTTGTCACGTGTCCATAACCACATCAATCACCATAGTGAGGATTCTCTTACTACCAGGTCTGGGTCACCAGCTGACCCTTTGATATTGTTCTATGAGATCATTCTTACCTGAATTTTTGGATTGAAGTTCAGGATAGGTTTCTCTCTATAGAGTAGGGAAATTATTGCCAAAAAAAAGGAGCAAGTGATGCTAAGAAAATAAAACAGAAGTAACTTCAGATACTGTGAAGAAGGTATTCTCATTTTCTTTAAGAGGAAACAGATTAAATTGCTGAAAAATTTAAGTCTGGCACATGGCAAAGCTGGGTGGGATTGAGACTCCCAAGCCTGAGAGCTCCCGTCGTGGCTCAGTGGTTAACAAATCTGACTAGGAACCATGAGGTTGCAGGTTCGATCCCTGGCTTTGCTCAGTGGGTTAAGAATCTGGTGTTGCCGTGAGCTGTGGTGTAGGTTGCAAATGCAGCTCGGATCCCGTGTTGCTGTGGCTGTGTCGAA